>JAPXFQ010000422.1:0-7500 GCA_028564705.1 Apricaphanius iberus | reverse complement strand
TCTTGAAAGGTGCTATATAAATAAAGTTTGGAAAACACCTGTCTAAAATCTTCACAAGCAGGGAGCCCACGCAGAAAGGTGCCGAAAAGACCAAAGCACAAAAACTGAGCTGAAACCCTCCAGGAATATTCATGACATGCTAAAGCTACTGGGAGCCATATCCCAGCTCCCCAGGAAATGAGTGCAGAGCTAGAGGAGCAGGAAGAGCCACAGGGCCTCCCTCTCCTCCATGTTCCGGCTGGATAGGAAACTCCCCAGGAGCCCACAGGTCTGTGCCTGTCCCACCATTCTGATCACATGAGCCAGTCTGCAGCTAAAACATTTTTCCAATGTGCCGACTATGTGCAGGTGCAATATTAAACACATAAATAATCATCTATTGATTCAAAATGTAAGGTAACATAAAGTTCTGGTAATACATTTTTGTTACCTGAGCAGCAGACACAATATATGTCAACAAGTGTCCTAATGAATCTTATTAACTTTTTTAGGTTCTCAACTTTATAAGTTTAACTTCTGATTGGTTTCACTCCCTTCCATGAGCGACTCTCTGAACACCTGGACCTACCGGTGGTTCCTCGTTTTAGATGTAGCTCTAAGGGAGATTCAGCATATTTATACTCAGTCCCCAGGCTCAGGATCAAGCTTCCTGTCTCTGTCAAGCGTGCACCGACGTCAGCTTTTAACAAACACCTGAAGAGTCATGGTTATACCATTACATTTACTGGCAACTGATGTTCCATCCGTCCATTATCTAAACCGCTTAAATTGACGGGGCTGTCCAACTTGGACAGGTCGGCAGTCCATAGCAGGACAACTGATGATATTTGAGTTTTTACTTCTTTTCCCTTCTTTCTGCAATGTTTACAAGTTTCTTATGAATGTATTTTATTGTTTGTCTTCTGTGTTTGCTATATTATGCTATATTCAGCACCATTCAGTCAATAAAGGGGCTATGTAAGTAAAGAATCATGATGACGATGAACAGAGATACAAAGATAAATTAAAACCACCGCTCAGCTCAGATATGCTGAACTGACCGTGTAGCATGCTCTGCTTTTGTTGGACAGGCAAGCTGCTTTGTTTAACTTTGTAAAAGATTCTAAAGTAATATGATACATAAAAAAACAAATCAACAACAAGCAAAAACAAACAAAAAAATCCCCAAAAGAAAGCAAGAACCAAAAATGAGCTCTTACCAGCTAGAAGTAAAAGGATCCTCATACTGGATTCCTACAACAGAGAAAGTCTGGAAGAGATGAGAAAAGAGCATCAGCAAACATATAAAACTCAATAAAACACTGGTTGTATGGTTTCATGTGCAGCCCACCTGGAAACCTGATCCCTGTGAGTTCAAGTTAGAGCCAGCTGTTATCTGGCTGCTGGTTTATATGGTGGCTCACCTGGACAGGGTGATGCAGTGTGTGTCAGAGTCCCACCCTTCTCCACCACTCCCTTCTTTATGAATCAACAAACACGCACAAACGCAGACACAGGAAGTAAAAAAAACACAAAAAACGTCTAAAATGTGAAGCAGCAAAACATGTCTGAACGGGGCATCATTATTCACTGTTAGTAAGAGTGAGCAAAACGACCTCACCCAACATACCTGATGAAATAGCAAACTCTAAACTCTCCCTCAGGTTGCTTTGTTTGTTAGCTTATTTCTCATGTTTATTAGGATATCCAGACTTCCTTTAATAAACAACACCTAATGATTCTACAAGGCAACCAGAGACATCACGTGGAATATTGATCTGCAGTTTATTTAGTTGCTTTGATTTGTTAGATTTGTTTAACTAAAACACTATAATATCCACTGCTAATACACTGTGGGCCTGATTTATCAAGATTCTTCATAATGACCGCAATACTGCATGCACCACAAACATTTTGCACCTGTGGGTTGTCCTTCATTTGCAGGTGATCTACTAAGAGTGTATGAGAATTTCATAACAGGCGCAGGGAGCTGTATTCAAAGGAGGAGTTTGCGCTGTTATGAGCTGCGCCACGGCTAGAGAGAGGAGGAATAATGCGTATGGATTCATGATGCAATTGTGGGGGAAAAAATGGATAAATATTTAAATAACTGTCAGGTTTATGGCCTTTAGAGAGGTAATTACTATTAGGTTAGATTGTGTTTGAATGACATTTTCCATTTATCAGTAATAAACTTATGTTGAATGTGGTGGAGTAAAGTTAAGACATGCTTTCAGAAGCGGTAAGTATAAGTGCTAAAATAGCCAAAATAATCATTTCTATGCTTAGTAAATCACACTGCGCCTGGAACCCCTACTTATTTATCTCTTCTCCTTCCAATATTTTGCATCTCCCAACAGAAACACCCAAATTGTATATTCAGATTAGGGAATAGTGCTAAATGGACTGCATGCGTCCTGCTCCGGGTTTAACAGGCACAATGCTTTCTGTGTGATGTAAGCAAATCAGGTACCCCCTTTTTTACCGCGCTATGCTGTTTGTGCCAGTTTTCCCATACACAAACCATTGATAAATCAGGCCCTGTGCGTACTTTTTAATAGTACAATATATGGCAAAATGCTATTTGGTCTGTTTTAATCAGTTATGAAAGGAAAAAGTTTAGAGAAAAAGAAACAGTGTTGCACCGACATTAGTTATGCTGCAGGCAATGTTTCCTCAGCCTCTTACCTGGTGCGTTACCTCTGCTGTTCATCACTTTGATGAGAAGAAAAACTGTGGCTTGAGGGCTGATTCAACACTCAGTCTTTTTTACCCTCTGCAGAGTAGACACGCAGACCAAGGCAAAGTACAGGGTGTGACTTATGACTCAACACAGAATACACACACACACAAACACACCTTCAGACAGGTGCTGTCATGCCTTCAGTCAATCTATTTTGGCTCTAATTCATTTCTTAGCAACATCTGGTTCTTTATATCTTAACATTGGTTCCAGTAAGGCAGAGCTGTAGCTGCTTTTGACATTTTTGGAGAATCAGATTTTATTCCCTGGGTTTTATGAGATGTCCTTTGATGACGGCCCCTTAGGTGGCCACTACAAAGCTAGCTCCACCACTGATGAAATGACAAGCACTGGGCCTCGATGTGTTACACTGTGACTACAACAGTAGTTAGGCTGATCTAAGGATTTTAGCTCTGCATATAGTCATAGTAAAATAAACCTTATACGCAATTTAAAAAACCAATAGGCTACAATGAAGGGGTCACCTGATGGAGTGCAGCTACACATATATTTCCCAAGGTTCTAAGATATTGTCTTTAAAAACACTTTTAAACCTTTTGAAATACCAAGATCTTTACCTATTCTCAGTTATAAGCTGCAGAATCGAGCAAAGAATAAGCAATTTATCTTGTCAAAAGTGCATTTCTTGTCATGTGCAGTAAACCTGCAGTCTGAGAGCGAAGGGCCCTGTTAGGAACATATGGAACAATCAGGTCTCTTATGTATGATGGAGCTAGATTATTAAGAGCTTTATATGTCAGAAGGAGGATCTTGAATTCTATTCTAGATTTTACTGGGAGCCAGTGAAGAGAAGCTAAAACAGGGGAAATGTGATCTCTTCTTTTAATATTCATCAGAATCCTAGCAGCAGCATTTTGGACTAACTGAAGACTTTTAATTGTTTTCTGTGGACTACCTGATAATAAAGAGTTACAGTAATCCAGCCTTGAAGTAACAAAGGCATGGACTAGTTTTTCAGCATCACTCCTGGACAGGATGGTTCTAATTTTTGCAATATTCCTAAGGTGAAAAAAGGAAATCCTACAGACTTCTTTAATGTGAGTTCTAAATGACATATCTTGGTCAAAAATGACACCGAGGTTTTTTGCTTTATTACTGGAGGCTAATTTAATGCCGTCCAGGTGAAGGGGCTGACTAAGTAGTTTCTTTTTCAGAGCTTCTGGTCCAAAGACGACAACTTCTGTTTTATCAGAATTTAGAAGCAAGAAGTTTAGAGTCATCCAAGTTTTTATGTCTTCCAGACATGCCTGTAGTCTACCTAACTGATTGGATTCATCAGGATTTATGGATAGATATAGCTGTGTATCATCTGCGTAACTATGGAATTTTATCCCATGCTGCCTAATTATTTTACCAATAGGAAGCATATATATAGTAAAGAGAATCGGCCCAAGCACTGAACCCTGTGGTACTCCGCAAGTAACTATTGAGGTTGAGGAAGATCTATTGTTTACCTGAACAAACTGAAATCTGTTAGACAAATAAGATTTAAACCAACCTAGTGCTGTTCCTATTATACCGACACTTTGAAGCCTTTCTATGAGAATATTGTGATCAACAGTGTCAAAGGCAGCACTGAGATCTAACAGGACCAGAATGGTCACCAGTCCATTGTCTGAGGCTATGAGAATATCATTAGTAACCTTCACCAGAGCTGTTTCAGTGCTATGATGAGCTCTAAAGCCTGACTGAAACTTCTCAAACAGCTCATTATTGTTTAAATGCTCACATATCTGGTGTGCAACTATTTTCTCAAGAATTTTAGATAAGAAGGGAAGATTAGATATCGGTCTATAGTTAATTAAGTCGTTTTGATCAAGAGAGGGTTTCTTAAGTAGAGGTTTAATTACAGCAATCTTAAACTCCTGTGGTACATATCCATTGACTAAGGATAGATTCATTATATTTAAAATTGGAGCAGCGATCAGAGGGAAAACTTCTTTTAAGAGTTTAGTTGGGATTGGGTCTAAAACGCAAGTTGAAGGTTTAGATGAAGCTAATAATTTTAGTACATCACAAAGTTCGGCTGCATTAAAGCAGTTTAAGCATATATTAGGTTCCACCATTTTTGAGGCTGCCTCATTAACTAAGGAGGAAGCAAGCATATTGGGAAGGTTCCCAATTATCTTATTCTTTATGGAGTCTATTTTATTTATAAAGAATTGCATGAAGTCGTCACTGCTTAGAGCTTGGGGAATGGTTGGCTCGATAGAGCTATGATCCTGTGTGAGTTTGGCAACTGTATTAAAAAGAAACCTAGGATTATTTTTATTCTCCTCGATTAAAGATGAATAATATGCTGTTCTAGCTGTGTGAAGGCTCTTTTTATATAGCAATAAACTATTTTTCCATATTAAAAAGGAATCATGTAAATGCGTGGAGCGCCATTTTCTCTCTAGTTTTCTAACATTCTGCTTTAGGGTACGTAGCTCTAAATTAAACCAGGGAGTTAATCTTCTATGGCTAGCCACCTTCCTTTTCAAGGGGGCAACTTTGTCTATTGCCCGACGCAGGGAGGAATTAACGCTATGAACTAAAATGTCAAGTTGTGAGGGGTCACGAGTTAAATCACTGTTTTCTGTTCTGCATTTATAAACTGAGGAAATTAAAGTTGGAAGAGCTTCTTTAAAATTTGCTACAGCGTTGTCTGATAACGTTCTGGTATAATGAAGTTTTCTTTCAGGTTTGATATGATCCATTAGAGTAAGTTTAAAAGTGATAAGGAAATGATCAGACAGGATAGGGTTATGTGGAAAGACTGTTATTTCTTCACAGTCAATGCCATAAGTCAGCACAAGATCTAAAGTGTGGTGACAAGAATGTGTTGGTCCCTGCACATTTTGAGTAAAGCCTATTGAGTCTAGGATAGTGTTAAAAGCTGTATTTAGACTATCACTTTCATTATCAACATGAATATTGAAGTCTCCGACTATAATGACTTTATCAGTGTTTAAAACTAAGTCAGATAGAAAATCTGAAATCTGATCTAAAAATTGAGAATAAGGTCCTGGTGGACGATATAAGACCACAAACAAAAGTGGCTTTACTGCTTTGTTATGTGTATGAGGAAAGCTAAAAACTAGATGCTCAAAGGAACTGTAACTATTATTTTTTTGGAGATTAATTAGTAAATCGGAATGAAAGATAGTTGCTACTCCACCTCCTCGACCAGTACTTCGAGGGACACTAAAGTTTAAGTAGCTAGGGGGAGTTGACTCATTTATTGTGACATGGTCCTCTTCCTGCAACCATGTCTCTGCAAGACAAAACAAATCAATATTATTTTCACAAATTAAGTCATTTACCAAGAGTGTTTTTGAGGGGAGAGATCTTATGTTTAGTAAACCACATTTAATTGATTTGTTTTTATGTTCAGTCCGAGTTTTATTTATCTTTATGAGATTTTTATACTTTGCTCTAGTAGCATTAACTTTTAATTCATTAGTTTTGGGTAGTGGACGGGAAACTATCTCTATAGGGTAGTGGGTGGGTGGCAGTCCCTGTTCCTTGACCTGGACTCTGGGTTCCCTGATTACTGGACTCTGGTTTCCCTGAGCTCGACTCTGGGTTCCCTGAGCTGGACTCTGGGTTGTCACGGCTTTGGGGAACTAGAGATAACCCTATCAATGTTCCTGGAAAGAAGCGAAGCTCCGTCCTCGGTGGGATGGATGCCGTCTCTACGTAACAGTCCAGGTTTTCCCCAGAAGGCCCCCCAGTTATCAATGTAGCCCACATCGTTTTCTGGACACCACCTTGACAACCAAAGGTGGAACGAAAGCATACGGCTGTACATGTCATCGCTAGTACGATCAGGCAGGGGACCAGAAAAAATTACAGAGTCAGACATCTTTTTGGCAGCCCTACACACCGAAGCTACGCTAATTTTAGTGACCTCCGACTGCCGTCGCCGGGTGTCGTTGCCACCAGCATGGATAACGATCCTGCTATACCGCCGTTTGTCCTTGGCCAAAAGCTTCAGATGGGACCTAATGTCCGCAGCCCTGGCCCCTGGAAGGCATTTGACGGTGGTCTTTCGTGTCTCTGGAGCCACATTCCTAACTATGGAGCTGCCAATTACAAGAATCGGCCTCTCCTGCTCGGCGGGTGCGTCGCTGAGCGGGGCGAACCTATTGTTCAGAGAAAGGGGCTGGAGGTTGGCCGCGGACTGGGGTCTGGCGCTAGTCTTCCTACGAACAGTCACCCAGCTCGCCTGAGGTCCCGGCTGCACGGGAGCTGTTGAAGGACGGCTAGGTCCTGTCCTAGTTGACTCCGCGCTAGCTACTGCTGGGCCTGGCTGTTCTACAGCGCGGAGCCGGGCCTCTAGCTCAGAAACCCTCGCCTCCAAAGCTACAAAAATGCTGCACTTATTACACCTACCAACTTCACTAAATGAGGCGGAGGAGTAACTAAACATCTGACAGAGAGAGCAGGAAAGAGGAGGAGGTGTAGAGAGAGATGGAGGGACAAGAGAGAAAGCTGCCGAAGCCATGCTAGCCGTAAAGCTAAGCTAACCAAGCGGTACCTTACCTTACCTAAAAACAAAGTAATTAACCCAGTAAAACGCTTAAAGAGTCCTAAACCGTGAAGAAAATTAACGTTTTAATGTGTTTGTGTGTTAAGCAACTCAGAAAAAACTTATTGACAGAGAAAGTTAGATCAGTTCAAGAGAGAGAGAAACACCGACTTGCTACAAACGAGTTAGTCACAAAACAGGAAATGACGCAATACGTCTTACCAACGCGATACGTCTCCACGCT
>JAPXFQ010000421.1:0-370658 GCA_028564705.1 Apricaphanius iberus | reverse complement strand
CTCTGCAGGACTTAACTTCCTATCAAACAAGGTGTTCTCCTGAAACAGCCAAAAGTGCAGGCATACACAATTGATCGTCACATGGATCCTTCCTCCTTCCTTTCTTCCTTTGACCAATAGCAGAGAAGTTGGAACAAGAAGGGCAGCCCTCTGCATTTGCATAAGGCAGAAATGCATACGGTAAAGTAAAAACAGGAGACTGGGAATGTAAAAACAAGGAATGCATGTATTAGGAAAAGGAAAAACAAAATGTATCTTTTTTGTGATGAAAATGCTTGTAGAAGGAAAAGGAAAAACAAAATATATACATTTCTTTGCAAAAAAGTATGTATATGGAAAAGGAAAAACAATATATATATATTTCTGCTTTTATTTTTAATTATGTCAGTTTTGGTCCTCTATATATTGAAACAGTCTGTGTGTACTCAATCAGTTGAGGAACGCAATCGTACAAATACAGCAAAAACCCAATTAAATAGAAAATCAAAACAATTAAAGTGTTTTTCTAAGATAATTTATCTCTGCCCAGACACAATCTTGCTTGACTGATTATTAGATCTCTTTGGTTGGAGTCAACTCAGTGTCTGGTCTTGATTCGCAGCCTTAAAGACGGAAAAAAGCTGTAGCTACCTGACCAACTAGAAGCAGCTGTGTGGGGTGGAACTATCAGCAAGACTCGTGGGGATGTGGCTAGCAATGCTTGCGCTAGCAGCAGTCTTCTGAACATTTCGTTTTTCTCTCTACTCCAGTCCTAGGCAAACAGGCAGCTTTCAGCAAAACTGCGTATCTTCTCCCACAGCAGGACAGATGGGCCTAATTCACACAGAGAATGTCTCTCTTTGGTGGAATCTGTAATTCAATGCTTCTATCTACACAGTTTTAAAGAAGTCAGGTTCAAGACTTATTCCATCGGCCGGAATACAGTTATCTCATCCAAGATCAGCAGACTGTCAGCTACATTTATTTTGAATCCCAGAAGATTCTTCTTTTTAAGTGTGACAACTTGCACAATCGGTGGCTGCCAAACACTTTTTTACCCCACTGTACTGTATGCTGAGGAAGGAGTGGAGAATGACATGAGGACCACAAGAGCTAATGACAGGTGAATAGAATACAATAGAAGATAACAATCTTTTATTGTGCCACAAGGAGAAATTTATTTTATAACACCAGCAAAGCAAAAACAGACTGGAATTTAAGAATCCAGAAAAACATATTAACATTACGGACATGGTTACAAAAAAACAGAGTATTGTGCAGTCATTAAAGATGAAAATACGGATAAAGTGGCACACCCAGGTTGTAATGTGCAACAGAGCAGGATACTTAAAAGATGTTTCAATAATAAAAAATATTTAGAAATGTATATATATATATATATATATATATATATATATATATTTATGTGTGTACAAATACATGTACATATATGTGTACGTATAATATGTACTATAGGCAGAGGTAAGACATGCTTCCATCTATAGTGGCAATGAACCAGAGGAGAAAAAAAAATAAGTTGAGACACGTTCCAGATTTTATGGTCTCCACACTCCGATAGACTTTGGGTTTTGTGAACAAAACAAAGCAGCAAATTATTGTGAAGTGAAAAGTAAATCAAACCGTTTATAACCTCATCTTTCCATCAACTCTGACCAGCCTGCTGATGAAGCATCTCCACAGCATGGTGCTCCCACTACCATGTTTAACAGTACGGATATTGTTTTCAGGTTGATGTGAAATATTTCTTTACAAGCACAAATTGTATTTTCATGTGGGCCAAAAAGCTCGGTTTTGTTCTGATTTGACCTTCTTCCACATGGTTATTGTGTCCTGCACTCCTCTTTGTTTTATTATTGCGTTATATTTGAAAAAAATAAAAGTAGGTTTGCAATTTCAAACTGATATTTGACTAAAATGTAGTGATGTGTCTGCCCATCAGAGCACATGGCCAGCCCAAAACATCCCCAGGAGCCAAAGGCCACCCAGCAGGAGCTCCAACAAAGACAGCACTGGTTTGCTGTATATATTATAATTTTTATTTTTTTATTTTTACTATCTCTAATCTTAGCCTCTTGCCATGTCTGCCTTGTCAAAGAGATAAAGATGGTATTGTACAAAAATATTTTACTTCATATGGCAAAGGAAAGCATTTATGCAGATTCTTAATTACTGACTGCTTACAAGTAATGAAAGATCCACTGCAAGTATTACCAACCATCACTTTGTTTTTTGTTTTTATCTGACCAGCAGATAAAGCTCTGTCAGCTAAGAAAGTTCCTTGAAGGAAGTAGAATTTCAACACAAGCTTGTTGTGACACACAGGAAGTCAGATCCTCCAGATTGAGAGAAAAAAAAAATTGCTGCAGAGCTGCGATGTACGAGCACCATGTTCAGGCCCCGCCCCCACATACCTTTGAGGATAAATCAGACAGAGTCAGATAGCTTCAAAAGTGAAGAACACTTTACATCAAAAAGAAGCCAAATCACTGCTAGATTAACTCTACTAAATTTTACGGATGAAATTAATGATGAATTCTGCTGTCCAGTGCATCGCTCTACTGGCCTTTATCTCCATCTGCTCCTCAGAAAGTAAGTGTGCTGTGCAAAGATTTTCCCTATTTATACAACCTGTAATCAAAGACAGATTGAATCAATACGACATATATTTGTTTTAGTTGGTTATCATTTCAGTTTATACCATTTTTTTCCCCCAGATTTCCTGGGGTGCCCATGTCGAAAGACAGTCCAATCAGTAAAACGCTCTCTCATTACTGATGTCTGGGTGTATACACCTAATCCTCACTGCCACGAATACCAAGTAGTGTAAGTACCTGAATAAACAAATAAAGATTGCTATTGCCACTATGCATTTATTTGTTTTATTTAACCTGTTTTTTATCATTTGCAGTGTCACCCTGAAAAATAAACATATGCTCTGTCTCAACCCCCATTCAAAGTTCACCAGAGCAATCCTGAAAGCAATGAGAAAGTAAGTGGAAATGCTCTGTTTTTTTCACATGCCTCTCACTTCCCTTCAACACCATAAATTGACCATGAAGTGTGGTTGTAATAGTGGCAGTAGTGCATGGAAGCATCACTATGATGCTCTGCATGGATAAAAGCCAGTGTGTACAGAAGGGGGGGAAAAAACCAGGAGCATCTGAGATTTAAAAAAGCAGTTTTTAACCGGCAGTCTCAGTTTGCTTGGAGAGCCAAGTCTGTGGAGCGTCCTGGTACTTTACCAAATTCTTCCATAAGCAAATAATGTAGAACTTTGTGGTTTTTGTGCCATTCAATCTTTTTGTATTTTCCTGGGATTTCTGCTTTGACACAATCTGATCTCAAAGGTGTACAGACAAAAAAAATGTGTTTGGAAGAAGCCAAATTTTCTTCTCCTCCATTTAAAGTGGCCCTGAAAGAAATGCTTCACTCAAATAACCTGGTATAATTATTTTGACAATTTGAAGACTTTCATAAAGTCTTAAAACTATAGTTTTCTTAAACTATCATTGAAATTGTTTAAGATATTGAAACTGAGTATTTGTTTAAAAAAAATTATGACAAATTATGGTTGTCAAGTTTTGCTCCAGTTTCTATGATGCAATCACACTCAAGATTTTAAAAGGTATAATCTAAAACAAAAAGAACATGTCATACCATCTATAGTGTTATATATGTTATGCTACAGCAATTTACAAGATGCCACAATAAGAGTCAAACTGCAGCTATTAACTCTAACAACTTTTTGAGAGTTTTTTTTACCTGCATTAACTTACTGGTCACTGTATAGGAAGATAAAATTAGGTCTTCATTCGTTTCTTCATTCAGATTTTAAAGCTTTTTTTAACGTTTTTTATTTGTTACCTTTTGTTACACTAACTATAGGTAATTTACAGGTATAGGGAGTAGTTATTTTCTTGTAGTCAAACCTAATTTAGGAGGATTAACACACATTTCCCTTACTTAAATTACAATCTGTTGTTTTTCCCAATTTAAAGTGAGGCTAAGATTAAAAGGGATTTGTGCTTGTCATATCAGTACTCAAGGAAAATGTAAGTAATAGATTATGCAGTAAATGTTCCTAGACACTCTGATCAACTTAAATAAGTCAGGTATAAAAAACAAATGGCTTTGATTATATTTCTTTTATAGATCTTTTGTATATTTTAATAATTCTAATTCTACGATTTTGGATAGGAATGTATTTATTCTGTGGTAGTGCCAAGATTGTTTCCACTATGTGTGACAATGAATATGAAGGTCAGTCAATTTGGTGTTTGAAATTCTAAAATACACACTCATGGGTGTTTTTAGAGGGTGTCACAAATATTTGTGGATTTAAGTTATTCATGAGTTCCTGAATTCCCTGTCAATCATATTTGTGCTCCCTGACGTATTCATACCTCCATATAGAATGCTTACACATGACATTGACCAATAAGTATGTTCCAGTTTTAAGAGGCAAATGTTTGAACTTATTAACACAATATATATGCAACAATTCACTGAATTTATTGTCATGAAATGCAATGAATTTATTCATTTATTAATAAATGTGGGAGGTTTTCAACTGACTTGTGTGTTAATTTCACAGAGATAAAAAGAGCAGCATCAACCTAAACACAACTACAATGGCAGCCATAAGGTCAGTTTCCTTTATAAATGTGCAATTTTAACTTTATAATTGTAGGGTATGACTCACTATCAATAAGATATCAAACATGTTTGGTCAGTGTGTTTTCACATTAACAGTCTTTTTTTTTCCATTATGCTCCTCATGCGTATCTCAACAGATCCCAACCAACACAGCAACCACCGAAATAGTCAACACTTCTAACCCTCGTGACACAGGTATGCAGTTTAAAAATATTTTTGGGTAAATTAAAAACAAAACTTTCTTGGTAAATGTTTCACTCAAAATTATGAAGGAGCCTCGATAGGTGGAGGAATATTTTAGAAATGTATTTATATATTTTTGCCACATAATAGACTGAAACCAGAGGACCCACAAGGTAATTTCAGGATGAAAACTGCGACCGGTGTTTTGCGCTCTCTTGTATACTGTGGCCACTCCCCTTCTATATGGCCCATGGATCCCCTGGCCAAAATATTATTGTTGTTTTTTTAAATGAAAGTCAGTTGAGTAATAAAAGTTATTTTTTGGTCTGCTTTGCCTTAAGCCTTGAATCACAAATATTATGTACCTCAATTTAAATGGTAACATTTTGAGTGTGTTTGCCATGTGATTCCTGATTTAATTGCTTGTAAAACTTCTACAAATCAGAAGTTGCATATATGATATAATGGAGCTAGCAGGTACTGAAAAACTCACCAAGACCTTGTAGAGCTTGTCCCACATGCTGCCTCTCACTATTTTTTCCCCATATCTGCCACTCAGAGGTATAACAGAGTTCTGAGGCTGTTTTTGTTGAAAAGCTAGCTTGTTCAGCAGATTCCATATAGTACCTTTAAAATTGTGTGAAATATGTTTATAAGAGCCAGCCAAATCTGCCAAAAAATAGTGGTCAAAGTTTAAGCTAGAATTATGCAGGAAGCTTGCTGATGACTACAACTTTCAATTATCAAAGGAAAATGTATAAAATATTATTGAGGTGAATATTTCAGCTGAGTTTTATGATTTAGAAATTAGTTTTTTTTGTCATTGTCCTTCTTACTTGCTTAACAGGATCCGGCTACCAGTTGGCACTCAAAGCTCCTTGCCTGGTAAAGCTCTGATGTTCACCAGCAGAAAACTATACCAGTAACTGCTCCAGGGTGTTATCATCAGTAGAGTTTCTTACATAACATTTGTGGGATTGCTCAACTTCTTATTTGTGCCAAAATCTCATGCAGTAATAGAAGTGAAAGCATGGAGTTGACCTAAGACTGTTGGCAGCTGTATCCATGTTCATGTAGTGTTGAGAAAATAGTAAAAATCTTTAAACCGATTCCTCTTTATCCACTGTAAAATATAAATCTGAAATATGTCTCTATCAAGATTTGCACCTGTTTTCATTTTTAAGACTGAACTTCTGATAAAGACGGTTAACTTCATTGTGTTGCTGATATTGTATTCTTACAAAAATACTAATAAAATGTAGGTGATTCAGTTGTATTAAAAATGTTGTCTTGATGGTGTGAATGTATTTCTTATTTCATTAACTATCTGTGGCCAAGCTTAAAACAGCCAAAAGGGACCATTCATAGGGTAATTTAATCAGATCTTTTTCTGACTGGATAATTTCTTGGCCCACTCCTCTCAGCCACTGTCTCCATGCACAATCACAATCAGTGACAGCATGTAGTTTTTACCATTAATCTCTTGAAATATCCATCAAAATATTGTTGAAAATGAATAAACTGATGCCCAGTTAATGAAAAGTATTGGCTGCTTCATAACATATAACCATAAAAAGCAGCTCTAAAATACACGGGCGCGGGTCCTATTGTGTGGCGGCCGACAAATTGGACGCTGTGTTTCCTTCTAAGTGAGTCGATGTGGACAAAACGCCTTCACTGATTTTGGAATGCGCAGTTACATCCCTATCCCCTTGTCCTCATTAGAAGTTTAAAAGAAGAGCTCTATGAAAAGACTTTAAAAATAAATAAATAAACTTTCTCCAACGTTGGACCAACCAACAAACCTGATCCAAGATGCACCAAACCCAGGTCGCTGTCCCCGCTTGAGGAGAGGTGCACAATCAGCTGTTATTCTCACGGCTCTGCTTTGAGAGGCAGAAGCCCACAGAGACGATCAACACCAACAGAAAACTAGAGTAAACATTGGCATCAAAGTCTCTTTAATGAAAACTTCGTTATTTTTCAACCTGGACCTTTAGTTTACCAAATATTACGTTCATTTACTCAACCAGACAAGTTTGGAGCTCCTTGGAGCCATTCAAGAAGAGTTTATATTGAGTCGCAATCAGTGTATTACCACATAACGGAGTCAATGTAGTCAGGAGATTTGCTGGCTGTAATAAGGCATTATCTCCCCCCCAATGCCTTCATTTAACCAATGTTTTGTTATTGAACATTGGTACAACACCCTTAGTACTACACCCTTCGGAGTTCAGAACATCTCAGAAGTGGTTATCATTTGTCCTTTGGGATAATTTAGAGCCAAAAATACAATTACACTATCACATGAATACAATGACATCACTGCCATGCTCCATCCTGGTTGTAATCTCAGCAGGACTTTCACTCTGTGCTCTAGAGCGATCAGTGAGACAGAACCTCCTACTGCAGACATCAACATGGTTTATATTTGTGTGTTTCCAAATTGCAAACAACGGAATGAACAATTGGACTAAGTTCGGCTTCCGCAGGCTTCCTTTCCTCAACCTACACAGAAGACAGCTGTTATGGTGGCGGCTGTGACGTCATTGAAATCCCAAGTTAGTGTAAATTGGAATTGGTTACATTAAAAGCCTGTAAGACACCCATAAGCTTATGCCTTAGCATATCTGAGATGTTTTGAACTCACAGGGGAAGATTACTAACCATTCACAACAAGACATTGGTTAAACAAAGGCATTTTGGGGTAGATAATTCCTTATTACAGGTGGCAAATCTCCTGCCCCCATTGACTCCTATTATTTGGATGGATGTCATACAGGCAAAAGTAAGGGTTATTGTGCTTTATCTCCCAGTGTTTTATAGTTCTGTGCAGTTTTTATTTGGTTTCATTGAATGTATCAACCACTGGTAGTGTGTGTTTATTCTGAAAAGCCCTGACTGATTAGCCTCCTGTAATGATTCACACCTGTGGAGCATCAGCGAACAGACTTAAAAGAAGAAGGCAAGCAGCAGGAGAGAAAAGGGGGAGCACAGGAAGAAGAAGGAGGCAGAATGCAGTGGCCCCATCCAGGCTGCAGTTGGACGGAGAAACTACGGCCGGATCCATAAAGGTGCGGCAAGAGGAGGCCAGCGTCCTGAGGAAGTGGATGACATAGTGTGGTGAGGCCCCTGACTGATCCTATAAGACGTGGCAGAGTTGATACTCTGCCCTAGTGTCGTCCTGAGCAAGACGGCACAGGTAGCGAGGTCAGCGTCTTGTGGAAGTGGACAGCGAGATGCGGTGAGGCAGGCGTCCTAAGGAAGTGGGCGAAAGCACAGTGTGGTGAGGCTGGCGTCCTAAGGAAGTGGGCGACAGCGCAGTGTGGCGAGGCCAGCATCCTGAGGAAGTGGGCGACAGCGCGGTGTAGCGAGTCCAGCATTCTAAGGAAGTGGACGAAAGCACGGTGTGGCGAGGCCAGCGTCCTGAGGAAGTGGATGAAAGTGCGGTGTGGCGAGGCTGGCGTCCTAAGGAAGTGGACGAAAGCACGTTGTGGCGAGGCTGGCGTCCTAAGAAAGTGGCCGACAGCGCGGTGTGGCGAGGCCAGCGTCCTGAGGAAGTGGGCGACAGCGCAGTGTGGCGAGGCCAGCGTCCTGAGGAAGTGGGCGACAGCGCGGTGTGGCGAGGCCAGCATTCTAAGGAAGTGGACGAAAGCACGGTGTGGCGAGGCCGGCGCCCCAAGGAAGTGGACGAAAGCACTGTGTGGCGAGGCTGGCGTCCTAAGGAAGTGGACGAAAGCACGGTGTGGCGAGGCCGGCGTCCCAAGGAAGTGGACGAAAGCACGGTGTGGCGAGGCCGGCGTCCTAAGGAAGTGGACGAAAGCACTGTGTTGCGAGGCTGGCGTCCTAAGGAAGTGGACGAAAGCACGGTGTGGCGAGGCTGGCGTCCTAAGGAAGTGGACGAAAGCACTGTGTTGCGAGGCTGGCGTCCTAAGGAAGTGGACGAAAGCACGGTGTGGCGAGGCTGGCGTCCTAAGGAAGTGGGCGACCGCGCGGTGTGGCGAGGCCAGCGTCCTGAGGAAGTGGGCGACAGCGCAATGTGGCGAGGCCAGCGTCCTGAGGAAGTGGGCGACAGCGCAGTGTGGCGAGGCTGACGTCCTAAGGAAGTGGGCGACAGCGCGGTGTGGCGAGGCTGACTTCCTAAGGAAGTGGGCGACAGCGCGGTGTGGCGAGGCCAGCGTCCTGAGGAAGTGGATGAAAGTGCGGTGTGGCGGGGCCAGCGTCCTGAGGAAGTGGACGACAGTGCGGTGTGGCGGGGCCAGCGTCCTGAGGAAGTGGACGACAGTGCGGTGTGGCGAAGCCGGGGTCCTGAGGAAGTGGAACTGAGACTGGACGGTCAGTGCGGCTGCTGGAGGAGGAGCCATTTTTGAGGCACCCGAGCGTGTGTTCCAGCCTGAGCTTTACAGATAAGACTCCAGACTATATGGGACTCTTCGGTCCTGAATTTAGCTGATTTTAACCCCTTTACCTTTTATTATTTTAACACATTTTTTATTGGAACCCAGTTTTTATTCCTTGAATAAAACAACATGGTGGTCCGTTTAAGGACTTCTGGTTTACTTGGTTTCAACAGATGCTCTCTCGCCTGAGTTATGAATCTCTTAATTAGTTTTAAATATATCTCTCGTTTCATTAGGGACCGAATATCCTAGTGGTTTTTCCTCACTACTCCTCTGACATACACGCTGATCGCAACATGAAATAAACTCCTCCTGAAGGGCTCCAAGTAGCTCCAAACTTGTCTGGGTGGGTAAATAAATGTAAATATTTGCTAAAAATAAGGTCCAGGTTAAAAAAAACGGAGTTTCCCATTCAGATACTCTGTTGGTTCCTGAAATGACCTCGAAAATGGTCCTGTTGGCCCAGCCTGATGAAGTGAAGACATGCGGGTATCAGGATGTTCCGGTCAAATTACCCTGAAGTTCCAGTTGTGGAAATACAATATAACAATACAATACAATACAACTTTTAGCTTCACAGTTGCTTCACTGAACATCCAAAACAGGTAGATGTAAAGATTTGACTGAATTAAAAACATATTTAAAGCTCTTCAAAATCAGGTAGTGTTGAAATAGAAAAGCATAGGAAAAAGATTTATAAAATATTATACAAAATAAAAAGACTTAGGGGTTAGTATGCATCCGGGCTGATAAAAGCTGAGGAAACAACATGGTTGTTACAGTCATCACCGATTCCATAAAAGGAACACCACTGGGATTTGGTTGAATGTGAGATTCACATCATGGCTGATCATCTGATAAATGAGCAAAAAATACTGGATGCTTTCAGTCAATCTGGTCAAAACTAACTCTTCTTATCAACTCGTTAACTCTATGGCACGAATAACTAAAGCAATTTGGAAAGCAAAAGTGGGTACAACTCGTATTTGGAATGATGGGTAGCACTAGGAAGAACAACTCAGTAAAAAGCCATTACGAAATGAAATGTCAGGTCTGTTTTGATTTAATCTAATGTTTACTCTTTGTTTTGAAGAAAGGCGACTTTTACTACTTGTTTTAATTCTAATCAGTGCTGAATGTGAAACCAAAGATCGTCACTGTCCTTCACTGTGAAGGAGGTCTTCTCTTTAGCACCAAAAGTTCATAACAGGATGCAGGAAGCTCCTCTTTATTCAGAGAAAAAGCAGATAGATTAAAAAATAGAAGTTGTGAAAGTAGAAGAGGAGGATTTTTCCTTTTTTTCAATTTGAATAACTTCTTGAGAAAACATGTTTGGCAACTGTTAGTGTATGAAAAGTGCAACTCATATATTTCCACAGTCAGACCTTGACATCCATAGAGAGGAGAGATCCTTGATCAAGAAGAGCAGACAATCAGGGATTTTTGCCTTTTACCATTTAAGAAAGACATGAATTCTGCAATCCAGTTTATCGTTCTCCTGTTTTGCATCAACATTTGCACCTCAGCAAAAAGTAAGTGTGAAAAAAAACTTGTTTAGCAAAAAATGTTTGGTTTATTTGGTAAAAAATTCTTAATTTACCCATGTTTTCCCAGATATTAGGACCTGCCAGTGTATGAAAACAACCCCAGCAGTAAGGCGCCATCTCATTGCAGATGTGGAGGTGTATCAACCTGAAGCATATTGCACCAGGCTTGAAGTAATGTAAGTACCTCCAGGAACAAAATAACAAAAAGATCAGAGTCAACACTGAGAAATGACTGAATCATTATAAATCTTTTATTACAGAGTTGTCCTGAAAGATAAAACTATGCACTGTCTTGACCCTCAGTCACAGTTTACCAAAGCAATCCTGCGAGCAAAAGCAATGTAAGTAACAAAGTCATTACTTTAATCCTCAGGGATCACAACATCTAAAGTACTAATGTGTTTTTTTTTTCTGCATCTAACGTGAGCAGGAGGTTTTTGAATATTCTAATGGAAAATACAGATGTGTAAAAAAGTAATATTTCAAAATTGTTGTTTTTTTCATTAAGTTTTTACATGAAAGTTTAAATAGATAATTAGTGGGAGCTGCAGTAGTTGTAGTGCATCAAACGGTCTGCAGGGATCAGATGCTCGCGACATCTAGGGCCTGTAATTGTAATGTGTGTTGAAATTCTTACATGGGAGATAGCTGACTCTTGAATTCAATTTAGCTTATAACCACAGTACAAAATGCCTTATATTGTTTAGTTTTAAATGAGTAAACATATTTTTTTTCTAATAAATTTTAACTGTTTACCAGTGTTTCACTTTCTTCACAGGCAACAGGTAGCTTAGAAGGCCCTCTCAGAGATAATCGTTGCAGCTACTGCAATGCCCGACAAGAGGAACTCAGAACTTTTTGCCTAGCTGATTTGGCTATACAGCTTTATTAAACTTTATTGGCAACTATTTAAGGAACAGGAACCTTAATAGGTAAAGTGATATTTTTAAGTATTGAATACTATTACCTTATAATAAACAAAAGCAAGAACAGTTGCAACAATTTTAAAAAGAGAAAGTTGATATTGATTTTATTTGTTCCTACACTGTTACACATTTTTGTGTTTTTGGCAGTACTTTACCACATATCTTACAGTAATAAGTTGTAAAACAATTTTCCCAGTTAATAACTGCAATTTCCATTGCATCATATGTATTCAGTGACTTGTCTGAGTGTTTCATGTTCCCGCACAGACTTAGGTTGATATCAAACAGTCCAGCTCACTCTCATTCCAAATCTGCTTTGCTTTGTTAGTTGTTTTTTTCTAGAACCTATAAAGAAAGAATTTAGGCCCTCACTAATTCAGTTATATTTAATTCAGATCATGTTAATGGGCTTCTCTTGCCACAAACAGCAATTTAAGGGACTTTACAATGCACACAGATACAGGATATATGAACATTCAGTTAAATCCAATCATGAGAAGATCTTTAAAATATGTTATGCCAGTTTCATGATAATTATCAAAGAATGCAGTCAAGTTAAATTTTTTTACAATTTGGCACGAAGTTTTCTATTAAAGGAAACCCTTACAATTACATCAAGTCACTGACTTTTCAGCAGCGAATCCTCCTAGAAAAGCATGGGGCTGCATTGAAGAGAAAAACTGCAAACTCTTCATGTAGGGTAGAGATAAGCCAAGATTTGCAACAAAATACATTTTAAACTGGATTAAACGTTTGACTCCAATGCACAAGTATCAAATATTACACTCTACTGAGTTACCTCATTGCTTTATTCAGATTTCTTTCTAATTGCTCGTCTTGCTTCACAGGATTCCACTGCCGACTAGAACTCAAAGGTTAAATGCCAACCAGTAGAGGTTTACCAGGAACTGCTCCAGGATGTCTTCATCAGTAGAGCTTCTTCCAAAACATTTTTTTGGGTTGCTCAATTTCTTATTTGTGTAAAGATAGTAAAAGCATAAAGTTCTTCTAGGATTCTTAGCAGAATTTTTCATGTTCATAGGGGGTATCAGGTCATAAAGGTAAACAGTATCAGGAGAGCGTCACTTTGTCTGCTTCAGTTATAGGGATGCTGAATGTAGTGTTGTACCGAGAGATTGTTTTTTATTCTGAATCAATTCTTTCGAAAATTCCTAAAAATTGATTTGGACACTGTCGGCTTCAAAAACCCATGTGCTCGGCAACTCGCTTCAGGAAGGTGAGGGGCGCCAACATTCAAAACCCCGGCGGGAAGTTTTCCAAGATAAAACCCAGAACTGGTGAGCGTGGAGACGTATCGCGTTGGTAAGACGTATCGCGTCATTTCCTGTTTTGTGACTAACTCGTTTGTAGCAAGTCGGTGTTTCTCTCTCTCTTGAACTGATCTAACTTTCTCTGTCAATAAGTTTTTTCTGAGTTGCTTAACACACAAACACATTAAAACGTTAATTTTCTTCACGGTTTAGGACTCTTTAAGCGTTTTACTGGGTTAATTACTTTGTTTTTAGGTAAGGTAAGGTACCGCTTGGTTAGCTTAGCTTTACGGCTAGCATGGCTTCGGCAGCTTTCTCTCTTGTCCCTCCATCTCTCTCTACACCTCCTCCTCTTTCCTGCTCTCTCTGTCAGATGTTTAGTTACTCCTCCGCCTCATTTAGTGAAGTTGGTAGGTGTAATAAGTGCAGCATTTTTGTAGCTTTGGAGGCGAGGGTTTCTGAGCTAGAGGCCCGGCTCCGCGCTGTAGAACAGCCAGGCCCAGCAGTAGCTAGCGCGGAGTCAACTAGGACAGGACCTAGCCGTCCTTCAACAGCTCCCGTGCAGCCGGGACCTCAGGCGAGCTGGGTGACTGTTCGTAGGAAGATTAGCGCCAGACCCCAGTCCGCGGCCAACCTCCAGCCCCTTTCTCTGAACAATAGGTTCGCCCCGCTCAGCGACGCACCCGCCGAGCAGGAGAGGCCGATTCTTGTAATTGGCAGCTCCATAGTTAGGAATGTGGCTCCAGAGACACGAAAGACCACCGTCAAATGCCTTCCAGGGGCCAGGGCTGCGGACATTAGGTCCCATCTGAAGCTTTTGGCCAAGGACAAACGGCGGTATAGCAGGATCGTTATCCATGCTGGTGGCAATGACACCCGGCGACGGCAGTCGGAGGTCACTAAAATTAGCGTAGCTTCGGTGTGTAGGGCTGCCAAAAAGATGTCTGACTCTGTAATTTTTTCTGGTCCCCTGCCTGATCGTACTAGCGATGACATGTACAGCCGTATGCTTTCGTTCCACCTTTGGTTGTCAAGGTGGTGTCCAGAAAACGATGTGGGCTACATTGATAACTGGGGGGCCTTCTGGGGAAAACCTGGACTGTTACGTAGAGACGGCATCCATCCCACCGAGGACGGAGCTTCGCTTCTTTCCAGGAACATTGATAGGGTTATCTCTAGTTCCCCAAAGCCGTGACAACCCAGAGTCCAGCTCAGGGAACCCAGAGTCCAGGTCAAGGAACAGGGACTGCCACCCACCCACTACCCTATAGAGATAGTTTCCCGTCCACTACCCAAAACTAATGAATTAAAAGTTAATGCTACTAGAGCAAAGTATAAAAATCTCATAAAGATAAATAAAACTCGGACTGAACATAAAAACAAATCAATTAAATGTGGTTTACTAAACATAAGATCTCTCCCCTCAAAAACACTCTTGGTAAATGACTTAATTTGTGAAAATAATATTGATTTGTTTTGTCTTGCAGAGACATGGTTGCAGGAAGAGGACCATGTCACAATAAATGAGTCAACTCCCCCTAGCTACTTAAACTTTAGTGTCCCTCGAAGTACTGGTCGAGGAGGTGGAGTAGCAACTATCTTTCATTCCGATTTACTAATTAATCTCCAAAAAAATAATAGTTACAGTTCCTTTGAGCATCTAGTTTTTAGCTTTCCTCATACACATAACAAAGCAGTAAAGCCACTTTTGTTTGTGGTCTTATATCGTCCACCAGGACCTTATTCTCAATTTTTAGATCAGATTTCAGATTTTCTATCTGACTTAGTTTTAAACACTGATAAAGTCATTATAGTCGGAGACTTCAATATTCATGTTGATAATGAAAGTGATAGTCTAAATACAGCTTTTAACACTATCCTAGACTCAATAGGCTTTACTCAAAATGTGCAGGGACCAACACATTCTTGTCACCACACTTTAGATCTTGTGCTGACTTATGGCATTGACTGTGAAGAAATAACAGTCTTTCCACATAACCCTATCCTGTCTGATCATTTCCTTATCACTTTTAAACTTACTCTAATGGATCATATCAAACCTGAAAGAAAACTTCATTATACCAGAACGTTATCAGACAACGCTGTAGCAAATTTTAAAGAAGCTCTTCCAACTTTAATTTCCTCAGTTTATAAATGCAGAACAGAAAACAGTGATTTAACTCGTGACCCCTCACAACTTGACATTTTAGTTCATAGCGTTAATTCCTCCCTGCGTCGGGCAATAGACAAAGTTGCCCCCTTGAAAAGGAAGGTGGCTAGCCATAGAAGATTAACTCCCTGGTTTAATTTAGAGCTACGTACCCTAAAGCAGAATGTTAGAAAACTAGAGAGAAAATGGCGCTCCACGCATTTACATGATTCCTTTTTAATATGGAAAAATAGTTTATTGCTATATAAAAAGAGCCTTCACACAGCTAGAACAGCATATTATTCATCTTTAATCGAGGAGAATAAAAATAATCCTAGGTTTCTTTTTAATACAGTTGCCAAACTCACACAGGATCATAGCTCTATCGAGCCAACCATTCCCCAAGCTCTAAGCAGTGACGACTTCATGCAATTCTTTATAAATAAAATAGACTCCATAAAGAATAAGATAATTGGGAACCTTCCCAATATGCTTGCTTCCTCCTTAGTTAATGAGGCAGCCTCAAAAATGGTGGAACCTAATATATGCTTAAACTGCTTTAATGCAGCCGAACTTTGTGATGTACTAAAATTATTAGCTTCATCTAAACCTTCAACTTGCGTTTTAGACCCAATCCCAACTAAACTCTTAAAAGAAGTTTTCCCTCTGATCGCTGCTCCAATTTTAAATATAATGAATCTATCCTTAGTCAATGGATATGTACCACAGGAGTTTAAGATTGCTGTAATTAAACCTCTACTTAAGAAACCCTCTCTTGATCAAAACGACTTAATTAACTATAGACCGATATCTAATCTTCCCTTCTTATCTAAAATTCTTGAGAAAATAGTTGCACACCAGATATGTGAGCATTTAAACAATAATGAGCTGTTTGAGAAGTTTCAGTCAGGCTTTAGAGCTCATCACAGCACTGAAACAGCTCTGGTGAAGGTTACTAATGATATTCTCATAGCCTCAGACAATGGACTGGTGACCATTCTGGTCCTGTTAGATCTCAGTGCTGCCTTTGACACTGTTGACCACAATATTCTCATAGAAAGGCTTCAAAGTGTCGGTATAATAGGAACAGCACTAGGTTGGTTTAAATCTTATTTGTCTAACAGATTTCAGTTTGTTCAGGTAAACAATAGATCTTCCTCAACCTCAATAGTTACTTGCGGAGTACCACAGGGTTCAGTGCTTGGGCCGATTCTCTTTACTATATATATGCTTCCTATTGGTAAAATAATTAGGCAGCATGGGATAAAATTCCATAGTTACGCAGATGATACACAGCTATATCTATCCATAAATCCTGATGAATCCAATCAGTTAGGTAGACTACAGGCATGTCTGGAAGACATAAAAACTTGGATGACTCTAAACTTCTTGCTTCTAAATTCTGATAAAACAGAAGTTGTCGTCTTTGGACCAGAAGCTCTGAAAAAGAAACTACTTAGTCAGCCCCTTCACCTGGACGGCATTAAATTAGCCTCCAGTAATAAAGCAAAAAACCTCGGTGTCATTTTTGACCAAGATATGTCATTTAGAACTCACATTAAAGAAGTCTGTAGGATTTCCTTTTTTCACCTTAGGAATATTGCAAAAATTAGAACCATCCTGTCCAGGACTGATGCTGAAAAACTAGTCCATGCCTTTGTTACTTCAAGGCTGGATTACTGTAACTGTCTATTATCAGGTAGTCCACAGAATACAATTAAAAGTCTTCAGTTAGTTCAAAATGCTGCTGCTAGGATTCTGATGAATATTAAAAGAAGAGATCACATTTCCCCTGTTTTAGCTTCTCTTCACTGGCTCCCAGTAAAATCTAGAATAGAATTCAAGATCCTCCTTCTGACATATAAAGCCCTTAATAATCTAGCTCCATCATACATAAGAGACCTGATTGTTCCATATGTTCCTAACAGAGACCTTCGCTCTCAGACTGCAGGTTTACTGGTAGTTCCTAGGATTTCTAAAAGTAGAATGGGTGGCAGATCTTTCAGCTATCAGGCTCCCCTCCTATGGAACCGGCTCCCAGGGTTGGTTCGTGAAGCAGACAATTTGTCTATCTTTAAAACTAGGCTAAAAACTTTCCTCTTTGACAAAGCTTACAGTTAGAGATATGTTTATAGGTAGTTAGAGTCAGGTCAGACAGGTAGATAGGAAGAGACAGGTTAATGTTAGTAGTCAGGCAGAGTGTCAAAAGTTAGGAAGAGATAGGAAGAGGTAGAGTAGCTAGGTAGAGATAGATTAATGTAAGCCAGGTAAAGATCCGGAGCCGGTCGCGGCTTACCGCCGCGGAAGAAATGTGCCCCACAGGGGCCAGCCTGCGCCGGAGAGAGGTCCCTCAAGGGGATCCTCCCGCACAGTGCGGCCGCCCATTACCTGCCGGGTTGAATCCCCCGGGCAGACTGTGCGGACCCCACCCGTTTATCTCTTAAACGTTTCTCGCCCTCTTCAACTCTGTCCTCTCAGTTCTGTCTATTTTTCCTTAAGATAGTTGTCGACTATCGGTCTCGTGCCGGTATTTAGCCTTAGATGGAGTTTACCACCCACTTTGGGCTGCATTCTCAAACAACCCGACTCCGAGAAGACCCCGGCATGACGGGGGCCGTTACCGGCCCTACACCGTCCACGGGTCAGGAGGACTAAGACAGAGTGTTGGTAGCCAGGTCTCCTAGTAGCTAGGAGACAGGTTAATGTTAGTAGCTATGCTGCTTTAGGCTAGGCTGTTGGAGGACATTATTAGGGTCTGTGACTACTTTCTCTCCTACTTCTCCCCAACTGCATGATGTGCTGTCAATTCAAGCACTAACCTGTTTTCTATTATAGTAGGTGCTCCGGATTAGCCCTGCTTGACGACCCTGACTAAGATGGCATTGCAGTGACGGAAAATTCTCCACGTCCTGCAACAAACTTGTGCATCGGTTCTGTTGCTCTTTCTGTGTCTCTGTTGTGTATTCTCCAAGCCACAGACGGTCGCGGCAGATAACCGCTTGTGCTGAGCCTGGTTCTGCCGGAGGTTTCTTCCTGTTAAAAGGGAGTTTTTCCTTCCCACTGTCGCTGCATGCTTGCTCAGTATGAGGGATTGCTGAGAATTCCACGACGCAATCTTCTGTGGTTCTGTAATTTCTACACTAAACATTGTATTGTAATAACTCTTTTTGTAAAGTGCCTTGAGATGACATCTGTTGTGAAATGGCGCTATATAAATAAACTGAATTGAATTGAATTGAGAGACAGAGGGAGTAAATAAGACACAAACAACAGATATCTGTTTCACACTGGACGCACCTGCAGGTGGGGTCAGCAAGATCTGAACCGCTTCTCTACAAGGGTGTACCATTTTTATTAAAGAAGAACAAAGAAGATATCACATGACTTATTCTCCTCCCCTACATCTTTATCAGACCAAACGTTTTTCTCAAGGTTTCCTGACCTGATTTATAGCCGTACCATGAAGTAGATTTTTATGGCCCGTCCTCCCTACTTCTAGCTTCTGTCTTAAATCCTAATCTACAGACATCCTGGTTTTACAACATGCAGTAAATTATTACCCAAAAGTTTTATTGCTTAAAACCTTACCCCAATTAAAATACTGGTAAAGAATGTGTTTTACAACCATGAATAATATAAAACAGACTTTTACCTCTGAATGCTAACTAAAGATATTTAAAACATATGTACTACGAAACTGTATATAAAAATAGCCCCAAAAAAGTAAAACACAACAACACCCAACATTGTTTAACATTGTTTTCCCTTTTTACAGCTAAAATATGAGGGTAAAGTCCAGATTTTAGAGATTTTAGTTTAGGTCTATAAAGTTTATTACTGTTTCCCCAGGTGAACTGTAACCCCACCCATTGTTGCATCGTTGAATTACAGTCATGTAATTAAGGTAACAGCTCAAAACCACATTTTTTATAGCACTGATCAACATCAATATCAAATGGGAACAGATTGGATGGGATGATTATTATCAATTCTTACTTATGAGGATCGGAATTGAATCAATACTTGAAATTTTAATTGATACCCAGCTCTAGCTGCAGTATATAGACCTTGAGAATAATGTTTAGTTTTAAACAGCTTGCTCAAAATGGGGGATTTGAGTTTCGGTTGTTCTAAGTTTTTGTGATCACATCACATACATTACATTAAATTACCTATTACTAGGGATGCAACGATACCATTTTTTTCAAAACCGATACCATACTGATACTTGGATCAGAGTACTTATCGATAGCGAGTACCAATGCCGATACTTCAACCACACACAAAAAGTGCTATTAATTGGGAGTCAGGTTTTATTTCTTCTCTGCTTGTTACAAATACTTATGGTGATTAGAAAAAAAATAAAATATTAATAAAAATGACCAGAGAACATAAATTTAAAAGTTAAAAACTGACATTTTCTGTGAAATCATTGCTGTGTTCCCACATCTTAAGTATCGGTTCATGGTATCGGTTAACGTTAACATTGGCCGATATCGGGGCCGATACCCAATATCGGTATCGGTGCATCCCTACTCTTTACATAAAACATATGGCTGGACATGATAAAATCTCAGTTTATTTTACTGTTATCTTGTATAATCCAGTTAACAAAAATATGCTTAACCTTTCCTCTTTATGCAGTATTAAATGTAAATTTCATACATGTCTCTGTCAAGCTTTGCATAATGTCTTGATTCAATACTGATATAATAATAAAGACCTATGTGTTTCTGGTACATGATTCTTACAAAACTGCTATTAATATTTATATAATTCAGTTGTATTAAAATTGTCCTGTTGGTGGTGTGATTGATTTTGTTTAAAACATTTTTTTATCCTGGTGCATACTTAAAGTTTCTAATGTATGTTATTTACTTCCCAACACAGAAAGACTGAAATATTTGTCTGCTTTGGGTCAATATCATAAAAATTCTTTATACTTCTTTAAACACAGTGTTTTACAAGAGAAAAAAACATAGAAAAGAGATTTATAACAGATCATCAGAATAAAAAATCATAGGCACCGCTCAAATCTGGTTTTAATGTGCAACCTGGTGCTTGTCGAGTATGTGGAGATTCTCAGGGTGACAGTTTTAAGGAACAAATACACCAGTAGGTGGCAGTAATAGAACATACTGTACTGTCCCGAATATGGGATGAGGTTTTTGCAGTTGAAAACAATGTAAAAATGTGGGATCCCCTTATAATTGGAGTCTAGATCTAAACATTGACACATGCTGATAATTGTCTGGGGTCGTTACACGACCGCAACAGCAGAGGGCGCCAGCATGCTGTAAAGACCTCATCGTGGCTGGCATCCTCAACAGGAAAAAGAAAAAGGATAGGGGCAGTCTGGAGCAGAGTGGATCAAAAGTGGGGCAAATTAACAAACACCTGAGGCAGAGTTATGGTGCAAACTTTAAGGGGATGGTGGTCAATGCAGCAGAGGCGACAAACAATTATCAGGCAGCCATATCTAATGCATTGGATGGTAGTGAGGATGACATTTTCTGGGAGGAAACATGATCGCAGGTACAGCCTGAGAGTGAGCAAAACGAGGCAGAGGACGTCTTTAAGTAAAAGCCTCATGCATACTTTTGATGTGTAATGTTACTTCTGATCTGACTTGTAATGAGCAAAGTTCTGACCGTTTGAATGTAAAAATGTGGGGTTGTCCTCTGGTTACAATGTTTTTGGGTTTTTTTTGCTCAGTTTCTATTAAGCATCGCTAGTGTCTTGCTTTATTAGAATATACATTGCAGATCTTTGTGATTGCAAGCAAACAGGCAAAAATTAAAGCAGTCTGTAATTATTATCAATGACTTTCTCAAATTTTCAATTAAAATAGTTTATTTAAAAATGTATTTAGTCTTTTTCTAAAGATTAGTCTTTAGAAAAAGGGGGGGGGTGTTCATATTTTGGACAATACGGTACTCAGAATTTAGACAGGTGAGGCCAGCGTCTTCTAATAGGCGGCCCCTGGTCGGATCCAGCCCCCGAAACACCTATGTGTTGCCCTGATGCCGCGGTTCTTTCACCACATTTCAAACGTTTTCATAATGAGGCGTCGTGGTATTGTATGTGCTCCATTTAAATAACCAAAAACCACGCAATGCCTGTTTCCACTCCGCAACAGAGCAATGCTGGCCAATAGAGGGTGCTAGGGAGCCGCCCCACCTATGGCCGCTGGCTGCTCTGCTTTTTGACCGCATACCATAGAGGCCGCCATTGCTCCTCCACTGCTGTAGTACCTCCATTTGGCCGCTAGGCACCCATTGAAAAACATTGGACTTTAGACACGTTAAAAACAACTTTAATGCCTGGTGCCCAATTGTTTTAAACTTTCTATAGCTACATATTCTACCTGAGATAACGCTGGGCTTGTAAAAATAATAGGCACCAGGCTGGTTTTCGTAAGATAATTTTTTGAAATCTTGCATAATTAATGAGGGGGCCGAGCCAAGTTTAGCACAAGAGCTAAAGACACGGGAGCAGAATGGCCGTGATTACGACCGAACTACACGTTCCGCAAGGACAGAGTCTACAGTGAAGATCCCGCCCCTATGCCCTTTTTAGGAACATGCTTCATCAGAGCTGGGGAGGAGGAGTCTTTGAAAACGCCATGAATTCCCCGATGAAAGTGTGTCATTCTGGTAAACAGGGAGGAGTGAGGAGGCGCTGTCTATTCTTTTTAACGCGATGAAAGATGGTAGCGAATATGGCGTCCATGTTTCAAGTTGTCGCCACTCTGTCTATATAGTCTATGGCCTATATAGACAGAGTGGCGACAACTTGAAACATGGACGCCATATTCGCTACCATCTTTCATCGCGTTACTATGGGGATTATGTATCAGACTGAAATAAATCGCAGATCTTACCTTCAACGTTCACGTAACTGCCGAAATTATCACTGGTCAATATTTAAAAGGCATCAACAATATATGACCAGGAACTAAATATTCGGAAAAAGGCTGGTAAAAGTGACAAAACGTCCCTTTTTGCCCGGAAATGTTCTCTTTTTTTGGATGTATATACATCATACATCACTTTACTATTTCTATAAGGTATTTAAATCAATTTCGATCTTAATTATTTACATTTACAATCAAGTATTCAAGGCAAGCAATAAAGTCAATACATTCAAATAGGCGAAATCTGTTCACTTCACAATCTATAGACTACAATCTCAAAGTTGAAATAATTTCTTATACATCGAAAGTAATGTATTTCTCGTCAAAGAATAATTACTGGCCTTCCACCTCTCTTGTCGGACTTTGTGCTCCCACAATTTCCTCCTTCCTGCATCCCGAGGAAATAAATGTAACCGTTTGACAACTCCAGGTCTCGTACTGCACCCGAACGCTGCACAGCATGGCATTTTTAGATAATCATAGATCAGTCTCAAGATGCACTACCCATATGTTTCTGTATTTGTTTCTGTGTGATACTGGCCAAGTTGGTATCTAATATGGCGCCCATGAAGCAGGTGACCGCCTCTGAGCCAATCAGATCGCCGAATTGTCCTAAACGTTGTAGACCAAGTTGTTGCCACTCTCTCTATATAGGCACACTAGCCCCACCTATTACAATTTGCCATATTACCTTAAATAAAACGGGTTGAAAATAATTTTTATAACATAAAATATTTTGGGGAAAAATTGTGTTTTCTCTAAGATGTGTAAAGTAAATATTTTATAGTTTAAGTTTTGGTTGTTACACTTATCGCCGATGTCTGATGGAGGATGTATTTTTTCCCATAGACTCTCTTTATTAGTTGTACATGCGCAGTAGCTCCTCTTCAATACAAGAGATAGGACAATCTGGGCTGCAGGAGAGGTGCGTCCTGAGGGGGAGATTACATATCGTCCCGCTCCGGCCGTGGGGCTGAAATCAAACCAACGTCACAGTCATTTGTCATACAGCGCGGCTGATGGACAAGTCAAACTGTTTGAGTTGGAGACGAACAAAAAGAGATGCAAAATGCAGAAAGAGAAAAAGGATAATTCAGTTATATCTCTAAAAACAATACCATTTGAGAGAAAAACATAGCAGGAGAAGCTTTATGTAAAATAGCTCCGACCTGATCATTCAAATATCAGACCATTCAGCAGTAAAACGAGAGTAAAAAGCGCCGTATTTATATTGAATTATGCATGTTGGGTCACTGTATAACAGTGAGTAAACAGAGTACATTTCATAGCAAGGTTTAAAATGCGCATTATTATCAATGAATTGGAGTTTGTCTGCTGAGTGTTTACGTTTTGGAAAAAGGTAAATTGTGACATTTGATTACTAAGTCTATATTACATTTGATTTATTTGATATTTAACACAACTGCTGATATCCAAATGTTAAGTTTACTCATATATTTTGGCTATTTCTACCTTACCTTGCATTTGTTCTTATTTTAGCATATGAAATCACACACATCATCTCCCTCCTCACATTTATATCATCCCCAAACCTGTATCAACAGCTGTGTGGAAATAATAAAGAACAAAAGAAATATAACAGCCATTTCTCCACCACATTTTCTCATACTCTGAATGCCTTTAAGTGGATTTCTGGAAGGTTCTCCCAGTGTTAACAGAATGATCCCAAACTGAACCAGTATCTCTAGACAGCTCTGTGTTTCATTCCTCTACAGAAACAGTATATTCTAGTAAAACTGTTGAAGGCTGTGACTGAAATCATTCTGTTGTTGTGGGATAGTGCTATTAAGAGGATGATCAGGGTTGTCCAACATTATTATGAAACAGTCAGCTTCACATACAGAAAATGTCAGCCAGTTAGTTTGCCTTAGCAACTGGCTAAAAGATAAATAGTTTAAAAGGGCCATGTGTGAATGTGATTGTGGAGTTAAAAAATAAATCTATTAATCTCTCCTTTATTTTATGAAAAAGAGCTACTGCAATTGGATTTGTCCCTTTACACTAAAAATTTTAGCTTTTTAGACATATTTAGGAACGTTAACTAATAAGGATTAATTCACAGCTACCCTGTAATTAATTAGATTAAAAAAATGTAATCATTTGACAACCCAAATCTCTAACCATCATTGTCATAGCCCCCCCAGAGAATTTTCCACCAGACGCCACTGTGTCTGTGACTGTCACTCGCACATCACCGCTGGGTGAGCGAGACTTTTTACCTTCACTTTCGAGCTGCGCAGGGGAAAAAAGCTGTGTTCTAAATTTGCTGCTAATAGAAAATTGGACCATGACAATACTGAGCTTAAAGACGAATAGAACCATTGGCATTTATTCTCCCTTCATCCAGCATCAGACCCATGTGCCATCCCATCTGCCTTTTTATACCGGCCAGCTGCGCTCAGCAATCAGCGCTACGCGATGCGCCACACCTGCATAGCCAGAGTGGAGAGAGGGTGAAAACACCATCTCATTACAAATGCAAAGAAGTCCTCCTATGAAGCTGCAAGGAGGATTTTAGTTATATTTATGACTCAACAGCGAAAAGCAACAAGAATTTTGCGTCTGAGTTTCATGGATTTTGGGCAAGAGCAAGAAGCCTTTCTCTGATGCATAAATAATAAAAGTGTTTAGTTTTATTTGAGTAGTCTATTTATTTAAATTTATTACTAAATGGAAATTACATTGTATTTGTGTTGCTGTTTTTTTTAAACAAACAAGTTTTTTTCAAGTGAATTTTATTAAAGCATATTAATTAGATACAAAATGTTTAAGACAATGTATGATTAAACTGAAATGACATGTTAAGTGTCTTGATATAAAATGTAATATAAAGTGTTCCTATATAAATAAACTGCATTTAAATTCTTATCTTTTTAGAATGGAAAACCATTCATTCTTATTTTTCCGCTATTTTATTTGTCAGATACTTTCCCTCACAGATAATGTGTTCCTTCAATTAAAATTGACCTTTTAATTCTTTGTCACTAGGAAACTTCCTACTGGGAAATCAGCATCCCACACTCTGGGATCAAGTTTTTGGCACTTTTAGCTCTAAACTGAATCTAAACTGGCATGTCTACCAACCTGTGGCCCCTATGGATGGATGGATGGATGGATGGATAGATTTGATTGGTTTCGGCATCAGAAGTCCATTGCACTGCAAAAGAAGAAGATAAACTGATTTCTTAATGTTTCTGGTGATTTTCTAATTATTTTGTATGTTACAGATATTTAAATCTTACTATTGTATCATAATCGTAAAATAAGTCTGCTGAAGAGGTTTTTTTTTAGGAATCACAGTTTCCTCTTTTTAAAGAAGAAGTTTTCACAGAAAGAGAAAGGAGCAAGATTTCTATGAAATCTGTGATTTTAGTTGGGAAAATGATGTAACAAGTCAGAACTGCCTTGTTGGAGATCTGCCCTATCCAAGTTATTTTCTAGTTGTATCTGCTTTCACTGTAAAGTGAACTTTAGTGTCTAGAAAGGCCCTTATAAATGAAATATTTTATTAGTAGTTGCAGTATTCCGGAGTAGGACTGAGGGGATGAGAGAACAGTATAATATAAGTATAACAAATCATAAACCACGGCACCAACATGGCATTTTGTCAGTATGTAGCGTGGTTAAAAACTTCCCAATTGTATTAGAACAAAGAAGAGAACAGAGGTATTGTGAAGTCGGGATGATGATAGATGGCTACAAATGCACATCTTAATAGAAATGCACTTTTTTTCAGATTATTTGTTTTTTAATTGGAAAACCATTTAGCCATTTGTTTCCACTTTATTATTGTACAACACCAATTTGTTGGTCAATACAATCCTATGGATGACACTAAGGCCTGCTCTGTCCTCCTAGCATATTTCCTCTTTTATAGATTTACATATACACACTTGGCCTACTTATACACATTAACGTTAACATTCAGCTGTTAGCAAGTGATTGTCTACTCAAAGGTTAATATAGAAAATTGTTTGATGTTTAACGTTCACCCTCATTACAAGACAAAGATCAGCATTTTCACCCACTCTCTCTGAGTCATCAGACCAAATGTGGTGTCTTTAACTGTTTATCGCTATTTTCCCTGAGAAATATGACATACTTCCCAGCTGTGATGAAACACACTCCCACTCACAGAAAGCAGAAAACTCTTATCTTGCGTCAATGAAAGGTTCCTAAACCAATCTTTGAAAATATTGATTCAGTGGTGAACACTGTGATTTGATGTGTATATGTTGAAAAAAATTAAATAAAATCTGCTAGTGTTAACGTTAACCCACAGGAAATTAGACCCCACCCACTCCCACACACACACTTCGGTCTTCTTGACTATTTTGGCCAAATAATAACCAGTGAATGTGCTTTAACACTTAACTGAAATTGCACAATTTCACACCTAATGTCAGTTAAGGCCACCTTTCAAGACAATTACAAGACAATAGTCAAGTGTAATCTAAGTCTTTTTTTATATATGTTTTTTTATTATTTTACATTAGTACTCAGTACTTGGACAGGTATTCTTTTAAACCATGGACTGAAAAGGTTTTGGGAATGTGGGGATCCCTGAAAGGTGTTGAGAATCTGCGCCTACACTCACCTAAACCTCTAGAGCTGCTAAAGATGGCTTGCTGAAGTTTTAAGAATACTTGAGTCGCAGAATTGGGGGCAAAAAAGGAGAATAAAAAGATTTTGGATATAGTATGACAGTTGTTGTCAGACAGGTTGGTCTGAGTTTTCGCAAACCTCAGATTTTCAGAGATGTTCATGACTTGACAGAGAAAGGTGAACCACAGTTGTTTGGATGAAAATTAATTTATAATGTTGGGAGTTGGATAAAAATAGAGGTTTAAAATGATAAAAAAGCCAGCAGAAGCTTGAAAAGCATTTCCTACAGTAAAGGACTGGATGATACCATTTTTAAATGCACAGCTGTGGATGTCTCTGATTTATGAAAGGCTATAACACACTAAAAGTAAATATTTTAGAGTTAGACCATCAGTGAGGAGTTACTGACTTATCAAAGTTATTTAAACAGCATGTGCAGCTCTACAGAGGTAGGGTTTTCTGTACCAATTAAGAGTGCACATTGAATTCAGTCAGCTTTACTATGAATGACGTATTCTCTTTAGCACAGGAAGTTCATCAAAGGACATAGAAAACTCCTCCTGATTCAGAAGAAAGCAGATGGATTGCAAAATGTGGAAGTGGAAGAGCAGGAATTTTATTTTTGTATTTTCATCACTTCTTGAGAAAACATGTTTGTCAACTGTGAGTGTATATAAGCTGAAGTTTATGGTGTTTCACCATTAGACAGGAACACTTAGAGAGAGGGGGAGATTCTTCAGACAAAAATTTTATTTAATCCATTTTCACTATTCAGGGCAAATATGAATTCTGCATTCCAGTTCATCCTTCTTCTGGCTTGTATCAGCTTCTGCACCCCAGCGAAAAGTAAGTTTACTGCGAAAGAGTTTGTATGTCTGTCTGTGTGAGTACACTTTTTTCATTTACGCTTTCATTTTTCCCCAGCTATTAAGAAATGCCTGTGTATAGAGACTAATCGAACAGTAAGGCGAGCTCTCATCACTGATGTGAAGGTTTTTGAACCTTCTTCATATTGCAACAGACGTCAAGTGATGTGAGTAACTGCTGAAATAAGTGACCAAAAAGATCAGTATCGACACGGAGAACTGAGAACTGAATCATTATAAATCTTTTAATTACAGAGTTGTCCTCAAAAACAATACTGAGCTCTGCCTTGAGCCTAAGTCACCGTGTACCAAATCAATCCTGAAAGTATGGAAAATGTAAGTAAAAAAGTCATTCTTTTTAAAGCATTTCATTACAATGTACATAAAAAATGCAACTGTATTAGGTGTAGTGCATCAAATGACTTTAAAGAACAAAACATATTCAGACAATTTTCATAGAAATATCTAAAGTGGTGTTTTCGAAATGTTTACCTGTGGTTCATTTTCTTCACAGGCAGGAGAAAGCTCAGAAGACCCTCTCAAACGAAACCTCTGCAGCAGCAACAAGAGCATCATGAGCAACAACATCATCTGTCAAAAAGCACGGACATAAAAACTGCTGTTCATACTTTTTGTCTACAAAACATGGTTTGCACCAGCAGCTAAGGCAATGACAGATTGGAGAGTCTTTGTTAGCATTAATCACTAATTAATCAGCAAACTGTGACTTTCAAAACTATCTCTAAATTTACGCTCTGATATTTATTCAACGGCAATCCTGTTTATAAAGTAATGCCATTTTGTCAATTTCTGATTGATTCTGAAGGATGTTAATATATTTTTCATAATTTTGTTTCTCAAATAAATATATATAGATACATTGTATTTTTTAAGTTTATTGCTCTGTAGATAACAACTAGTTGCTGTTAATGGCTGAACTGTCAGCTGTGTAAACAGCTTATCTTTAAACAAAAATGGTGGAAACAATTGTTGAATTTATTCTTGTGTGCGAGAAGAGACAGTTAAAACTAGTGATGGGTAGATGAGGGTGTACCGTTTCGATGCATTGCCCTAACTGTATTGATACTGTGTCAATACGGAGTTGCTACTGTGTTGGTCCACTGACACCTGCTGGATCTTAATATTATTGCGGGAAACCTAATTCGGAAAATCAAGTAATCTACGTATTCAGTGGCCATACGATAAAATTATTTATGTAACTGTATTCCATACTGTACACTGCACAATTTAGTATTTTAATCAAAGATATGTTATATTCAAAATATATCTTAAGACATCATGTGAATGTTTGTCACATCTTTTTAAAAAGCGAAACTGAAGGTGATGTTGATTATGAATTGTATATGAGGCACTTTTTATATATATATAATTTTATTTTTTATTTGTTTGTCCAAGCTCTTTGCAATGATTTTTTAAAAGCAATTTCACCAGTTTAAGAAACAGTTCCTCGCAAGGGACAGATGCACAATAACTTTCTGGTTGGCAAAATATATGATGGTTCAAGAACCTGCAACAGTTCCCTGAATCCCCCACTTTCTACAATGCTGAGAGGTTGGGAGTCCTTAACAATGCAATGGCTGGTCCAACTGAGGCTTCCTGGTAGCTGGATATTCAAAAAATAAATAATAAAATATGTATTCACAGTGAATAAAATGACTGGGAGGAAGTTTTATAATGTCAGTATATCTGCATTTATCCTAGTTGCATTTGTGACCTCCTGATGTTCACATTTGGCTCTGTATGTCTCAGCACAGAAGACGTGATTTTATTCATATATTGCAGTTCAGTAGAACAAATGCGGCATTTAAACTGCAGAAAATACTGTAATAGGAATAATTTTAGTTAGTTAGTTATTTTTAGTGAAATTTGGATACAAATTAAGCAGAAACTGAGAGGAACAGAATAAAGAGAGGAAATAAAATCAAATACTTTATTTGCTGATATAAGATCAAAATGATCCCACACATCAGAAACCTTGGGTTTTCTTTCTGGCTCTATGATGTTGGCTTTCAGGGAATTAGTCTGGTTCAAAAAATAACATTTTGGCAGAGAATCTTCCAGTTGAAAGCTGGAGATGCTCCTGCTTTTAAACACAGTTCAGTGCTTCTGTGACAGATGACACAGCAGCTGTGTCGGTCACGTGACTATTTCTTAAAGCGATACACGCACGATACAGGGTTTCGCTCTATGAGCTAGATATATGCACCGACGTATCGGTGCTGCTCTACCCATCAATATTTAAAACTAATGTCCTGCTCTGACCAATAATAATTACAACCAGACTTATACACAGAATGTATGCTGCATTCACACCGCACGCTTTGTCGCCTTTAAAAAAAACGCTCACAAAGTTCCTAGTTTAAGCCCTATACATTTTAAAGGCTGAAGCTCGCAAAGCGGGCTGCACGGTGTCGCAGTGGTTAGCACTGTTGCCTTGCAGCAAGAAGGATGTGCATGGTCTCCCCCTGCATGCGTGGGTTCCCTCGCATACTCCGGCTTCCTCCCACAGTCCAAAAACATGACTGTTTGTGTGCGCGTGCATGGTTGTTTGTCCTGTCTGTCTCTATGTGGTCCTGTGATGGACTGGCAACCTGTCTAGGATGTACCCTGCCTCTCACCCATTGACAGCTGGAGATAGGCACCAGCCCTATGGCGTTATTTATGAGCCTCATTCTTGAGAGAACAGAGGGCAGATCCGTGCAGAGACACGACATCTAAAATTGCCTCTCGGGTTCACTTCTCTGCGCATTCAATTGGAGCAGTGTCTGTGCCCAATCCTGTCAACAGGCTCAACACGAAGCAGTGAAATATTTGTGCCACTATTCCAACCAATCACAAGCCTCGGAGAGCGTCATCCTGATTGGCTGCTTCGCAGAGTCCTGACAACACTGTAAAAGGTGGTTTACAGCAGTGCCGCTGATGGGATCTGAAGGCCAGAGGAGTTCATCGGCTTAATCGTCACTACATCAGGTTTTCGGTTAGTTTTATATTTTCATAGTATTACATAAATTATACATTTATCACCGTCATATGAAGGAATTCCAGGTGATTTGACAAGGCTAAGCTAGCTTAGATGACCAGTATCCGATGCCAGTTTCCCTGTATGTTAGCCAACATGATGTCAAATCACACACAGAAATGCATTTTGTGTGCCCAAAATAGGTTATTGTTTTGCTCAGATTAAATTAAACTCTGAGTGAAAATATTATCTGCTCAAACATTAACTTTTGCGCTTGCAAAACATATTTGTCTGAGCTCAGGACAGCCCTCTGTTCTCTCAAGAATGAGGCTCATAAATAACGCCACACAGCCCTCCCGCAACCCCTGGAGGACTAAGCGGTTCAGAAAATGGATGGATGAAAGCTTGCAAAGCACTTGGTTGGCACTTGTATTCGTCTGATGGAATACAGCTGCAGAATACAGAATGATTAAAGGGCAAAGGGCTTGGTGAATGTAACAGCATTTGATTTTACACAGTAATCTTTAAAGGTTGGATATGGAACAGAAACATGATAGCGATATTTAGTATGTAAAGGTTGTAGTTGCAAAGATAGAAAAAAATAATTCCAGCCGTTAGGTTGCCTGACTTGCTAGTGATACAACATTTTAAATTTTAAAGATACAACAATTTTTGCCCATGAAAACATAATTAATTAAATATGAAATAATTTCGGAGCATGACAATCAAACCTCACAGGTGTGAATACTGTTATCTAAAGGACGTTTAATGTTTGAATGATGCAGTTAAATGTATGTCAGTTCAGAAGAGTAGTAAAATAAAATATACATATCGTTTGCCAAAACTGAACAGACCTAAAGCCGAAGTGTCATTTTAAGTATATTTTTTGCTAGAAAAAATAGTTAAATAACAAACTTCCAAGAAGCTTTCATGAGTACAAAAAATGTCTTTTTTAATTAATAATAATAGAAATAATTACTCTCCTAAATTAGAAATGTCTGATAACATTTCTAACCAGGGATAGTTTACTTTTAAATTTTTAAAAACTGAAACAAAAAACTGAAATAATATTCTGAGAAGTATTTTCTATTCATCATAATTAGGGTAAAAAGCTGCAGTCTCAAAGAAAAAAAGGATAATAACTGTTTCATTTTCAAAGATGAACTCTTACTTTGCACAGCATTATTAAAGTCTCTGTGTCCATGTGACCTGCCTGTCTCTGCTCGTTTGTTCCAGCTACACAGTTTATTTTATGTGATTCGTACAGCGAGGTGGTCTGTTCAGTCTATAAACTAAACAGAACCAGGCATTAAGTGGACACTCGTGGAGGATGTCAGATGAGTAAAAGGACGTCGTCCTGCATACATCCCAGTCAGTTTAAGTAATATGGAACCAGAGAGGAAAGGTGGATGGTCACCCGTTATATTCACAGCCTTAGATAGATAGAGGGATGGATGGACGGACGGACGGACGGACGGACGGACAGCCAGACAGAAAGCCAGACAGACAGACAGACAGACAGACAGACAGACAGACAGACAGACAGACAGACAGATAGATAGATAGATAGATAGATAGATAGATAGATAGATAGATAGATAGATAGATAGATAGATAGATAGATAGATAGATAGATAGATAGATAAAAGGCACCAGGGATGCAACAATAAAAAAATTTCAAACCATTTTATCTGACCTCAAAGACCTTGATTACATAGAGTCAGCACGACCATAGTATAATCTGGGAAAAGCCTGTGAATATTCTCATTCATCCAGGTCATGGTTATCTCAAGGAAATTTCAATCAAACGCAACTGGACTTCGTAATTTGTCTTGGAAGACGTTTCACCTCTTATCCAAGAGGCTTCATCAGTTCATGCTCGCCGCTGACCAGGCTGGGACTGGTCCGACCAAGACAAATTACCAAGTCCAGTTGCGTTTGATTGAAATTTCCTTGAGATATAATCTGGGAATAGTTTCCAGAAAGGATTATTCTATTCTATTCTATTCTATGTAGCGCTTCCCACATTAAAACACGTTAAAATACATTTTGAAATTTATGTGGAACAAGACTAGAAGCCAATGAAGGTCCTTGAGTAGAGGAGTGATATAGCAGTACGTGGAAGGCCTCGTAAGAAGCCTTGCAGCAGCATTTTGCGGCGTTTCCAGAAGATCTACAATAGCTACAGATAGACTTTTACACAATGCATTACAATAATGCAATGGTGTCTATTTTGGAAACAGATTGTTGATTAAAAAAAGAAAATTCTCATGCATGAGTCTTTTTAAACAAACTGGAAACTAAAATTAAATTAGTTCAAATACCCAGGATGTTTCTTTATCTATTCCCTTGGTCTTCCCACCTCATTACTGCAACACTTATTGAGAACAATAGTTTACAGAAGGCTGGGAAAAATACCCATGACTTTTTGATGGTCTACTCTAACTTCTGTCACAACAATGAGATCACAGAATATTTGGCTGTTTTCCTGCTGTGACATGTTACAACACATTCTCTCTTACTGAAAGCTAAGCCGTTCCATGTTTCAGTCTTTGTTAGTGTTGGGTAAATTATGAGTTTTCTGCTGGGAGCATGCCAGAATCCTTGAGACGGCCTATTTCAGTAAGCTGAGACTTTTTTTTAAAAGAGGTCAGCTCAGTTCTGCCACAAAATCGGATAGAGACTTGGTTTTGATAAAATTTTCTGATGCAGAGGACCAGACAACGTGATCTCTTAATGCAATGCAACTGCCTCATGAAGAGCTGTCATCATGCAGCATCTACTGTAGGACGATAATGAGCCAAGAGGGGGAAGCACTGTGAGTGCTATTAACTGCTGCTTTTACATATTTCATTATGTGAATAAAATATTATATCATATTATTTTTTTAAACTCTACTTCACATAAATACACTCTAAGAAATGACCGTTAAATACACAATCATTTACTTTGTTTCTGTAAAGTTAGTTACTGTAAATGTTTCTGTAAAGTAAAACACTGTATATTTAGCAGTAATTGGCAAAATACTATAGAAATCATTGTAATAAACACAATACTGTATAAATTCACATGATACACACATCTCACACACACATGTGAAGTTCTACTGTGGTAAGTCACAGTAATTTTATCTCTACTGTAAAAACTAAAGCAAGAATTTACAGTAGCATGAAATTTCACGGTAGCATGTAGTGTACTGTAGATCACACCGATCATAATTGTACTGTAGAAATTCTCAATAATTAATGGTAATTCACAGTAACACATTGTGTATGGTAGGGAATGGCGGTACCTAATAATGTACTGTAGAAATTAGGGGTGTGAAAAAATCAGCAAATATTTGTATCTGTATTTGTTTTTGTTGAGGGGGTGGAAATGTTTGTACTTGAGTAAAAATTTTAAATAGGCTCAAAAATATATATTTTTTTCACATTACACTTCTAATTTACGTTATCATGCATTTTAATAATTATGGATGTACAGTATTGGTTTATTTTTTTCTATAAATCTAGCAATGAACATACAAAAGGAACATCAATAAAAAGAGACAAAAATAACGGCCACTGTGGCCACAAAATAAAAAAATATATATATATTTATATTGTAAAAGTCTGTCTTTTGCTCCTACACAGATATTTTCTGAAGTACTTGTTAAAAATAAGTGCTCATGAAAAGCATGTCGTTAGTACTGTACGTATACGTTCGCAATAACAATTCACAATAATTCTTAGAAATTTGCAGTAACATATTGTGTATGGTAGAGGATGGCAGTACCTAGTATAGTACTGCAGAAATTAACAATATAGTGGCATTTATGTGTACATGGCCTCAAAGGATTTGAAGGGCAATAAATCTGAGAGCTTCTGGTTTTGTGGATTTAGAGCGGCCACTGAAGAGGGATTTGGGTAATTATTCAACAGGATTAATGGTCATGATCCGTGGGTATCATCTGACAGAGTTTAGGTCTAGGTGTCAAAGATTCCTGTGTGTTGGCCAAAATACAATTTTTCGAAATTGTTAGACCTCGGAGGCTGAAATTGGAGTAAGTGTCACAGGGAGGTAAGGGGAATGATGCAAATGTAAACTTTCAGACAGCTGCCTGAAAATAAATCTTCTACAACACTTTTTTTTGCTGTGATGAATGGGTTAGGAGTTCTTCTTGTAAATGAAGGGTTGCTGGTTCAAGCCCCAGCTCCAGGTGTCTCAGTCTTCATGTACTTGGGCAAGTTGCTTCACCCTTTGTCTACTCGTGGTGGTCATAGGGCCCAATGGCATCAGTGTCCGGCAGCCTCGCATCTGTCAGTGTGCCCCAGGGCAGCTATGGCTACAACATAGCTTGTCATCACCAGTAATATAAACAATATTATATAAAATTAACTGTTATATTTTACATTTGCAAACCACTACTATAATAACAGTAAATTAAAGTGTTCAGTTCTACAGCTACAACACAATTTTTTTAAACAATAACTCACTTATCAATTGCTGGCAGTAAATTACTTAGAATTTCACAGTTTGTTACAGCGTTACACTGATGCATGTGCTTCATAACCAAATGGTTGCAAGCAATGCAAGATCAGGGCCAATGTAAATATTTCCAACCAACACTCTGACGATTTAGAGAAGTATTTTTGTTATCTACCAGGATGATACAACTCCACTTTCAACACAACACCCACAGCAGGGAAAGTGCCTTGAAGGCAGATGTGTTTCAACAGAGAGAGTCTGTCTGTGACGCGTCGGAAATCTGCTCCCCCGGATTCAGAGGAACATGACACAGTGACAGCAAGAGTCCGGAAGTTAGGAATGATAGATTTTTTTTTTATCAGTTCCTTAGAAAACATTTCTAGCACGTGTTAATTAGTAGATCTGAGAGTATAAAAGGAGAATCTCATGGGGCTGAACAGTCAGACAGCCTCAGGAGTGAAGAGCACTTCTCAGCAAACAGGAGCCAAATCTCTGCTAAATATCTTTTAAACAAGGATGAATTCTGCAATCCAGTGCATCGTTCTTCTGGCCTGCATTGCCATCTGCACCTCAGCAAGTAAGTGAGCTTTGCAAAGATTTACCATAAACATTTCTAAATTAAACAACACATATTCATTTTGACTAGATACATTATATTTTCTTAATTCATGCTTTTATTATTTCCCCAGGTATTAAGAACTGCCGGTGTGGAACGACAATCCCAGCAGTAATTCCTACTTTTATCGCTGATGTGGAGGTGCTTGAACCTCGTCCATACTGCGGCAAAAAAGAAGTGATGTAAGTACCATAAAAAACAAATAAAGTTTGCTATGATCAACAAGCACTGATTACATTGATTTATCCCGTTTTTCATCTCTTCCAGTGTCATCCTGAAAAATAAAAGCGAGCGTTGTCTCGACCCTGAGTCAAAGTTCACCAAAAATCTCCTGAAAGCAAAAACCATGTAAGTAGGAAGGGCCGCTGTTGTAAAATGCCTTTCTCACCAGTTTAACACAATAAATTAAGTAGGTTTACTAAGTGTAGTTGTTGTAGTTGTTTTAGTGCACGGAAGAGTCATTATAATTTTCTGTATATCAAGCATGAATAAACGCCAGTGTGCGCAAACAGGAACATTTGAGATAAAAAGTTTCAGTTCATTAGGTGTTTGAGTGTTTACACCATATTTTCATTATGATTATAATTGTGTAGAAGAATAAAAGATTATTCAAATTAACTTTAAACATCCTAGAAATCTTACATTCTCGTGCTCAAATGTAATTTCACTGACTGTCATAACACTTTTTTTTAAATGCGTGTAACATATTCAAACAGCTGCATGACTTACAAGTGTGGTTTCAAAGCGATTGACACTGATTTGTTTTCTTCACAGGCAACTGGCAAATGCTAATAAGACGAAGGCAGTCGCCCCAAAAACAACTACTGCAGCTACCACAACATCTGCAGCGACATCACTTTAATATGCTTTATATGTATCACTGCCAGAATACATGTGAGGTCAGAGCTGCTGTTTGTGTTGTTTTTGTCTCCTCAACGAAGGACTGAAACAATTTAAATTGTGTAAAGATCCGTTTTAGAGTTGTCATCAAGTCTTAGCGCACCATAACTCTGAAACGTTTAAATCTGTGAATTATCTCTGTGTAATCTAATTTTATATGAAATAACTTTGTTGGTCAATCATTTGAATCATGGATGTAATTAGCTATTTATGAGCAATATCTATTGATTGTCATAGCTTTTATTTGCATACTTTGAAGGATTTTAATATGTATGTCATATTTGTCTTAAAAATGTATTTCATTTTGGTTTTTAAGTTAAAGTTTAAATGTACACTACTAATGCCTGTTATAAGCTATTGGTGGAAATATATTTTCTATTAAATGACAGTTAATACTACTATAAAAATGTGTCTTGTTGGCAGTTTTTTTAACAGTATGAGGCATCAGCAATTGATATCATGTCAGATTAAAAACTCACCTGTGGAGACTATAGCCCAAACCCCAGAGTAAAGCAACAGAACTCTGTCAAAACATCAAAACATTATCATGAATGTTCATCCTGAAATTATTTACCTCAAAACTAAAACACAAAAAATGTTACCTTTTAACCTGTGCAACATGAACTGTATCTACACTATAGTAGTTCAAGTACAGTACGCTATAAGACTAAACAGTTTATCCATCATCCATTATCTATTCTATCTGTCCTATGTAGGGATATGGGGGGGTGCCTATCTCTAGCATACATCGGGCAAAAGGAACAACACGCTGAACAGATTTGACGCTTCATGACCAATACGAAGGGAGGTGTCGGGCTGTAAGCCGCAGGTTGGCTACGAACTCAGAACTTGTACGTGAAATGGAAACCAACTTGAAGAGACCTTTGGGCCGGCTTGGTGGAAAGTTGCACTAAATTTGGATGTTTGGGACTATGGAGACAGTGAGATAAACTGAAGAAAACCCAAAAACAATTTTCTATATGGAATGATTTGAAATTCAGCCCCCTGTGATGCCCTTGGATGACTGAAAATAAATACCCTATATGTTTTTGGACTGACTTCATGCAGGAAAACCCCAGGTCGGGATTTGAACTCAGTACCTTTATGCTGCAAGGCAATAGTGCTCCTACCCTTGTGTATAAAAGCTAATTTTGTCTAAATTCAGTTCAGAGGAAGCCAGTTCCTCCCTGTATGATTATATAGTCAAACTCAGATCCAGTTACATTCAGTTCAACTCAGCCCTAATACAGATCAAATTCACTTTATTATTTTCTGCCAACATAAAAAGTTAGCAAACAAGCTCCAACTGATGGCCTAGTTGTTGACTTTGCAGCTAAGCAAAGCTTCTTGACCAAGTCTGTGGTGTGTTACAAGAAGTAAGTAAGTTGTTTGGAGGGGGGGGATAAAGCCTTATGTATGTGATGTTTTTATAGTAATGTATCAAAGTAATGGTCGAACCTGCATTGAGCTTGGGCTTCTGTGTTCTGGAGGTCCATTGGATGTCTATGGCTCCATTCTCCTTTGTGTCTGCATTGAATCCTGAGAGGCAGATCGATTATTTCTCACACCAGCTATTGAACGCTCATATGGAGTAATCTTATATGCACTAGCATACTCATACACATACACACATGCACACAGGCGTTGGGATTCTGGTGTTTACAGAAGCACTATTGGGCTGAGGTTACCAAAATACATCTTGTAATAATCAATAGCATGTTTTAATCAAGAGAGCAATGGGGTTGGTTATCTGGAGGTACAATCTTGAACAAAGAGAGGGCTGATGACGGGGTCCAGATGAGTAAGATGGGAACGGGGCCTGTGAAGGAGGATGGATCAGGCCAGTGTAGGTGAAGCTTTCTGGTGAAGCAGGGGAGAAGAAGATCTCCTACAGTTCACAACTGAATTACCAGTACAATGATAAAGTTGTCAGCTTGCTTGTTATAATAATTGTTATTTTCCAATGCGAAGAGAACCTTGTATGGAGGACATTGTGGATGCCCCATATAGAATATAGAGACTGTCCTGGGATGCGGGTTGAGCATAGGAAGGGTCTAAAAAGAAAGCTGGGGTTCTCTTCACCATCATGACGTCAAACTAGCAGAGGTAGGTTTAGAAGAGAAAATAAATTGCTTGTCAATTCCTTACATTATATTTGCGCTTGCAGAGAAGGGCAAATGTTGACCAAGAGATACAAAATTAACAGCCTTGATGTTTCCCAATTGTATTTCACAGGAATGGATTTGAACTGTCAAGGGCTTCTAGTGTGATTTAGGCAAAGAGAGGTGAGTAAATGTCATGTGGAGCTAATATTCTAGGAAAACTTCAGGAGATTAAAAGGGGTCCATCTCTTTGATTCAAACAAGTAGAGGAAAAAAAAATGGAAGAGAGTGGGAAGGCCATCCTTGGGAAGATGTGGAATCATAATCGGAATCATGACTCAGTAAAAGATCCAGTTTTTATGCAAAAAATCCAGAGGCAGTTAGATAGATGAACCAGGTCCTATTGAGTAGAGAGAGTTACGACACACTTTGAACTCGCCGACATGCGGTCACGTGGTTCATGGAGCCCTCAATAGTTCCAAACTTCCCAGCGCCGTCATTGATTTCTAGCGGTAAAGGTCTTAATAAACGACTTTTTTCTCACTTTTCCTGCAATTTTCTCTAAATTATATCATGTACACCGATTACTTCACCATATTGTAACCATATATAATTATGGTTCTTTGTGCAGACAAATTAAATTTGTTACTGTTTATTAGTGGGTAATTAGACTGCAAGGAAATCGCACAATACGTTTTGACTACATATCTTCTACCAATGCACTATATATAAGCATGTCTGCAATGTTTAATAATGTTATGCACTTAAAACCAAATTATAATGTAAATTTACATTACAGTTTGGTTTTAAGTACACAATATAGAGCTTTCTGGAGGCATTTAGATGCTAGCATGGAGAGGCTATATCTGGTCCTATAAATATGCCAGTGTTTAAGAGCTCTGCTCCAGCTTATGTTCAGATGTTCATTCTTCACTAAAACATGCTATATTACTATTACTAGGATAAACTCATAGTCCCAAACAACACATGTGTAGATGTCACTCTGTCTCCTCTCTGCCTGCTATCCAATGCAAAATTAGCTGAGTGACAGAGCTGATTTAAACTACTTATTTTAAAAAGTTTTAAATAATTAGGGGGGAAAACGTGAGTGTAGATGTTTGACATGAGAATCAACCGTCTTTCTCTGGGTAACCTAATGATTCAGCATTTCATTTTTTGTTTGTCCTCTGATCTGAACAAATCTATCTGTTACCCAGCTGGTTGTGCTTCTAGCCAGAAACTTGTAAAATAGTAAATTGATTGAAAACTATAATTAAATCAAACTGTTTCAGTTAAATACATATTAAGGGATAAGGAAGTGTAAACTAATTATGCAAAAACAAGAAACTACCAAACATTTTATTTTATTATACAATATCATGTAAAATGTAAAACACGCTTCAGTGAAGAAGTCCTTTTACTACCATTTTACTTTATGATAAAATTTGTACAATGTTGAAATTTGCTAAAGTCTTAATTCAATTCAATTCAGTTTATTTATATAGCGCCATTTCACAACAGATGTCATCTCAAGGCACTTTACAAAAAGAGTTATTACAATACAATGTTTAGTGTAGAAATTACAGAACCACAGAAGATTGCGTCGTGGAATTCTCAGCAATCCCTCATACTGAGCAAGCATGCAGCGACAGTGGGAAGGAAAAACTCCCTTTTAACAGGAAGAAACCTCCGGCAGAACCAGGCTCAGCACAAGCGGTTATCTGCCGCGACCGTCTGTGGCTTGGAGAATACATAACAGAGACACAGAAAGAGCAATAGAACTGATGCACAAGTTTGTTGCAGGACGTGGAGAATTTTCCGTCACTGCAATGCCATCTTAGTCAGGGTCGTCAAGCAGGGCTAATCCGGAGCACCTACTATAATAGAAAACAGGTTAGTGCTTGAATTGACAGCACATCATGCAGTTGGGGAGAAGTAGGAGAGAAAGTAGGAACAGACCCTAATAATGTCCTCCAACAGCCTAGCCTAAAGCAGCATAGCTACTAACATTAACCTGTCTCCTAGCTACTAGGAGACCTGGCTACCAACACTCTGTCTGAGTCCTCCTGACCCGTGGACGGTGTAGGGCCGGTAACGGCCCCCGTCATGCCGGGGTCTTCTCGGAGTCGGGTTGTTTGAGAATGCAGCCCAAAGTGGGTGGTAAACTCCATCTAAGGCTAAATACCGGCACGAGACCGATAGTCGACAACTATCTTAAGGAAAAATAGACAGAACTGAGAGGACAGAGTTGAAGAGGGCGAGAAACGTTTAAGAGATAAACGGGTGGGGTCCGCACAGTCTGCCCGGGGGATTCAACCCGGCAGGTAATGGGCGGCCGCACTGTGCGGGAGGATCCCCTTAAGGATCCTCCCGCAACAGTTCATAATTTCAAAAGGATGAACTGTTTGAAATGACAGTTCATCCTTGGTATCAGTGATAGCAGCTCCCTTTGATCATATCTTAAACCCTCCTGGGAGATGTTGGATTCATTCTGGGGCGTCTTCACACAGCCTGAACCTGGGATGCTGCCTGCTGTGGTGGATGTCTGGTGCTGCAGGTCTGGTCCTGTGCAGCAATGTCCACTGCTTTCACTGCTGTCCTTCAGCCTGACATGGAGAGCAGTCTGGTCTGATCTCAGGAGGAACAAGACCAGGATGAGAAGACTAAGGTTGCCCGCTATGGGAATGAAAATCAGGATTATTTGTTTGGTTGATCTTAGTGAGAGGTCCAGAAGCAGCACTGAAGACTGAGTCCAGGAAACAACACAGAGATAAACCTTGGAAAAGAGCATAATAATAATAATAATAATAATAATAATAATAATAATAATAATAATAATAATAATAATGTGGAAACCTTCATGGCAGTCAAACATATTCTATCAGGGCTCAGCATGTCTTACTGTTCCCCCAATTAAAGTGTAAATGTCCAGATAGTTTACAAAAGACAATTGATCTGATGCTGAGCTAATCGCCGGAGTCATCCTAAATATTTGGGGAATATTGAAGATTTTGAGCAACAAGTGTGGCAACTAGAGGCAGAAGGCAATGAGGAGGTTGCTGTTGATGGGTCAACATGGTTCATAATGGACAAGCAACTCATTTGTGTATTGCTACCCAAGACTGGTTAGTGATTGTTCAGGGAAGATGACATGTAGAAATGAAGAAAGGACAAGTTTAAACATTTTTATATTAATATTTTTTTGTTATTTATTATCCAACCATCAATCATCTATACTCGCTTGTCAGTTTAGTTTAGTGCATTATTCATCAATGCCAAAATTAACAGTGATGCATTTGTTTACATTGTGCCCTACAGACCAGGGGCCTGTTTCAGAAAGGAGGTTAAGTGAAAACTCTGAGTACGTTAACCCTAAAATGAGGGAAACTCTGGGTTTTCGGTTTCAGAATGGGAGATATGTTATACCTGAGAGAGCAGAGTAAGTCAAGCCCGTTTCTGAAAGAGAAGTAACTTATACTCAGAGTCAGTTACCATGGCAACTTACTCTGTGAACCTAACCTGGTCGGGAGCAGGTTTTCTTCAGGATACCCAGAGTTTCATTTGGGTTTCCTCCCATTTTTTAAAGACGAAGCGGTTTTTCTTGCCTTAGCCTTAGTCATTCATTGCCTCCTTATTGAAACAGGCCCCTGATGTGGTTCCTACACGGCATGGAACGCAAATTCTCACCTTTTTTGGAAATCTGATAGTCGGATTGTAGAAAAAGTTATTGTTATTAGGTTTCAGATTTTTCCTATGGCAGAATAGATTCCCCCTCATGGGGATTTAGCTGTTGATCTGCAGGCAGGATCCATGCTTGAGCTAACAAATCACAGGCATACGCTCTACATTAACAGAGACGGATAGTTAGCAACATGGAAGTCTGTTATAGTAGAGGGCTTCACAAGAGACATTATACCTTCAGTAACTGTTGGAAGAAGATTAGTCAGATGAACCAGAAAAGTGTCCCACCTTATGTACTTTTTTAAAATACAATGCATGTCCCATCACAATATTTCTGACTCTGAGTCACCTTAGAACAGATTAATATCTCAGAGCAACAGCAGCCAATTACAGAGAACTGTAGCCTAAAGAAGAATGGATGGAAATTACATCTAACATATGCATTTCATTTGAATAGCGACTCTTATGTAGACTCTTGTGTTCTGAGATGTAGCTGCGTTCAATAGTGCCCCCCAGAGATTCCTTCAGCAACAGGTCTCCCACTGTTTAGATCAATGGCCACTGGCCGTTCTGCTTTGTGATCGCATACCACGGAGGCCGCCATTGCTACTCCATTGCTGTAGTACCTCCATTTGGCTGCTAGGCCCCAATTGAAAGGCATTGGACTTTAGACACGCTAAAAACAACGTTAATGCCTGGTGCCCGTTTTTTTTAAAGTTTCTATGGCTACAGATCCCTCCTGAGATAACGCTGGGCACATAAAAAACCTGGGCACAGGGCTGGCTTTCGTAAGATAATTTTTTGAAATCTTGCATACTAATGAGGGGGCCGAGCCAAGTTTAGCATCAGAGCTAATGATGTGGGAGCAGAATGGGCGTGATTACAACCGAACTACACGCCCATACACGCCCCGCGAGGGCAGAGTCTACAGTGCCCTTTTTAGGAACATGCTGGGGAGGAGGAGTCTGTGAATCCACCATGAATTCCCCCATGAAAGTGTGTCACTCTGGTGAACGGGGAGGAGTAAGGAGACGCTGTATATTCTTTTTTACAGTCTATGGTTTAGACATGGGGCAATCTCTACAGCCTCTGCGAGTGGGGGTGGCCTTCCACCTGTTTTTGGGGACCTCAGCCTTCTTTCTGTTGGCTATACTGGAAGCCAAATCTAGGAATCACATTTTGAAACATGCAGTTATAGCAGGCATCTAGGTATGGCTTTCATGTAGACAGTATTACATAACAAAAATGATAATATGGCTGAAAATTTTAATTTTTCCTTGTTTGGGCAGAGGTACATGAGGTTGGTACCCAAAATATATATTTTAACCCACCAAAGACATCCCATGAGCCTTTGCTGTTGTAGTGGACTGGATCAAACTACCAACAAGTTCACATGTCACCATGCTGGCTGCTAGTTTAAACAGCTATTAGCATAGAGCAGGATAATCAGTGGCATACAGACAGAAGAGATTTATAAAAAAAAAACTCTGCTGGGGAGAAGTAGGAGGAGCTAATCTGTTTTTCACTTGTTGCCATGGTGATTCATTTTATCTGTGTACCATTGATGAGGGCTTTTTATATCCTCATGCACAAGTATAACTCAGGGTAACCGTAATCTCAGAGTTGATTGAACTAGCTTTTAACACCTGTTCTGAAACCAAAAACTTTTGGAGTTAGATAACTTAGAGTTGGTCAACCTAGAGTTCAGGTTTTGATTTAGAGTTTGTTAAACCTGCTTTTTCTGAAATGGGCCCCGGTTCTATTAGCATTGTCTTTCACTGAACTTTAATTGTTTTCCATGGAAAAATGTTGAATAAACTGTCAGCATTATTCTCACAGAAAAAAAAAACTACTGATGGAATGAGCCTGCCACAACAGGTTTTCATGAAAAACTTCCCATGCTTTGCCTTCTGCTTGTGACAAGATAACAATGATAAAAGAGGGACTTGTTTTACAAGTAAAAAAAGTGTTACCAGTGAAAGATTTCACCACAAAATTAGCAGTAAATCTTTTCTGTTATAAATTAGCTACAATTTTGAAATAATGTATAATATCTTGGACACAGATGGCAACAGTAACAATACAACAACTTTGGGTCAGCTAAGAAACATTATTCCACCTTTGAGCAGCAAATAATCCAAATTACAATCAACCTTTTTGAAATAAATCTAAGTATGTTAAGAGGATAATTATGCATGGAAACTAGGCTTCCTTCTCCAATATGAAGTCAAAAAATGTAAGAGTCCCTAAATATATCCTTTAACAGCCAGATTATGGAATAGAATAGGTAAGAACATAAGCTTCCTGTTTTTTTCCAGCCGTTTTCTTTTAATTTATTTTTTTAACAAAATTACAAACATTTATATTTTCTTTTTTATTTCATTAGAAATGTTCTACGCAAACCTTTATTAACAGAGATATTGGTTTTGTCCAAATCTGTCTAAAATGGAAATCTCTATAGATTTCAGGTCTGGGTTGTTGTTTTTTTGTTTGTTTTTTGCTTTACTATGCACCTAACCCTTCACATGTCTTATGATTGTTTTTTGGTTGGGTCAATCAAGGCTTTAGGGTGTTTGAAAAACAATAAGGTCAGTTCCAGTGAATCAAAGTTTCATGTATTAAACTCACATTGATTATTAGAATAAGATGTTCTGAAGCAGAAAACTATTTTGTTATCCTGCATTCACAATGCTTACAAAAAGCAATGTAAAATTCTCAGAACTGTTGTTTTTTTATTGTTCTTGATCCTTCGATCTACTGCAATGATGATATTCCTAGAAACATCTCCTGTCTAGTAGTTACTGGAGCATAATGAGAGTGATAATGGTGATTATGAACTATCATGTCATAAAGTACAAATCTGCCAAGCAATAAATTAGTGTTTTAAACATTTATTTATGGTTGGGATTCAAGATGTAAATGTGTTGAGATTAAACGACTTAAACTAAATATTGAGAGTTAGAAAGAAAATGAATATCCACTGTAATTGAGTTTTTAATATGAAAACTAAAAGGTTTATCATTATCATTACCATCTTAAAAATCCAACATGGATGCCTCAAATTAAAATGTTAAATATTTACACTACACTTTTCAATTTTATCTACAAGATCTGGATCACATGAAGTTTTGAGATAGTATTTTTTTTTTTTTTTTACAAAAAACAAAATTTTGGATTTTTCTCTCTTAAATGGTTCAGATCATCAAACAAATGTGTGGATCTGAAAACACTATTTTATTAAGGGGGGAAAAAACAATCCAATCAATCATGTGTCTGACGTGAAAGAGTAATTCCCAAGACCACCACCATGTATGACTTAAGTACAATGTTCTGTCTCTGAAATGATCTTTTAGGGTTTTTTGCAAGATATTATTTTTCTAACATAATGTTTAGCCAAAGTTGTTTTGATGTATGCATTATTCTAACTATTAGTGACCTGAGATCATTATAACTCCGTATTTGTAAGAAGTATGTTTACTAAGAAAAGCAAAGTGTTCACTACTCATCTTTTTCCTGCTGTAATAAGAAAAATTCACTACACCTACGTAAGTTGTTTTCAAAACCAGATAAATCGGTATGTGTCTAAGTTAAGGTTCAAATAAGGCCTTTTGGCAGTCCAGACAGAACTTTTGACTCAGTCTCAAATATAATTTGTTACACATGATTGATGCTTAAAATTTTGCTATTGTTATGGTTTCATCTTTACACAAGATCCAAATAAATTTGATCAGCTAAGAAAGAAATAAAACTCATCCTGGGCAGAACAAGTGATGGGTGGCTAAAGGCTGAACTATGATGACTGGACTAAGAAACATGTCTAATAAACATTCTCCACAATGTTTTCATGTTTAATGAACCTCAAGTTAACAATGTGCCAGACAGTGTCACAATTTTCCACGAAAGACAGGAACAACACTTAATGCAAGAAGCAACAAGTATAACTTTATTGAAATGTCACATTAAAATAAAAATTCATAGCATAAGCATAATCTCACCTGAACACTCCTTTTGATTTATTGCTACTGACTAATTGTTTAAATAATTGCTTTCACATCAGAAAGCTACATATTTGCTACATATTTGCTACATACAATGTTTGTATACAAATAGTCATAAAAAAAATTAAATAGACAAACATCAGAAAAGTTACAAATAAACAACGATGAAGCTAAGTAAATTATGCAATGAAAGAAATTAAATTATACGCGCAAAAATATAATGATAATAATGTGACTAATGGCTCAGATATCAGCTGTAGTTGAAGCATTCTTAAGGTTTGCCGAATAATCCTCAGGCCTTCTTATTGGCTCCCTGCTTTTTTGTCTGTCTCTCAAGAACAAGGTGGACCAGCTTCTTCACCCAGACGGACCGAGGGTTGAGACAGACCTTCTCCCCGCTCACCAGACCGGCTCTGATTGGAGAGAAGGATTAAAATGAAATAGAAATCCATGGATAAAGCAAATCAAAAAAAAAAATGTTCATCCCCACCCACTCCTAATGTTTTAGAGTGGGTGGGAAACACCTACACACAGAGGAACGGACGTTTTAATCTTCTTCTTTTTTTTTATCCATTCAAAGCATACACTTTATTTGCTAAACCATGTGTGAAAGTGTGTGACCCATTCTGACAGATTTATCTGGCGATATCTGAGATCTTTAAGAGCTGTGTGGAAATATTCCACTGGGCTGCCAGGTACTCTTTTACCCACCCTCAGAAAAAGGTTGAAACAACCAGAAGCGATCAGATTTCACAAGTGACTCAGTAGATAACACGTTAAGGATTTTTTTTTTTTGATTTCATAGTAATGCCATGCAGTTGGGAAATGTATTACACAATCCTGGTGCACAATGAGGACACGTCATAACATTGTTTTTAATCGTTGAATTAAAAGAAGCCAGATGTCCTTGTGAATCAAAGTTAATTGGATTATACCCCGAAAGACATGCATGTCAAAACAGCTTTTTTGGTTTATTAAATACTTTCTTTACATCAGGGGTCTGCAACATTAGTCCTCAGGGGACATTTTCCTGCAACTTTTGGATCCATCCTTGCTGCAACACACCTGAATCCAAAGGCTAATTTCCTCCATGGCATGTCATTAACCATTCATTGGGTTAAATAATTACAAACATAAATTTCATTATCTTTTGAGATGAGATTTGTATGCATTTTACAACAGAAATATTAATAGAAGTATTATTTTATCTCCATATTCCCTATTTAATCTCCCTATTCCTTTTTTGGTTGTAATTCTGACTCATATGTTTGTTGTTGATTTATTTCCTTGTAATGTGACAACCAAAATAAATAAATAAATTCAAATTTCAATTCAAATTCTTTTACTGGACAACATTCTGCTAATGTGCCTGAAACAATTTTTTGAATATAAATGTGGTTCACTGGACTTTAGATGGCATATGTGCTTTAATGTATTTAAATTGAATGTAGTTGAATTTATTTGTTTTCATATAAAGACACATTATTTTTACATATGAATAAATCTTAACTATTGTAGTGATTTGATGCAATGTACATTAGAAAATAAGCTGTTAAATTATCCAGTTTCAGTTTATAACTCCTAAATAAATGAATAAAATATTTTGGCTCCCCATTCACTCACATGACTTCGGTTTTGGGACAGTTGGGCCCCTCTGCGACCAGATTGATGCTCTTCAGGTTTTCTGGAGGGATGATCCTCGACTCAACCTGCAGGCACCTGCAGTGTGTGTTGAGATCCCTGCTTATCGGTGGCATTCCTGTTATAAACAGACATTCAAACAGAAAACTGATTTTTTTTTTAAGTAAACAAACAGCTCTAAAGAATTCTTTCTTTATGATCTGAACTTTTACAAATCACTGGCGAGTCTAAAGTGATAGTATTTGGTTAACTATGGGTTATGGGAAGGGTCATAAACATGGCTTTTTTTTTTGTTTCGGGAGGGATGTGATAAGTTGTAGAACTAAATGAAAAACTGATAATATGCAAACGTAGAAAACCTTTCAAAAGATTTGATTCCTCTCTGACTTTTTCACATTTTGCCACATTATGAATGCAAAGTATTTTATTGGGATTTTATGTTACTCTTTTGCAAGGTGGTGCAGAGGTATACATTTGAAGGGAAATGATACATCGTTTGCAAAACATTTATTTTACCAAAAAGTACAGAAAGCATGATATGCATGTATATTCAGCAATATCTTTTCCTGCTAATTGAACTTTACGTTTCAACCACCTTTGTACATCTAGAATCTGACATTTTTGCTTCTTCTTTTCTGCAATATAGCTCCAGTTCTGTCAGACTACATGGAAAGTGTCTGTGAAACACAATTTTCAAGACTTGCTATAGATTCTTCCCTGGATTTAGATCTGCACCTTGACGGGGCAATTCTGATTTTATGAATATATCCCTATGAATACATCTGCAGAACAATAACCAGTCAATTTTTATGTTTCTAGTTTAATCCCTCTTCAGACTGTGAGAGTTTCTTTTCTTTGGCTGCATATCAGGACCTAAATGAACTCAAAATTCATGAATCAAATGTTGGCAAACCTCTGCTTTTACCAGCATGTTTCATCATCACACCCAACCGCTTGGGAAATTATCCGAACCACTCGTCTTCCTCTTTTCCTCCTGCAGCTATCTTCCTGCTGATTTACAACTTTAGTAATGAAATTCACAATGTAGTAACATTGTTTCACGTTTCCTATAAATGCAGGAGCGTTTGACGAAACATCCCGTCATGTGCTCGGTTCACTCACTCATGATGATATGTGACGCGGATACGCAAAGGTCAGATTCACATGAAGCACATCTTAAGATTGTAATAGAGTTGTAGTTGAAATGTTCCTGCAATTGCAAGACTTTACAGCAGAGACGCCCACACTTTTTCCCTGAGAGGGCCAAAAAGGAAACTCTGTCAGAGAGCTGCGGGCCAAATGTTTTTAGATTTGTTTTTTTACAAAAAAAGACAAGTGTTAATAGTAAAGTAAACCACTTTTTAGTTATTTATTTACTATTTATTAAACAGCTATTTAACGTTCATTTCTGTGTAAATAACATTAAACAAATATGACAAATATTACCATTTAAAACACATACTGGAATGTATGGAATTAGTATTTGTGTCAGGGAAATGAAAGCTGCTTGAGCTAGCAGTCAGAATGGTGAATCAATTTACAGGTAGTTTGATCCAGTCTCCCGCGGCAGCAAAGTCTCACGGTACATTTTATGAAATTAAATTAAATATGACTATTTGTATTATTATAAAGTGTGCAAACGTAAATACGTAAATATTCACAAATCTACTCTATATGTCCCTTGTAGTTTAATTTTTCACCTGATTTGTGACATTTCAAATATAATGTAAAAACCATGAGTGAGGACTAACTAAGCCCAATATATGTATATTCATTGGGCATATTTATCAAAACTGGTATGTGCAATGGGAGAATAATGTTGAAATATTAAGTTTACTATCTGATAAAACTAGCTATATCAAGTGCATCATCTGGCAGGCCAAATAAAAAAGCTTGGGGGGGGGGCAACTTTGGCCTGCGAGCCCCACTTTAGGCACCTCTGCTTTACATGGACTTTTTACATAATTTTAAATCCATAAAATTCCTATTTTATATTTTAAAACGTAATATGTGCAGGAGGTAAATATCATGATCTAAAAAAGATTCAACTAAAAACATAATCTATCACCTTTGTTTAGAAAAAAAATCTGGACAAGATTTGACAACATTTGGAACCTTAAAAATCTGTTGTAGTTGTCATATCAATAGTAAGAAGTCCAAAAATTGATCCTTGTTAGATATTACATTTCTTAATAGTTACCCCATCCTGAAATAATAATAAAAAACATACACCTGTTTCCAGCATACTGGTTGTTACACTCTTGCAAATAAGGAAAATGTTTTTGGAGCTAAATACCTCTTCATTCAGACATACACTTATGAGTTCATTATACAATAACAAAGCAGTTCAAACTCCTTAGCTTTCCCTGAAAAACCTCCCTATTTCTAAACTTTACGTCATTGTTTTTGGAGCTCTTACCGTCAGTGAGGACCACCAGGGCCGCGAGTACAAGCAGAATGCAGGGCTTCATCTTTTTTTCACAGCTGCTTTTTGGGTCCACTGCCAATGACAAACAGAAAAACTGACTATTGCTACCTACCATAGTACTCCAATATTTATACATACTGGGGTCATGTGCTCATCTTCAAATCACAACAGTAACCAGAATAGTGCTTGTCTGAGGTTTCACTTTGGTCTGTTCACATGTGCAGCAGCAAGGAGTCATGGGACGGTGGGTTCAGGGAACGATCGAAGGCCCCGCTGGGGTTAGGACACAACGTGCCTGTTGCCAACAGCCACAGAAATGACTCAGATAGATTTATTATGTTTATGTGTGCGAATCAGACAGCAGCTTCTTTCCTCTTATCTGGTTGTTGTTGATCTGCAGAAGAAATTACCTTTGTTCATCCCACTTCTGATTCTAGAAGTTAGCATGATCATCAAATCAAGTTTAGTAAACATTATGTTCTTCCGCAATCAGAAGATGAAACTAAAGCATTGCTGTTGTTGGTAGGTGCTTTTACTGGGGGTTTCTTCTAATATTACACAAATAGTACAGTACACTACAGTTGTGACAAACTTTGTTTCTTTCTGTTGTTTCTGAGTGTTTTTTTAAGGTATTTTAGCTAAATGAAAGGATATATTAATAAAATGTACTGGTATTTATTTCAAATAACAAAAAAAATAATAATAATTCTTACTTCCTGGGCATTTTTCAGCAGCTCAGTTATTATAGTCATACATAGACTATTAAGGGGTTACTTTAGGATTTTCAAATATGTTGCATTGGTTCAAATTTTGGAGTGATATTCTGCATGTTAAAGCTAAAGCTAAGCCTGCCAGCATACACATGGTTATTTCATGCATTTGTGAGTTACTAAGCTAAATTGGTTTTGGACCAAACAATAGATATTTTGGTTAACGTCTGAATAAATATATATTTTGGTTAAAGTCTAAATAAATAGGTATTTTGGTTTAAAAAGAAATAAAATAGAGAAGTGGATATATATTGGATTAAAATCAACGTAGATATAGTTTGGATAAAAACTAGAATACATAGTTATTTGGGTTAAAAGTTAAATAGAGATAAAAAGAGATGTAATAAGAGATGCATTTCATATTGTGCAGAATTGTCATTCAGAGAGAATAGCCGAGTAGATGACTTAAAGGTCACTACAAATGAAGTATGGTTTTATTGTTTCCCATGTAAAGATCGTGGTATTGCAACTTGAACACACAGGTGGTTGTATTTTTTTTGTGTGTTGCATATGGAGAATGGTGATGCTGCAAATTAAAAAATAACGTGTGATTGTGTAAATAAATATGGCAGAAGCGAGGCAAAGAGAAACTTCACCAGTCGTCTCTGTCTCATCATTTCCCTGTTTTACAGGCCCAAACTCTAGGTCTGTTACACAATTCACTATTAAAAATTATAGTAAAAGAACTGTGATTATTTCAGTCTCTTTAACTGAATCAGTAAAACTACAGCCGATAAATGTTGAATAAGAGATAAAGTTGTTTTAGAAAAGACAAGGTTATTGGCAATTGAAGAATGTCACATCTCTCAGATTCTCGTGACCAAAAATTTTCTCCCCAGATTCTGGTCATCTGCTAGAGATGAATTTAACAATTGAGTCATCCATTGTTTAACTATCCTATTTTTGTTTTAATCAGTTACAGAGCACAAAGTGCTACCATGGTCAGGTTTAAGGATTAAACCTGATAACGCCTTACTCTAAAACATGGTGGTGGCAGCACCATACAGTGGGAAGGCTTCTCTAAATCACAATCTCTCTCTCTCTAAATATATATATAATCTCATTAAATGTACACTTTACTAATATCTCTGACCATAGTTGTTTTTACAGGGGTAACAGGGATTTAAAATGCAGAAAATTCCATTATTTCCCAACTTAATTTCGATAATACATGTTTAACTGCTGCCCCATCCTAAAATGTGCTTGTATTATTAAGAAGATCATGTTGAGGCAGACAGGCGGAGGGATAAATCTTCAGACAGAGTCAAACCACATCCCGCCTCGGTGGTAAAAGCTGTTATGATAATTGCAGTTTCACCTATGAAGCGCCGCTCCCTCATGATTATGGGCACGTGTCTTTCAGCAGGAGTTTGGGTCATAAAGGAGGAACTAAAATGGGTCGATAAAAAAAAAAATATCCTAAAAACCACATGACTGCAAGGAATTAAATTATGTTTCACAGGATGAGTCAGCAAAACTACCACCTAGTTAAAAACAAAAATAACATTTTAAGGTCCTGTCACGCCAAATATGTTTATTGCATTGGTTCATATTGGTAGTGAATCTGAGGGTATCTGCCTGCTACACATGACTAATCCACAGAAATGTAATTAAACAAAATATAAATTAAACATGGCAGATTAAAACAAATAACCTGCATGAAAACAAGACCTACTGTCATCTTCTCTGGAAAAAGTCAAGCTAGAATGAATGATATTCTCAACATGGCCCTAGGGCGAACAGTCTCTCTGACGTCACTCAGTATGTGGAATCTGGCTGCTCTTTGAAGGTGGGAAAAGTTGGTTTGTTGGTGTTAAAAAATCAACCAGGTGAGGTGAGGCCCCGACACTCTGTCAAAGTCATAGAAAAACATACTCATGCCTTCATCACCTCCCACCTATTTGACTGCCATACTCTGTAGGCTGGTCCAGGTCAAAGGGTTCATTTTTCAGAAACTCAACACATAACGCTACACTAACATTTTTTCCTTATTTCTTGGTTTCATTACCTACTGTTTAAGTTTTAAATGATCCCTTCTACGGATCTTACAGGCATCCACAAGTTTAAACATCCAGTTCAAAAGAGTTGTTGATCAAAGCAGGAAGATTACAGTGGGTGTTCCAACATCCAAAATAAAACATAAATGCTTTTACATGACACTTCCAAGTGAGATGAGTTCGTACTTTCCTTGTGTTCTACTGTTTCTACATTCAAGTAAATTACAACATTTTACCTGCTTCTCCCCAGCCGCTGCTGAACTGAATGTGTCACCATGATCCAATAATGAAAGTACGCAGAAAAAATAAACCCATGAGAAATATGTCAGATTGTAATGTATTAGGTGCAGATAAATCACTGTATTTATTGCTTGAAACAAATCTGTCAGGCTAAAGATCCTGGATATAATACAATTTATCGGACTGGTTCTGACTAGAACAATAAATTTTTCATTACTTAAACTTTCTTTTAAGTTTGTGCCTTCATTTGTCGGTTTGCAAATCTATGTTCTTTTCTTATTCTTCACAACAACACCCAGAACAAGGTACCGCATACTGTACATTATCAGTTTTCGGGGGGGTTTCTTTGCTTTTTGAAACTATTTTTCATTCCAAGCACTGTTTTTAAACCAGAATTTGGCTGAAGTAACTGACCAAACCTGATACCACATCTGCTCCTCCTTCCAATTGCTTAAGAAAATATGAGAGAAGGACTTGGGGAGAACGTCTGAAGACAATGTATGGTTGAATATTTGCAATAGAATTCATTTCCTGTTTACAAGTAATACAATTAAAGAATCCAATTTAAAGTTCATTCACAAAACTTACCTAACACCATAAAAATGCATAAAATATCCAATCACATATCAGCAGACTGTCAGAGATGTAATAAGGCAGAAGGGACATTTATGCATATGTTTTGGGACTGCAGTCTCTTAAAAAGTTATTGGAGCTCAATCCACTCTTTTTTTACAGTCTGTTATGGAAATACAACTTGATTTGATCAGAATTGTATTCTTATTAAATGACACAAGTAATATACATTTGGATTTTTAAAAATGGAGGATACTTTGTTTGATCCCTTACTTTGCAAAGAAATGTATACTTTTATTCTGGAAGAATGATACCCCCCCCCCCCCCCTTCTTTCAAGATCTTTCTTAAGGATTTTTCTTGCCTTTAGAAAAATTTACTTTGGAGAAATGCAATTGTGGACATCTTTTTCAAGAATTTTGGTCCCCTATAGTATGAACTGATATATTAAGTGCTGTGTACATGCTGTCCTTTTACTGTTATTTAGACTACGCCATTGATATACTGACATTATTGCTGCCCCTTTTTTTTCTTCTCTTCTTTTTTCCAGAAACATTTATACTTGTTTGTGTGTTTTGTTGGGTTATCCCTCTAAGGGTGGGGGTTGCAATAATGCTAAAAACACTGTAAATTGTATTACTGAGAAGCAGTATGAATAAGCAGTTTCTGTATGTTATTGGAAGGATTTTCTTTTGAAAAAAAAAAGGAAAAGTTCTGCTGTTTCTGTATGGAAGATGATTTTACATGTTTTATGTTCCCATGAACAAGATGACGTCTTACTTACCTTGAGCACCCTAACAGCTCTCTTCTCTCTCACGCCTCGTTTATGCTTCTTTGATTTATGCTTTGCACTCAGACGCCTATGTATTGACGGAGACGGTTTTCATTTATCGTTCTCCGTTTTTTTTCTCCCCACTCTCCATTCTTTTTCCAGCGTTACTCGACCAGGACAGCAGGGGGTGCTACCTTTTCATGGCGTCTCTGCCTACTAATATGGCATCGTTTCAGTTTTTTTCTAGGCTTGTGAATGCATTTCTTCCTCAAGGAGCAATGGACGACAGAAAGTAAGTTCTGATTAAGCTGTAAAGCTTTTTACTAGAGGTGCAGCTCATAGAATACTTTAGAAACACATGGAAGCAAACAAAGTAACCTTTTTTTTGTTTCCTGCACCTCGTGTTCAAAAGAAAAAATTAGATCAATTATCCTTTCAATATAAAGCATGTAGTGGCCAAACACTGCATTAACTACTGAACCTGTATTAAACATTGTACTGTAAACCAATGACCGCTGGAGATAGGCACCATGTTTTAGATGTTGCTTAAGCACCCCTGCTTTCAATTGATGGCTGATTAGGAGGATTGTACTGAACTGCAGTCAGTTCAGTACAGAAGGGAAAAAACATCTATTTTCATATTTCAGTGTTTGATGCAGTTCTGCTCTGCTCTGGGGTTTGCACTCGTCTCTGCAGTTCAGTTTTTGAGTTCACATACTCATGAAAAACAGCAAAGAAGGCATGTTTTTGTAGTTTTATTAACTGTTTATTATAAAATATGGTATCATATAGTGAGTATGAGTAGTGTACATTTAAATTTGAACATAAAAACTGAAAAATAACATTAAAATCCTTCAAAGTATGCAAATAAATGCAATGAAAATAAACAGTCATTGCTCATAAATAGCAAGTTACATCTATACATTCAAATTATGATACAATTAGATCACATGAAATTAGATCACACAGAGAGAATTCACAGGTTTGAAAGTTATGGTGTGCTAAGACTAAATGACACCACTAAAACTGATCTTTACAGACTTGAATTTGTTTCATTCCTTTGTTGAGGAGACAAAAACAACACAACAGGTATTGTGGCAGTGATACATACAAAAGATATAAAACATATTACAGTGTTATTGCTGCAGATGTTGTGGTGGCTGCAGTAGTTGTTTTTGCGGCGACTGCCTTCGTCTTATCAGCATTTGCCATTTGCCTGTGAAGAAAACAAATCAGGGTCAATCACTTTGAAACCACACTTGTAAGTCATGCAGCTGTTTTAAAATATTAAACAAATTATTTGTAAGTGTTATGAGCAACAAGAGGACCAGCAAAAAAGAGGCACTTCCTACTTACATGGTTTTTGCTTTCAGGAGATTTTTGGTGAACTCTGACTCAGGGTCTAGACAACGCTCGCTTTCATCTTTCTGGATGACGCTGCAAGAGATGATAAACAGGTTAAGCAGCCTGTAACCAATATAATTTGGTGATAGGAACCTTTATTTGTTTTTGATGGTACTTACATCACTTCATATTTGCTGCAATATGGACGAGGCTCATACACTCTGACATCAGCGATAAGAGTACGCTTTACTGCTTGAATAGTCTTTACACAATGGCAGTTCTTTATACCTGGGGAAATAATAAAAAACATAAATTAAGAAGATGTAATATATCCAGTAAAAATGAATTTGTGCTGTTTTATTTAGAAAGGTTTGTCGAAAATCTTTGCACAGCTCACTTACTTGCTGAGGTGCAGATGGCGATGCAGGCCAGAAGGACGATGCACTGGATTGCAGAATTCATTCTTGTGTCAAAAGATTAATAGAGATTATTTAGCAGTGATTTGGCTCCTCTTTGATGAGAAGTGTTCTTCACTCCTGAGGCTGTCTGACTGTTCAGCCCCATGAGATTCTCCTTTTATACTCTCAGATCTACAGATGAACACTTGCCAGGTAAGCATTCTAAGGAACTGAACAAAAAACCTTTTAATCCCCATCTTCCCGACTTTCACTGTCACTGTGTCATGTTCCTCTGAATCCGTGGGAGCAGATTTCTGATGCGTCACAGACGAGCTCTCCCTGTTGAAACTCATCTGCCTTCAAGGCACTTTCCCTGCTGTGGGTGTTGATTGAAAACGGAGTTGCATCGTCTGGCTACATTAGACAATTACCTTTTAAAATACTGTTTTAAAATACTCTCAGGTTTAACGCAAGGCAGACAGGAACAGATGAAAAAAGGATTTCTTAACCAGGAAAGTTATGTTAAGAATTGAATACTAACACAAAATCATGATGAAATTTTAGTTAAACGATGACTTTAAATTACACACCGCTTCTTTCATTTGTTCACGAATGATGCATTCATTGAACAGCATTCATAAAACATGGAGATATGAGTGTGAAGTGGAACAAAAACTTTACATCATTTCCAAAATATTCCACAAATAAAATTCTTAAAAGTAAAATCCAATTTTCTTCAAAAGTTTCCTAATTAGTCAAGTCCATCCAGCTGAAATAATAGGCAAAAAGTGATCACTTAAAGAGGAAGCAACAGGTCAATTCCACAATTCTGGACATTATTGTCAAGATGAAAATCAGCCGTTTAGAGTTGACAAAAATCCAAACAAAAGAGACCATAAACATGTTGGAAAAGTTACTCTGGCCAGATGGGACCAAAGCTGAACTTTTTGGCCTACATGCAAAACCAAATATGTGGTGGATGGTAATAATTCACATTAGTCTGAGGACATATATCTCCACAGAGAAACATAAAAGAGGCAGCATCATGCTGTATGGAGATTTTTTTAATATGTAGGTATATCGAAATTTGTCAGAGTTGATTGGAAGATGGATGGAGAAAATGTAGGACAGTCAATGAACAGACTATGTTGGAAGTTCATTTTCCAGCAAAACAACAACCCTAAACATATAGCCAAAGATACAATAGGATGATTTAGATAAAAGTATATAGAATGGTCCAGTCAAAGTCTAGAACTATATCTAATTGAGAACTCGTGGCAAGAGTTCAAATGGATGTTCCTAGTGAAAGTATGTTTCATCTGCATAATTTGTAAATGCGTACCACTTAATTTCTGCAACAAGAGTGGACTTTAGAGCCATATGGACTGTCAGAAATTGTATCCCCACAGATCTAAAGTATGAAATAAATGAGTTTATAGACGCAACACTAGCCAAGTGAAACCTTCTGAATTCTATGTCCTCTAATCTTTTAATATAGATTTTGGTGTATTTAAGACATTGGTGTGTTGACCCAGAGGCCATGTGATATTCCACCTGAACAATTTCTCTCCTCTAGGTTAACCAAGCATTTTCCCTCTACCCTCAGTGTTCAAAGGGCCAGAACTAAACAAGGTGAGGTCTTGTTTTGTTTCAATCCTCCTCAGCTATAAATGTACAAATTCCCTGAAAACCTGAAATATTCAGAAACAGTTGGTTACTTTAGACTAAAAATATGTTGCTTGCAAAATGTTTTCAACAAATAATATAACCAATTAACTGCTTTTGCTTAAAGACACACTTCAATTTTGTGGATATTTGCCCTCTGTCGCCCTCTCAAGGCTTGCAGTACTGTCGCATCAAGCCATCAGAGTGTCCGCTGAGCGTTGTGTGCTTTGGCTGTGACCGGTTTTGAAACTTTTGTTGCTTTCCAAACTTCAAAGGGGCAAAAGCTAGCAACTCAGAAGTTGAGCTAGCTGAACGCTGTCCCTTAAGGGTCAATCAATCAGAGCTTCTCATTGTACTGACAATGATGTCGGTCACTGGACGTTTTTTTTGCTTTAGCAAAACACTCTCTCAATATGATCCGCCATTCTTTAAAACATCTGGCAACACCTGGCCCAAATGCATTGCAAGCTTGTTTTTCAAGCTTCAGCCTTAAAATTGTATAGGCTTCAATCTAGTCACTTTGTGAGCGTTTTTGACGGCGACAAAGCATTCGGTGTGAACGCAGCATGACGTATTTACTGTGACTGCACAAACAAAATATAAAAGTTGTAACACTGGGTTTTACAAGCTAATCCTACTTTGACCTAAGATGAGCAACAGTTTAACAGAAAAGATCTTTCACAGCAGTTAAGTGTTTTATGACATGTGTCATCTGCTGTCTTGCTACTCTCTGAGGCAGCAACGGGAGCCGTGGGGGGCGCTGACAACGTGGGGAACTATCTGGTCATGAGCTGTAGCCTCCAGCTCCATGGCTCTACATGCTGCAACTTCCTTAACCCCGATTTGTACAGGGCTCAGAACGGATGCACACGGTATGAATCAGAGGTTAATAGGACTTATCCAGCAGCTTTCAGCCCAGTTTCTTTTCCTAGCTTCTTCTAAAAGTATTTTCTTTGCCGGATCTGCCATGGCTCAAGTCTCAAAGCCTTGGGTTTATTTATATAATTCAGTAGTTCATAGCGTACTGCTATAAAGTGAAACTCAGTCCATACTTCCCAGGAGTTAGTCTGTGGCTAAAAAGGTGTATAGTGCGGTTTTCACCAGCAGGACCCTCCCATAATAGTCCCGGCTTTGAAGACGAATATCATAACTGGTGTGCCTCCAAAACGTTACGAAAACACTTTTATGGTGTGAAAGTTACGAAGTGTGTCTTTATGTGTGACATTTAAGTTTGTTTTTTTCTGTAATCTACAATTACATAGACAGTCAAGGGTACGTAAAACCTAAACTTTCAGAGGAATGTAATGATCCAGCCAGTAATATAAGGTCCCATCTAGATCTTCATTTCATAAATAAATGCAATGCTCCAATTTTGATCAATATTTGAATAAATTTATCCTTGAGAAAGGCAGAAAAACTGAGTGTGCAGACAATCTGAGAGAAATAGAAACTTTAGTTATAATTGTCATGTTAAATCTAAAGAGAAATCAGATATTATTTCTAAAAAGTAACGGAAATAAAAACTTCATTTGCTATTACCTCTTTAATGTGAGATTTTTAAGGTACTTTCATTTACTTCTCATGTATTTAAATTATTTTTTCTACTTTATTCTGTTTGATCATGTCCTCAATTGTAAAGTTTAAAACACTGTCCTTAAAATAAATATTGAAATATCCTGTAGGATATTCCTGTATTTTATCAAAAATGATAATCTACTATTTGTATTAGCTTCGTAAACAGCTTATGCAGCAATGTCGCTTTTGAGCCCCTTTCAAAAAAAGACGTCTAGCTCGGCATAATGACTAAGCACAAAATCTGCATCACTGAAGACAGAAATTAAACAAAAACTGTTTTTATTTGACTTTAAATATCATTTCTGACTCCCCTGGTTGGATGTAATCAATGCATATCATTAATAAGGATGAAAGGTGGTTGTGATTCAGCTCCCCTTTCCTAATCGTAGGTCGTTCTTTTGCTTCAACCTTACGAAATAAAGACAATCACTGTAACTCAGAAAATTAAACTAGTACACAAACAAGTAAATAAGCTTTTTTTTTCCCAAAACTATTTTAGCTGTTAAAAGTATTTTCAAGCAAAGCAATCATAACATTATTGCTAAAATATCAGGTACAACATAACAAATAATGCATGATGTCAGCTTTATTGGAGAAATTATGAACACACAAAATCTATACTTCAAACCGTTTACCAATTTTCTTTATCTGAAATTAACATTACCAATATTTGCTCAACTACACGGCCTTCATTCTACAGAGGGACCCTTATATTTTTCTGCTGGCCTTTCTGCCGGACTACCAATCATATGGCATCATACAGTATATTGGCCAGGAAGTGACACTGTATGGAGTGGCACACTAGCAAAGGCAGAACACAGGATTTTTCTCCCTCATTCAGAGTACAGCTGTGACAAAAAGTTTTGACAATTTGACACAAATATTAGTTTTCCCAAAGTTTGCTGCTAAACTGCTTTTAGATCTTTGTTTCAGGTTTTTCTATGATGTAATGAAACATAATTATGAGCACTTCATACGTTCCGAAAGGCTTTTATCGACAATTACATGAAATTTATGCAAAGAGTCAGTATTTGCAGTGTTGGCCCTTCTTTTTCAGGACCTCTGCAATTCGACTGGGCATGCTCTCAATCAACTTCTGGGCCAAATCCTGACTGATAGCAACCCATTCTTTCATAATCACTTGTTGTAGTTTGTTAGAATTAGTGAGTTTTTGTTTGTCCACCCTCCTCTTGAGGATTGACCACAAGTTCTCAATAGGATTAAGATCTGAGGAGTTTCCAGGCCATGGACCCAACATTTCTACGTTTTGGTCCTCGAGCCACTTAGTTATCACTTTTGCCTTATGGCACGGTGCTCCATGGGGCTGGAAAATGCATTGTTCTTCACCAAAATGTTGTTGGATTGTTGGAAGAAGTTGCTGTTGGAGGGTGTTTTGGTACCATTCTTTATTCATGGCTGTGTTTTTGGGCTAAATTGTAAGTGAGCGCGCTCCCTTGGATAAGAAGCAACCCCACACATGAATGGTCTCAGGATGCTGTACTGTTGGCATGACACAGGACTGATGGTAGCGCTCACCTTTTCTTCTCCGGACAACCCTTTTTCCAGATGCCCCAAACAATCAGAAAGAGGCTTCATGGAGGAATCTGACTTTGCCCCAGTCCTCAGCAGTCCATTCACCAAACTTTCTGCAGAAGATCAATCTGTTCCTGATGTTTTTTGGAGAGAAGTGGCTTCTTTGCTGCCCTTCTTGACACCAGGCCATCTCCCAAAAGTCTTCGCCTCACTATGCGTGCAGATGCGCTCACACCTGCCTGCTGCCATTCCTGAGCAAGCTCTGCACTGGTTGCACTCCGATCCTGCAGCTGAATCCTCTTTAGGAGACGATCCTGGCGCTTGCTGGACTTCTTGGATGCCCTGAAGCCTTCTTAACAAGAACTGAACCTCTTTCCTTAAAGTTCTTGATAATCCTATAAATTGTTGATTTACGTGCAATCTTAGTAGCCACAATATCGTCGCCTGTGAAGCCATTTGTATGCAACGCAATGTTAGCTGCACGCGTTTCTTTGCAGGTCACCGTGGTTAACAATGGAAGAACAATGATTTCAAGCATCACCCTCCTTTTAACATGTCAAGTCTGCCATTCTAACCCAATCAGCCTGACATAATGATCTCCAGCCTTGTGCTCGTCAACATTCTCACCTGAGTTAACAAGACGATTACTGAAATGATCTCAGCAGGTCCTTTAATGACAGCAATGAAATGCAGTGGAATTTTCATGGCAAAGAAGGACTATGCAATTCATCTGATCACTGTTCATAACATTCTGGACTATATGAAAATTGCTATTATAAAAACTTAAGCAGCAATTTTTCCAATTTCCAATATTTATGTAATTCTCCAAACTTTTGGCCATGACTGTACAGCATATACGGGATTAATCGGTGACGTGGCGCCCCCTAGTGGCTGCCCAATGGACCGGCTGCCAACGACTGAAACACAAAGCAACAAGCTCACCTGCTCAGCACAGTCTGTGTGTATGAAATAAATTATTTTGTATGGTAAAATATTTCCGGTCTGATCCATGAAACTCAGTTATTCATTCCTCATTCAGCACGTCTCAAAAAATTTATAAAAACTGCAACAATTAAATAAGACGTTTTCAAAAATTCCAGAGTAGTCCAATTAATTGGTTAACCTGAATGAACATCTACGACCAAACAAATGAAAAACGATTTTGAACAGTTTTCCAGGACGACGACTGAATGAAAGGGTTAAATTATGACATCCAAATGTCAAGCTTCATTGAATAAAGATCACCCTCAGTCCTAGTTTGTGCACATAATCCTGGTCAATATAGTTGATTCTGCTTTAATTCCTACGAGGCAACTTATATAATATATAAAAATAATAATGACAACAAAACGTTCCTGTCATTAGGTATTCTAACGTACAGCTTTAGTAGCAGATCTCTCCTGAGGGACGGCCTTTCCCCACAGTGATCAGGTTCACATTTCAAAAAGAGAACAATCCAAAGCCATCTCTGAAGAAAACATGGGAGAGGCTTTTAAAAAAAATAAAACAAGTCTTAATTTGAAGTCTTCATCCAGCTGGCTGCGCTGTAAAATTTCTATTGGGTCTCAATGTACGTAGGTCTGATGAAAAATAACAACTCCCAGCAGCCTTCACAGATTATTGTCCTTCCATATGAACCTTTGGAAAACAGCCTGGTATGAATTTATTTATTGCTCTTCCTTTTGAGTCTGTGTTGCAGCAGGAAGACATGTTGAGTTTCCCGATGAGATGACGTAACCCTTCCCTGCAGGAAACCACGTCTGAAATGCATGTGTCCAGCTGCCAGTCTCCAAGAACATCAACAAGATGTCAAACACTGTGGACAAAGAGACAACATTCAAAATAAAGAACGCAATTTCAAAAAATACTTCTCCACGTCTCACAGACCGACATTATCGCTTACCTTGATTAATGGCGAGGATCTTGGAGTGGAAATTCTTGACGTTGATTTTCTTCACCATGTACTCGTCTATAGGGAGCCTAGCAGTGCGAAGCCTCAGCTCTGTGGCTCTCGAAAGGCTCAACTTCTACGGCAGAGAGTCGACAAAGCTGAAAATCAACTCAGTGAAGGGGGAGTGCTGACTAAACGGGCAAACAATAAGCCGATCACTCTGATTAAACGTGCTGGATGAGAAAGTCATATTACCTTCTGGATGCTTTCATCCACAAGACCACCAAGGACGTACACCTTGTCAGCATCCACCGTCTCTAAAGCTGAAAAAAATTATAAAAAACAAGGTGGGCATGAATAGTTTTTTTTTTTTTACATTTCCTATCACCTTTATTATTTTGAAACTTTACTTGATATACAGTCAATGGCCATAATATTACTAATTCAATAAATTATTTCGGTCACATCAAATTCAATTAAAATAAATATTTACTGTACATGTAATGGATCCAAATTGTAGCCTTAGGTCTTTCTGCATGGAGTTTACTATGCATTCATGGATCTCCTTTGGGTTTTAAGGCAAATAAAAATCTCTACTTAATATTTTTTGTTAAATTATTTTTCTTTTATTACACTTGGCGTGTAAATCAGCAATAAAAAAAATGTATTTATGGAGGTGGCTGACAAATTAATTTATAGTGCATTGCAACACGAGCATTTACATTGTTAAAATGAATTGATTAACTACTTGATCCTATTTGCTTTGGAAATACATTTAACACACATTTTAAATAATATTTTGACCAATCATTCATATATGCATTTATCAAATTATTGAAACAATCAAATAATTATAAATGTGTTTATTTATTAAAGGAATTTCCAATTTTATATAAAACATCACAGGTTTACAGATAGCGATCCTTTTGATTCTTCAAACAATTGCACCCTCTGGTGGGCAAAATATGCTATTATAAATCTACACTTTTTTTTGAACATCAAAAAGAGTAAAGCATGTTTGTACTGAGAGATAGTAATAGCAATATGATATTGATTTTAATTGAAAATGTAATTGATTTATGTAATTCAGTTTAAGGTGAAACAGAGTGAATACAGAGTGGTGTATTCAATTCCTTATTTGTGTTCATTTTGATAATAGTTTAAAGTAATGAAACCCCTAAATCAAATGCAGTTTCTGAGGAAGTAATACAATTACAAAATGCTTTTTTTTTATTTTAATAACACCTTTCTACAAATAATCATTAAGTGAAAAACCTACTTTAAAAAGATGGGCTTTAAGCTGCTTTTTTTTATAGGAAAAGCTGGTTGTTCAGGGTTCTGTATGCAAGAGGGTTGCATAAGAGGAAGGAAAAAGTGGTAAAGAAAGTTGCACAAGCAACTAAGGTTAAGTCTTAATCATCTGAATCAAAAGACAAAAACACTTTAACCATATTCCTCTGAGTGTAATTAATATATTTAACGTATTAGTTTCCTTTTTTTCCATTATATTTAAGAAAAAAACATTTCTCTTCTGATTTATTGAGCTGCATCTGTTTGTAAGAAACTAAATGAAATTTGCCAGACCTTCCTGGGCATCTGGGGTGAGGTAAACGACAGTTTCTGAAGGGAACAGGTCCAAACAGCTTTCCTGTGTTATTTCTATCTAGAATAAAAAAACAAAACAAAAACATAAAACAGTAGGGTAGAGTGAGGCAACAAGATATCTACCATCAAAATGAAGAAAAAAGTTGAATAAATTACACCTGAAAAATACCAATCATCAATACCATCTTACTCTTTATTCGTAAGAGTTCCAGTAAGATGTTCTGACTGTTTTAAATGAGGAAATAACTGAAGAATGATGAAAAGGAACAACAATCACCGTGTAGCTGAGGAAGCCATCATTCATTCGAACACACTCCCTGTAGAGTCGACTGTCCTCTCTCAGATCTGTCAGGAACAGATGAAACGGCCGTTTCGCCTTTTTGTTAGACCCATACAGGCGTCTTAACTGGCCCGCCAGTCGGCTTATCTCCTGAGCGAGAAGGAAGTCAGTTTTTCGTGTTCCCTTCTGCAGGATCTGTCTCTGAACAGAGGATCACCTTGTCGGACATGCAGTCTGTCATGCTGAGGTCCACGCAGAGTTTGACACCTGTGGACCGAGCCTCTGCCAAACGCTCCTTGGTGATCGCCTTCATGACTCGTTTGCTAAACTGAGCCGGGTCTGTGTTAGCACCTTCGTGAAAAGAAGACGGGGTTGCAACAGCTGACGAATTAGACTATAATCCTGAAAATTTGTCAGATTCTCTTCTGTCTTTACCTGACTCCTGGGCGCGATGCAACCTCCTTTTGTGTTTCTCTTCTTTCCGTTTGCTCTTCTTCGCAGCCAGCTGCCTCTCCCAGTGTCGCTGCTTCCTCAGTACGTTCTTCTACTCATAAAATAGTGGGAAAAAAACATATAAATACACCACAGACACAAAGTCTTTATTATGAGACATGGTTGTGGCATCATCATGCTGTGGGAGCTTTTCCTTGGCAGAGAAAGTGGAGCTGGATGGAGTTAAAAGCGGGGCATTCTTAGTATTAATACAGGCTAGGTGAATACAAATGCATACATAACTTTTCAGTAAAAAAAAAAGTGAAAACCATGTCTCCTCTTCATCAACTTCATATTTATAGGGCTACTTTGTCTTGTTGTAGCAAAATAAAATCTTAACAAAAGACATAATGTAACGTGAGAAAAGCTTCAAGGGATAAGAATACTTTGACAAGACACTGTGAGGTGCTATTCAAATTTTTAGGACACAGAAATTATACAAACAGTTGGTTTGATTAAATAAGAATAACGAATTACATTTATAATAGTAATAGTAGTAGTATGAAGGCTTTTACAAGAAAATAATCAAATTCTTATAAACATTAAATATCTAATTTATATCTACTAAAACTAGAGTTGAGTTATTAGAACTGATAATGATTTGCCGACTTCTGTTTATCCAATCACTATCTGGCTCTCTATAAGCATACGGCTGTTGTCCTAAAGTCTACACCTCAGTGTGCAGATAGATGCTGCAACTTCTGAACTTCTGCAAGCAACAAGCATCTGGAACTTGCAGGTCGATGGAAACTCTTTGCAGATGTAAAGCAATGATAGCTGCACACTTTTCTCCGCAGTTACCCATTCCAAACACTGATGTTTTTTTTTCTGTAAAATACAGTGAAACGCATACGTTTCGATAAAATCATCTCTAAGATAATAAAACTAAATGCAATAAAATCATATGAATCTGATCACAGAGCACAATATTCTAAAAGCATTGCATACTATCACCGATTATATTTAAGGCTGTAAAGTTTGCAGAAAACCTTTGCATCACTGCCAAAACTTATTTGACCATAACTGCGTTTGAAAGAAAAGCCCACATAGTGCTGCAAAGATCCACCTATCATCATCATCTGTCCTACTTACGGAACAAGGTGCGTCACCTTTCCCAGCTCTTCCTTCCTCTCCATTATGATGCAGATCCATGCACAGCAGATCCATCAGATCTGAAACCCCATCCAGTTCGGACTCACACATTTCTGATGGAAAATGTTGCTTTTCACTCAGGTGAATATTTGCACGCTCCTTAAGTTGTTGTCTTCACACACAACAGTGGCTCATTGTTGGAACATATTATCATTAATATTGTTTTCTAATCACATTAAATCCAGAAATGTAAGCCACGGACGCAGAGCAAAAGAAGAAATACAATTCGACACATGCCTGGTTTCAACGTATTCACTTCCGGAGTATAAACACACGAGAGTTGCCGGTGAATTACGTCACAGTACGCAAAAAAAAATAAAAACCCGAAAGGAGTCAAGAAAATTATGGTCATGTGCGGATCACTTTACTAACCCATATATTAATTATGTATTTTTAGCAGATTTGTAAAAAAAAATGTAATACATAAAGAAATAGTCCCTTTTGAGCTAGAAATTTTCACTGGCGCTGTTTAACCAGAAGAGGGCACTGGCTTTTAAATTAAATTAAATTAAATTAAATTAAATTAAATTAAATTAAATTAAATTAAATTAAATTAAATTAAAATTAAATTAAATTAAATTAAATTAAATTAAATCAAATTAAATTAAATTAAATTAAATTAAAGCCAGTAGGGTAAATCAAAACCCCAAACTTCGTCTCAGTCAGACTAATATTTAATTTTAAATTGGCTAACAAACTTTATATTATTTAAAAGTTTAAATACAATAAGCAATATCAAACCAATTATAAAAAACAATTTTTTTCTTGTTGGTCTACTAATTCAAAGCTGATACTGCAATATAACTTTCTGCTGTCCATATGCTCTCCTTTTTGACCCTGTTGTCTGCTCTGTTTAATTCATATTTATTCGAATATCTCATTATATCAAACAAACAAATTTTATGAGGAGTGGATTACTATGAGACAGATGCTAGATTGCTCTTACTCCATACTCCTGCTGTCTGGACTCCTCATCTTCAAACCTCCATCCTCCCCTTCCTGTCCTCCCTCCAATGCTCCACTGACCTCCTCAACACGAAACAAAGAAGCAATTAGCAGCAATCAATGCTCACCTCCTCCCTGGAAACTCCACCAGCTGATCAATAGTGTATCCACTCCTCTTTTTTTGTCATGGCCTTATATACTAATCGTGTCATAAGTACTTACTGCCCTGGAAACCCCTCAAAACCTAAAAGAACTCATGATGAAGAACCCAATATCTTGTGTCAATAAATTGTTGAAACCATTGAATTCTTCTTGTACATGTTGCCTATGCAAGGATCTCACACACCAACATGATAATCACAAATTATTAAACATTTCTGCACCAATAAGGTTAAAAAAAGAAGCAAACTCATTGCTTTACAGGAAAGGAAAGGTTAAACTAACTCGACTAACACTGGTGAAGTACCTTTTACTTCCGTTTCAAATCTTGTTTAGTAGATTTATTTAGCTTCTCACGGCTAAACTTCAAAATGTATTCGGTCCACCCTGCCTTGATATTCTAAAATATAATCTCGTTTACTGCCCTCTTCGCAGACTTTCTCCTTTAGACACACTGGGATGCAAAGAAATGAAATACTTCTCAATGTTTAGCTTTTTATTTTTATTTTTTACAAACACTCATTATAATTCGATCCACCCCAACAACCACCCCGTGCTGGAGTGGGTCTCTTTTTCATGCCTCAGAACCACCCATCTTATATCACAACCTATTGCTATCAGAAACATGTAATTGCACCATCTTATTGTTTTCAATGCCGCCCAGGGTTAAACAAGATGGGATGCTATAGAGGGAACTGAATAATTGTGGGTCTATTTAGAATTTTTTGAAAAAGGGTACACCCCCACACACAAAAATTAATGAATTAATTAAAAATAAGGTGGAGTAATTTTTTCATACTTTACTGATAATTAACCCATTGCATTTACAAAATGGCATTTCACGTCACTTATGACACCAAAATTTGCATGTCTGCTCATCAATTAAAAGATTGCTCGTTTACAACAAAAAAGAAGTGATCAAATTTCTTCAAAAACGTAAATTTATGGATCATACTATTTATTTTACAAATTATTATGTTTTATTTATAAGTTTTTAGACAAAAATCATATAATTGTTGACTATTTCTGATTGGATAAAAAGGCTCTCCTACGATTGGCTATTTGCTTCACATGAGAACAATGAGATGGATTCTACGTTTATGTAAGTCAGCACCTGCAAAACCACGCAGCAATGTTTTGTTTCGCGGTGAGTAAAAGTTCAGATTTAATTTATAGAGTATATTTTATTCTCCCAAAAACATTGCACACATTACATCGCCTCACAAAGCTTCTAACAGCAACGAAAGTAAACTAAAATGACCTTTAGCTGGCTATCGCTTTTTAGCATGACCAGCCCAGACCAGATTCAAATTATTACCCTATATATTAGTAACCATTACATTATTATTGTATTGTTATAAGACTTTGAAATTGCATGATAGATTAAAACTTCCAAAGGGATTTTAAAAAGTAGATGTTTAACGGCGGGTGAGGTGGACTCCTGTTAGGAACAGCTAAACTGATCAGCGCCACTACGGTCAACTGGATAATTTCTTGGTTTAAAAAACAATTATATTTTATCGCCATACACGTTTACATTTTTAGAATAAAAGAACCACATCTGGTGTATGACATTGAGCTGATAAAAGTAAACCTAATAACGTTTTTCCTACTACCAGCCAGAATTGGTAATAGTTACCTGATTAATAATCATATAATTACAAGGCAGAAAATGTAAAGATTAAAGTCAAAGCTTATGATCTAATTTTAGATAACTATAGGTGAGCAGATAATGGAGAAACAACAACGTTCAAAACAATTGTGTGTAACTGAGTTTGAACCTCCTTGAAAAATGTAACAACTGGTTTTCTCTACAACTTCTACTAGGTAAGTTTTCCTGAAGTAAAAATTGTCATATTAAAACTTTGAAATCAGTTTTATGATTTGATAATAATTCATATGTTACACATTATTCACATTAATACCTTTGAAAACATAATTTTTAAATCGGAGAAAGTCAATCTCGCCCTTGTGCAGGTAGGAACTATTTCTGTTGTCCTCTTTGTTTTGTCGGTAGCTATTAATCGACGCAGAGTTGAGTCTTTTTCATGCTTAAATTTATATGTTCTTCTAAATTATCTAATGGCAGTCTTTCTATTTTATTCCAGTTTACCGCTTATCACTGTAGTATTTTATCCAACCGCATATCTTGAACATTATGTGAGAGAACGATGGGAAATTATGTGGTTGAGCCTCGGTTGTTGTTAGCATGGAAGGCTAATGTGCTACCATGAGGGCTCTTAACAGCCAATCAAAGGCGGAACACGAAATCATAATGCACTCTGGGTAAATAAATATACTTTATAAGTATCATACTAACATTCTATGGGGTGCTTTAAAGCCGTAATTATCGTGAATATGATCATGTATACCTAACTGTTTGGGTTTTGGTCTAATGGGTTAAATCTACTTGCATTACACATTTAGAGCACCAAGTGGTGTCTGCACCGTCACTGAGAAGGGGAGGACATCAATACTAGATCCTGGGGAATAGGTTGTTAGAGTTAAGACTATACTTTCAGGGATCATTTCTATAGTTTTTGACTTGAGAAATGTGTTTCTAATTTGTATGGTCTCGCTAGCCACGATGATGAGGCTGTGATACTCCTGCTTGAGCGCGAAGCGAGTAAAGAGAGATGATTCAGTTCATGTGCTCTTTACTATTGATGACCGTTCACTGCTTTCTCGGAAGCAGCGAGAGCAGGAGTATGATCAGAGTGGTAGTGATATTTGTTAAATGTAACTTAAATCAATTAGGCTTCAGTGCTCTTATTATTTAGCATAATTATTAGTAAGACAAGTGGAAGTGTTTTTTTCTGATCCCGTTTTTCATATTTAGGCTAAATAGCGTTCATAGTTTCAATTGATCTAGATCTTTACATGGTGTTACCATGTGTTAGATACCGGATTGATAGAAAGTACATAACTTTGTCTTTAGTGTCTTCTTTAAACAGGTCTTTAGTTCATTATGGAGGTTTCATTCAATTAATTTGAAACCAAATCTTCGTGCTATCATTAGTCAAGAAATGAACCTTTTTGTCAGAATATCCCAAATCTAAATGTCAGATGACGTTGTCGGTTTGTCTAAAATCAAGTGTTGCAGCACAGGGATCGTTTTCCCTCATCATTTCCTTCAGCATTGACTGCATTCTTACGTTTGCCCGCTGACTTTTTTTTTTCTGTCGTAGGCGGGATTTTGCCTAGAAATGCCAAGAAGATAGTTAGGCTAAATTCCGTCCTGGTGTCCTGGAGAAACACTCTGAATTTAAAATAGCCACACACAAAAAAAAGAATGAAAAGAAGGTCGTGATTGACGTAGAAAGCTCGGGAGGGAGGATCCGTCAGGGAGCTTAACCTTAATGTTGCCTAAGGTTGGCTGAGTCTTTATTTTAAAGGAAAGAAGTAGCCTACTTTTTGGGTTGTTTTGGGGTTTTTTTCCCCCCAAGGAACCAAAGTTGCCCTTTTTCATTTTTGTTCCCTGATCACATCGTTTCAAGGCATGAAACCCAGAGGATGTTTAATCTCATAGATGGAAAATCCTTCTCAAATAATTTGGAGGACTTTGACTCCATCCGCAGTGTTCTGCTTTACAGGTCAGTGGAATCTTGTCAGGAAATCCTTTGTATTCATAGTTCCAGAGAACTTATATATGTTTTGCTTTTACCAAGCGATCGTGAGGCTTTATCTGGGTGCCGAATTTAAGAACCCCGCGGATGTTTGAAGAGACGAAATGCCAAGCTAATAAATCATAAACGTAATTCGCTCCGAGAAGTCAATCGCTTTTCTATATTTTTGCCGCATGGAATGCTGATTCACGGTTATTTTTGCTGTGCTGTAACTTTGAAAAAAATGAAAGCCGTTTATGGTATAAACCTTTTACTTTCTTGTAATTTACCAGGTTAAGATCGCAGATGGCGTGAACCTGTAATTTAGAGCTAAATTACAACTTTAGTTCGCTATCGGCAAAGTTGCTGTTGATGCGTCCGGGAACCTGACGAAAATATTAACATAACTAAATATAAACCGCTCCTTTTACCATGTAGAGAGGAATGATTTTGGAATCCATATCAAGAATTTAAACGGATAAACGCCAGTAACTGGGAGCTGGAATATCACCTTTTTTTTCTCTTAGGAACGTCTGCAAACCCTCTGCTAAGGAGGACGCTTGTGTGTTGTTACGGGCAACTGCGACCTCCACCAATCAGAACGTACGCTCTCGTGTCACGTGCTGCTCATTCGCTTGGGTTACATCTAACATGGCGAAAACGCATTGCTGATTTTCTGTAACCCAGAATTTAATGATCGAAACAGACTTTTAGTTATGTTTTGCGGTTTTACGCTCGAATAAGATGGTGTCACCTCACAATGGCGTCGGTGAGCCCCGGAGTTTGTTCTGAAAATCCACTTTCGATAGATCAGAAGGCAAAAGAAGATGGGGAAAATATATCCACATCGTCGAGTTTCAGCAGCTCCAGCTACACCGAGTAAGAAAACTTGTTTCAGTCAAAGTTTAGAGGTAAAAGAACAGCTACGGTTTTATTATGCTGCTGTATATTATTCAAAACTCGGTATAGGTAAAATGCCGACATGTATTCTGGACTGGACGCCATGAAATGCCAGAAATGGCCAGTTTCGTAAATAATTCATTTTCACTTTATCCAAAAAATATAGAGTTTTTTTCTTATCTAAATAGGGGAAGCTTCATGAATATATTTTAGATATGTCTTTAAAGTGGCCTTTCATTGCTTTTTACATCTAGTACAATGCTGAAATAGTGAGGAAAATAGTTATAATCTCTATTATATATTACAAACTATGCCTATTGATTGAGGTTATGTTTTCATTTCCAGTAAGACTATTCCTTCCTACCATTTTTGTAATTTGTAATCAGTCCATTTAATCTGAATCCTGGAAGAAAACCCGTCTGAGGCTGCAAAACTGGAGAATGGACGAAGATTTACCTTCCGACAGGAAAGCAACCCTAAAGTTAGGGCCAGATCTATAAGTGGGTTAGACGAAGCATAAATCAGCTGTTTGAATAGCCCAATAAAAGGCCAGATGTAAATTAAACCGAGAATCCGTTGCTAAACTTGAAACTTGTCGGACTACAGGTTGATGTGAAAAAGTTCAAAGGGTGTGAATACTTTTATGCAAAGCACGGCAGAAACACTCCCCAGAGTTCTGGTCGTGCCACGCCCTCTCCTCCCAGCTGCATGCGCTCCGAATTATTCCAAAGGGGGTTCCTGATCCGATTGGGATTACTTTATTAATCTCTGTTAAACACTTTGCTTAAGAGAGTTTAAAAAGAAAATATTACATGGAAATGGAAATGATCTGATACAGAAATGGTTAAAAACCTGAAATAGGGATGCACCGATACCATGAACTGATACTTAAAATGTTTAAACTCAGCAATAATTTCACAGAAAATGATAATTCTAAACACGAAATATTCGTTTTGTTGCCACATTTATCACTATTTTCTTTTCTTTGTTTAATTCACCATCATTTGTTGTAAAAAGCAGAGATGAAAAATGAAACCTGTCCTCCAAATCATTGCGGGTTTTTTTGTGTGTGGGAGAATTATCGGCATTGGTACTCTGTATCAGCAAGTACTCAGATCCAAGTATCAGATTCGTATCGGTTTGAAAAAAGTGGTCCTAGAAACGTGATCATGAATGAATAAAAACTCTCTTATCCTGTTTTACATGATAAATAGTGTTTAAAAAGGACATGAGTTCAAAGTAACGACCTGTAATGGAGGTGTTCATAGGGAGAGTTATGGTGGTATTAGGCTTTCACAAAAAAAACAAAAACATTTTTGTGTGATTTAAAACAGTTTAATTATTTTCCATAAAGGGGGGTTTTTCATCCTGTTTTGGTTGTTCTGTTTTGCCAAAGTGACCTGGAACCAGAATGGCTGGATGACATTCAGAAGAACGGCGAGCTTTTCTACCTGGAGCTAAGTGAGGGCGAGGAGGAGGCCGCTTTGGCCCGGGTCACGGCGACCCAGTGTCTATCAACCAACCACGTCCGCTTCAGCGAAAAGGAGGCGGAGGTCATCACGGAGCAAGCCAACACACAGAGACGCGGCTCACGGAGGAAAGGCGAGGCCGCTCTCAAGAAGCTCGCCAGGATCCTGGGGAGGAAACGCCGCCCGTCTCAGCGCAAGGGGGGTAAGGATGGCAGCAGAAGCAAATCGACCTCGTCGCCTCCAGCTTCCATCCTGAAGAACCAGCCGGGTCAGCGGCAGAGCGTGGCGGTTCAGCAGCAGCGGCGGCAGCTGAAGGAGGTGTGTGTCTACCTGAACCCCAAGCGTTTGGAGAGTTCACCAACCCCTCTGTGTGACAGAGAAGGACTGCTGGAAGCGCTGCTGGGGGTGGTGCATCGTCCTGCCTGGAGAGCAGATCACACAGACCAAGGGGTGGTCGGACACGAATGGCGACTGACCGTTCACGGATTAGTACCAAACAGCCCGGCTATAAAATGCGGCCAAATTCTGATTGGTAAGAACCTCTCTCCTAAAGTTAACTGTAAAAAAAAAAGGTTATCATCGTGTTTCTGTATCTGTTTTCATCTCGAATGTCATTTGAGTACATGAGTCCCCAATTCATCGCAGGGCAACACAAAAACACACAGGACAGACAACTATGCACACACACACACACACACACACATTCATACCTAAGGGAACAATTAACCTCACCATCATGTTTTTGGACTGAGGGAGGAAGCTGGAGTATCTGGAGATAACCCCCGCATGCACGGGGAGAATGTGCAAACTCTATGCAGAAATCCCCAGCTGGGATTCAAACCTGGGACCATCTGGCTGCAGCACTGCTACCAACTGCGCCACTGTGCAGCCCATGTTGGAAAAACATCAAATAAAAAAATAAAATATGTTTTTTTAATTAAGTTGAGAAGCTGTTATTACACCTAGATGGTTATACATCTTAACTGGTGACAGTTTGCTCCCTGCCATTATGTCCTGCTCCATGAGAACATCTATACAATTTTATCAACATCAAGATGCAGCTTGCCGTAGAAGAAGAAATGTTGCTCTAACAAGGATGAGGCTGGCTTTGAATGGTAATACAGGAACCCGGAGGTAGGATAAGCTCGAATTCCCAGTCCCCCAAAGTCAAAAACACTAAAAGGGAACAATCAATCTGTCAAATCTGTTTCTCTCTGACGTCTGTTTAAACACTCTGATGATCTTCTACATGACATATTCCCTAAATGCGTTGACTAGCATGTGATTCATCAGTTAATTCATTCTTACTTTGAAATGTTCCCATCACAAGCCAGGAGTTACAGAACCAGAGAGAAAGATCTGAACCGCTGTAGCTGACAATTCTCCTGCATCTTTGGTTTGCATAACATTTTTACAACAGTTGTCATCTGCCTGCATCTGAGAACGACGTTCAGGGAACGCCAATAATGTAGACACAAGAAAGCAGAGGACCCATTGGAAAAGCTCGAGGTACACCAAAGATGTATTTCAGGTGTCATTGAAGCAAAACACGGTGTTCTTATGCTTAAATCAAATGTAATCCATTTTAATAATTGAATTAATGTTGGAATCTTATGGCACTAAATTCACCCTGTAAATCTAAGGAACTCATACTGTTGTCTGGAGGGAGAATTGTGAACAGGAGCTTTAGGAAATGACTGACCTGTAGCGTGGCTCCGTTGGGTAAAGGAACATCAGCATGAGCTCTGTTCCTTTACAGCAAGATCTGATTAATAAACATTATTATTATTTTAACGGAGTGACTTTTATCTTCTGGGTTAGTGAGCCGCTTCCATTTCCCTGTAGATCAGGGATGAATTCAAATGTTACGTTTTTGCCTGACATTTTTCTAAGCTAAAGTTTATGCTTCTCCGTTTTGACCGTCGATGCAAGGGCTCTCCGTCACCTACACAAAGACGGACAGAACAGAGCACCATTTTTTTAACGCCGTCAACGGAGAACGTCTGCATCTGATTGGTCAGCTCAGCAAAACCAGAAAATGTTTTACCAGAACGGGGGCTCTGTAGTCACTGTGATCAGTAGTTAATGCAGCGTTTGGCCACTACATGCTTTATATTGAATTTATGATTCATAAAATCTGGTGTTTTGGCGATTTTGAATAGAAGGAGTAGGTGAAAACAAAAAAAGGCTGCTGTGTTTTGTTTGTGGGTTTTTAGAGTATTCTTAGAGCTTCTAAAAAAAGCTTTACAGCTTAATAAAAACGTACTGTCTGTCGTCCATTGCTCCTTGAGAGGGAAATGCGTTCACAGGCTGAATGAAAAAACAGAAATGAAGTTGCAATGGTGTGCAGAAGCTGACATGAAAAAATGAGCACCCCCTGCTGTCCTGGTTTATAATTGCTTTGTAACAGAAAAATCAATGGAGAGCGGAGAGAAAGAAACGGAGAACCATAAACGAGAAACGTCTCCGTTAGTACGTCAGCGGCTGAATGCAAAGCTGCTGTGGAAGTATAAACTAGACTTACGTCTGAAGGACAACTGAGCCTCTTCTCATACATCTTTGCTGTGGGATTTTTGTTTAAAACAAATTCTGAAAGCCATATTTCTTCTTTAGACGTTGCTCTGTCTCTTAAATGGGATTTTCACACTTAAGACCAATTCATCCAATAAAATACATAAAAATTTGTCGTGTTACTGTTAACAATGTGAACAAAACTAAACTCAGTCTCTGTGCACACAGCCTTACATAGGTAGTGGATGTTGCTTTTTCTTGCTATTCCTCGCAGCAAACATGTTTGACCTATTATAGTAGTTAAACAGCAGCAGTGATTGATGCATGTGAATTTATTTAACCGTCTGCTATTGGATTCAAGCAGCCGAGAAATAGACATCAAATGCCACCAGCTTTATTAATGTCTATAACCCCCCCAAAAAATGCCGGTAAAGTAACAGGTGCTTTCAGGTATTGGTTCGATAGACGACGATGAAGATGGAGTTTTTCTCCGGGCTGCTACGAACCCGTCTCTCGTGGGGCTGTAGGTGTTTTTATAGCAACGTTTTTGAGCCTTCTTAGCAGATTAAAGTTTCGTTTTCCTCTAAACTCTCTTCAGGCGACGCGCTCCTAGCTGTGGATGACGTTGACGTGACCTCTGAGAACATCGAGAGGGTTCTGTCCTGCATCCCGGGACCAACGCAGGTCGGTGGAAATTCTACGGTTCTCGTTTCTCAACTTACTCATGATCATGCACTCATTAATCCTGTACCGCCAAAATATCTATTTTTTATATATATTTAAAAGTAATTCTGAGAGCTGTTCTCCTTTTACAAAGTAAGTACATTCTTTGAGGACCAGCAGCATCCAATAACTGTTGCCTTTTCAATCTGATTTATTATTGTAATTTGCCTTATACCTAGCTTTATTGAGTTAGTAGAAGCACTTTTATATATTCTGACTGATTTATTTTGCTGCTGGATTTATTGCTTCAGGTTTTCGGAATCTCACCTATAGAGAAACATAGAAAACCTTCAGGACTAAATATCCAGAAATCTTCTCATTCTTCAGTCGAGCATTTTTTTTAACCCCCCCCAAAATAAAAACATAAAAAAAGCAGGAATTTGCAAATGACAGACCGTGTGCAGAGCTGAAGGCGAAACATGTCGGGTCAGCCGGACCGCTCTGTGACAATTTCGGTCGCCACAGGAAGCTGTTGTGGCTCAGCTGATTAGAAGATGTAGTCGGAAACCAAATTGCATGCAGGGGAAGATTTTATGGAATAATACGGAGCTTCTCTGGGCATAGGAATGGCTTTAAGACTGGAAATAGAGTTGTGTTGCTGACAGAAGGATTTTTTTCTTCATATAAGTGTGAGTTTGATGGGAGGGGTTTTTTCTGTGTGGCCGCCAACCCACATGGAACAGGGAGAGGTTATTATGTCGGGACGGTTGGATATTAGCATTAAGGTCGGGCCGCTGGGCCGTTTTCTAACCCTAACTCTGTGTCTCCAGCGCATGTGTGTGTGTGTGTGTGTGTGTGTCCATCAGTGCATGGTTGGTAAATGACTGACATCAACAGGCTGGAATTTCACTGAAAGCACACTCGTGTCTAACCACAGCCTTATAATTTATGATGAAGGAAAATGCTGCAGGTCGCCCATTGCGGCTTTTTCCTCAATGTTTCCCTGACTGTGAGGTCTGAACTGTTTTACTCCCCGTCTACATTTGATGCACTCGTGTCCGTTTCACCCGCATTGTTCACAAAACCTAAATAACTAAAGACCAAGGTCAAGTTGTATCCTTTTATACGCAGAATCCGTTACTGGGATGGGGGGTTTAATCAAAATAATAAGTGGAATGGTCCGTCACATGAGGATTCAGTGTTGCCCGCTGGTTCTGTAATAACAGTCTTCCAGTAAAAGTGGCTAAAATAGCCGAGAGCCTTAATGTAGGGGCCAGTTTGAGGGGCCGGTGGCCTGTGGTTAGAGCTGACAGGCTCTGCTACAAACCATGGGATTAGAAAAGTATAGCATCCACCATTCTGGCTCAGTAGTTTGATCTGTTTTTTCAGTGTCATATTTGGTCATAAGCTCTAAGAAATACGGAGACCCACATGTAGAATCGGCTTTACGGCTTTTATGTTATTCCTGAAGACCCAAACATCGTTCATAGTCAGTTGGCGCAAAAATGCGCTGCAGTAGAAGGGACGCCAAAGCGATGATGGGATGGGAGACTTTTTTCTTTTTTTAAGTCTGCGTTTATATTTTTGTTGAGTGTGTGTATATATATATATATATTTGTGTATTATTTATTCATGTAGACATTTATATACTAAGATTTTATGTATTTATATAATTTTGAGCACTCTGATGTGCCATAGATGAATGACCGATGGTCTTCAGATCTTTCCATCAAAGTTTTAAAAAAACAAAAAGAAGAAGAAAAAACTGAATGTAGTTTAACTTCTGTGTTTCTGAAAACTCCTTAACACAATGTTCATGAACTGATCACCTGCTGTAGAAGTTAACATAAAATAAGTCTGTAATAAAATCTGTGTATTTTTGAAGTCAGTCAATGAATAAGCCATCTATACGGAAACATAAATAAAATAAAAATCTATTTGGTGAAGTTTAGGGGGGGGGGGTGTTGCCACTGTCATGCGGCTGCCCAGTATTTGTCACGTTTCAAAAAGCATGTCCTAATATCTATCTATCTATCTATCCATCTATCCATCCATCCATCCTTCCATCCATCCATCCATCCATCCATCCATCCATCTATCTTTGTAGTAACATTTTCTAAAAGCATTTTAGAAGGAACGAAAAATAAGGAAGGAAAAATAAAAATATGAACTGTGTTCCTTTAGGACAAAAAAAAGAGTTAGGTCTCTTGTTATGATATGCTACAATGCGGCATTTTAAATTCTACAAGGATGAATAACCAATGGGAGAACAGCAAGTGAAGGCTTATAATGTTGTTTTTTACAGTAACCACAATCTGTGTTTGTTGAAATTCTATACTGCTCCAGTCTGTTTCCAATTTGATTGTTTTTTGTTTTTTTTTATGTGAGCAAGAATAAACGTCACTCTGACGCATGCTGGAGTGAGAGGTCTGTTGCTGACTCGACGCTCGCTCATGGTTTGGCAGCAGTGAGGCTTTTATTTTACCAGAGATTACTTATTCCTGATTTCTATGAAGAAAACAAATTTTCCTCTCACAGCTGTCATCCTATTCCTCTTTACCAGGCGAATATCTAGTTAATGACATCTTCAAACTCTAAGTTTTTACACTTTGTTGGGATTGAATATGATAGAGACCAACAGAAGGAGGGACATAATGGTGAAGTGAAAGTACAATTGAATTATTTGTATCAACAATGTTTACCGAGGAAAAAACAATCATAAACTTTGGTGTTCATTTGCATTCAGCCCATTTTTCCATCAACACTGACCAGAATCCTTAAACCTGCTGAGGAAAAGCCTCCCCTCAGCATGACACTGCCAGCACTGTGTTTCACTGTGGGGATGGCATGTTGCGAGGGATGTGCAGTGTTATTTTTCCACAACACGTGATTAATTTTGCTCACACTGAACCAAAGCAACTTCCATATGTTTGCAGTGTCTCCTACATAAAGCGGGAAGAACAAGTTTTTGATAAACTGCAGATTTTTTGAAGTTTTCCTACTTAAAAAACAAGTAGAGGTCTGTCATTTGTATCAAAGGTAGTCTTCAACTGTGGGGGACAGAATCTAAAACAAAGATGCAGAAAATCACAGCGGAAGATTTTTAAATAATTAATTTCCATTTTATTCCATGACATACAGTAAGTATTTGATTGCCTATAAAGATGCCATGTAAGATCTCTCCTCGTGGGGCAGCAATGATCATGAGCACAGTGAGGGATGAGCCCAGAACTACACGGCAGGACCTGGTCAACGACCTGAATAGAGCTGGGATCACATTCTCAAACAAAAACACCAGTAACACCATCATGGATTAAAATCCTGCAGTGCACGCAAAGTTTTCAGCAAAAGGGATGGGGTGACTGCACCGTATTGAGGGGAGGATGGGTGGGGTCATGTAGCGTGAAATCTTTCACAACAATCTCCTCAGTAAGAACATTGAAGATGGGTCGTGGCTGGGTCTTCAAGCATGACAACGATCCAAAACACACAGACAGAGCAACTAAGGAGTGGCTCCGTAGGAAGCATCTCAAAGTCCTGGAGTAGCCTAGCCAGTCTCCAGACCTGAATCTAATACAAAATCTTTAGAGGGCTGAAAGTCTGCGATACCCAGTGACAGCCCTGAAACCTGAACGCTCTGAAGAAGATCTGTGTGGAGGAGTGGGCCAAAATCCCTGCTGCAGTGTTTGCAAACCTGGTGAAGAACTACAGAAAATGTCTGACCTCTGTAATTGCAAACAAACGTTTCTGTACCAAATATTGAGTTTGGTTTGTCTGATGTATCAAATACTTGTGTCATGCCATAAAATGGAAATTAATCATTTAAAAATCATCCACTATGATTTTATGCATTTTTGTTTTAGATTCTGTCTCCCACAGTTGAAGAGTACCTTTGCTACAAATTACAGACCTCTACATGCTTTGTAAGTGGGACAACTTCAAAAATCAGCAGTGTATCAAATACTTGTTCTCCCCACTGTAGCTTGAAACTCCTAAAACTTCTGCACTGGATATTTATTTTGGGGAATCGGAGTAAACAGGGCCGAACACAGGTTCATGTCACACTTTTCCGATTCTTATCTGACATTTTAAATGTAATAATGCAATTTATAAAACGTATCTCTCCTGTATTGTGATACACATCGTAATACCAGATTCTTGCTAAAAATCATCCCCACTACTTAGTCTAGTGTTAGTCTACCATATAAGATTCCAATTGAATACATTGAGTTTTCTGGTTGTAACAGAAAAGAACAGCTACCATCTACCATTTGGCTCTGTTGTGCCCCATTTCCACTAGGGCCAGTATGGTACAGTATGGAACGGGTAGTTTGTGTCTCCATTACCATCTCAAAAGAACTGTAGTGGGCGAGGATGTGGACGGGCTTAGCTTAACAAAAGGTCCAGCAAAAAGCATCTCTCTTCTGTTTATGAAAATTAATTTTTTTGGAAAACAGATTTTTTTTTTTTTACCAATGTACTACTTACACTTTCATAGCTCAGAGTGATGTCAATCTAGCCATCTTGTTTTCCAAGGATACTTTTGCAGCTTGTTTTTAGGTGGACATTAAATGTAAGTCAGCTCCAGGACAGGATGGTTGCAATAAAAGCAGGTTTTTGAAAATATTTTTTGTCACTTGCAATTTCTTCTTACGAAAAAAAATCAGGTAGGAAAAAATTGATTAAAATCTTAAATCAGAATTAGTATAAAAAATATGAGAGATTTATTTTTTAAGCCATATCGCCCAGCCCTACCTCCTAGTGTCTCTGTAAATATTCACCCTATTTTCTGAACCTTTAATCCTGTAAAATAAGAATGGTTTGGCCCTCGTTTAATAATGTTAGTCAGGGGAATCATATTTTGACACAAAAATAAATAGAAGAAATGGTGAATTGAAAAATCTCAAATTAAAAGTACTGTTCTGCCATTAAAATTGTGTTTTTGGTTTCATTTATTGAAATATAAAACCTAAAACAATTTAAAAATAAAATATAAATAATATTTTTTAGAACGAATCTAGAAAAAGTATTTTCTGAAACCAGGAAGAACATCTGTCAACCTGAAGGTATAGAGGGATTCAATACTATATATACGACAAGAGCCCCACGTTGTTTAAAACTTATATAATTCGCGACTCACACTGATTTATATATAACTTTATGCTGCTTATAGTTAACAGTAGTGTTCTGCTTATTTGAAACTTTAAACTATAGCTTACTCTGAGTCAAACAAACAACTCCAGATCAATCAGCTGCTACCGTTGCTGTGTAGGAGTGAGAGGGATATTGTGTTACCGGACCAATCAGTCCATAGGTGGGCGTTTCGGATCGCTTCGGCACACTTGGAACCAAGGAAGAGGTAGTACGAAAAAAGGGGTCGGGTCGGACGGACTTAGGTAATGGAAACACGCCAGAGCGTCCTGTTCCGTACCGTACTGGCACTAGTGGAAATGGAGCATTGCTCTGTTTCATTTAGACGCAGGAACCTTGTCAAAAATCAACGGCTGACTTTTAGTCATATCCAAGGCACCAAAGAGAGAGGATTCCAATACATGCAAAGAGCAGCAGAAACTGCTTTCTTTCTTCTTCTTTTTTTTTTACACATTGCCTGTCTCTTTAGCAGTCGCTTCTGTCCCCAGTATATTGTCTCCTTTACCTATGTATCCGGCCCGTCCTCCAGGTGAAGCTGACATTGGAGACTGCCGCCCCAGTAGACAGTGGCAGTCCCAGCGACTCGGCGACGGACCATAAAATGAAGGCTCCTCCACCCGTGAGCCAACTGGTGCGCTTGTTGTGGGGGGAGGACACGGCTGAGCTCCAGATGGCCATCGGACACATCCCACATATTGTTATGTACCTGTCACTGAAACTGGACTCAACATCTCTTCAGGATGAGGTCGGTTTCTTCACCATCACTAACAGCAACTGTCTGCGTTTTTCATTACGTTGTTTTCAGTCACTATTTGAGCTTTGACAAAATGACAAAACATCTGGAAAAGAAAAGTTTTATTCGATATGAAGCTCATTTTTATGAAAGCGTGTGAGGTCTCTGAGTAGGAAAGTACTCCTCCAGGTCAGAATAAGTGGAAACTGAAATGCTTCATATCGCAATTAAACGTAAGTTTAGTGCGATGTGACTTTCGGCTCCTGGTTTTCCAGCCACACTGTAGCAAATGTATGAAACCTACCAATCACTTACTAAAATCTCATTTAACATTTTTCATTTTAAAGGTTTTCTTTGTTGTTTTACAGACAATGTGTACAGGCCTGATTTCAGGCATGCAGGAAATTTGTTCACGGTCTGAAAAAGTATGGAGAGAGAAAATCAAAGGTGGAAAACGAATCGTATGTCCCGTCTTTATTAGTTATTCCATTATCTAAGCCAGTATTTCTCCAACTCTGGTCCCTGAGGCGTACTGCCCTACATGTTTTAGATGTTTCTCTGCTGCTTCAGATGACTGCAGCCTATTAATCAGCCATCCATTGAAATCAAATGTGCTGTAGCAGAGAAACATCTAAAGCATGCAGGGCAGTGCGCCTCGAGGAGCAGAGTTATTATAAAAAAACTGATCTAAATCATCCATCAGGTTTTTATGATGCATCTATCATCAGCTTAGACGGGAATAATTTAGACACAATTAAAACCTCAGACTATCACCACTGTTTGCCAGTACAATAAAAAAATAAAAGATGTCTGATTTTAAGGTTGAAGCTGTTAAATGAAACGTAAAGCTCCCGGCGTTTCAGCAGTCTTGGAAGTTGTTGAGTGGAAGCCGGTAGCTATTTAAAGCTACAAACTTTTAGAGGAAAGTCTGAGGAGGTTTAAGCCAAGCATGCAGCGGGTGAGGAGAGAGGACAAACACAGTTTGTGGAATAATTAGAAACAAAACCACATTCACAGAACAAAGAGACTGCTTCTGCTGAAACCCTGGATGTCTGAAACACTTTTCCATCCCTTTGGAAAGTAAATTCATGTGGAAACTAGATCATGACTTTGGCTCTTAGCGACCCTTATAAACCTCGATTAGAACATTTACACAGACCACCTTAATTATGTTGGTTCTCACAAAGCGGATCCTGGCGATTGAGTGTTAAGAGGAAAAGTTGTGAAGGAAATCACGGCAGTAAAAGCGAAAAGCCTTCTCTGAATTTCTCCAGACGGTTTCTGGAAACTACTGCTCTGGACGACTGCCAGGGCCTCCGTCAAGGCGAGGGAAAAGAAAAGTCCGAGAGCTTCGTGTTTCGTTCGGCTTCCTGCGGCAAATGGTCCATGATTCAAACGCTGTCAGCTGCGCTCCGTAGAGCCCTAATCGAGTCTGTGTTTGGATCGGAGCGTAACAGCAGGGAGGGATTCCTCTTTTTCAGTGGCGTCTGGCACAACGACTCAACACCTAATAGCAGCAAATCATTCTTCTTCTATTAAAATAGGACAAATCTACATGCTGCAAACACCATTTTATATAAATGTAATTGAAGAACAAAACCTTTTTTTTCTACATGAAATTACAAATAAAAGATCACCAGTGTTGCTCATTTCTTGAACAAAGAAATGCAGATTTTTCATCTTTCAATAGATGTACAATCTTTTAAATACTCCCGAATGTTTAAATTCAATTTTTTTTCAAGAGGCAATGTGCTAATTCTAGATATTATCAAAAAAAATCTTCCCTTTTTGTCTTGGTAGCTTCCAACAATAACTAGTGATGCAACGATACCACTTTTTAAAAACCGATACGATACCGATACTTTGATCTAAGCACCAATTCTGATCATTCTACTACAGAAAAAAATGCAATGAATTGGAAGTCAACTTTTATTTTCTTATCTACTTGTTACAACAAGCGATGGTGAACTATATTAAACTAAATATGAATAAAATGACCAAAACCCTAAAATTTCAAGTGAAAAATAAAAATGTATGTGAAATTATTGCTGAGTTTCTTAAGTATCAATTCATGGTATCAGTTACCTAATCAATACCGATACAAGTAAATTAAAGTGGTATCGGTGCATCCCCAACAATAACCAACATCAGATGGCAGCACATTGCTATCCGACAGAACGTAAACGGGATCTGTGCTACTCCAATAGGAGTTATTTATGACGAAATTTTGCAGCAGAGCAGCAGTGATTTCAGTTTCCTGAGGAGGATTTAGCCTACTGAGCTCGTCGGTGAGTCAGGCCCCCCACTGTGTCCCCAAATGTAGAGAGGCCACAGGTATTTTTTTTTTTAAATCAGAACCCTGCAGAATATGCACAAGTTAGGACACAGCTTACTTATTGTAAAAGCTGCTGCTGTGAGAAGCACCGCTGACAGTGTAATTACATGTTCTTTGTGGTCCGATGCTTTCAGCTCTACGCTTGTGCTTTGCCGTTCTCCCGCTTCTTTTCTGTCTGCGTGCCAGTTTTTTGTTTTTTTTTCCGTTTATCTCCACATCAGCGAGCAAACAATTTTTCTACACGACAGTGCTGTGCAAAATCCCTCTAAACCGTGACTTTGATTCTTTAGTCTCATGATTGCCGGGTTGCAGAACGCGAGATGTTCCGCAGCTGCTGCCGTTTAGAGTTTCGGTTCCACAAAGACTTGTTGATATGAGCTCTCACACTTCAAATGTCTCCGAGCGTGCATTGTCCACCTAATGCTCAATATCTTCAGTGGGTCTTTTGCTCTGGTTGCCACGGCTGTAGTCCATTCAAGGTTTTCAGTTCCCACACCCGCTATTCAGTGCTTAAATTCCCACCAACCAGCGGCTTTGCTGCGAGGAATACTAATACACCAGCAGTGCTCTTAGTTACACACTTATAAGACACTTTATTAGTGATTAAAGTGTGCTAACCAGTTTCTGTCAGTGAAGATGAGTTGTTAAGTAAATACTTTGGTTTGTCTCACCCTAAAAGATAAATTGTCGTCATTCCATAGAGAAGTATTGGTTAGACTTAATATCCAGTTTCCTGTCCGTGTCTTTAATGTTTTGGTTACTGATCTTCCAGGAGCGGATACTTCACATTTTTACTCACCATATATATTTTTTTCTTTCTGTTGGTCGGCTAACCAGCGATGTTCCTCTAAGCCTCACATGTAATTTTCAAGACAATAATAATTCACCCTGTGTATTTCTAAACTCAACCGTCTCGTCTCTTCAGGAGGAAATCCTGTACCAGTACCCGGCGTCTGAAGCGTCCAGGCAGCTGAAAGCGGTGAGAGGCATCTTCCTGACTCTGTGTGACATGCTGGAGAACGTCACAGGAGGTCAGATCATCAGGTAGGGCCGGCGAGAAAACGGTGGATTCAGTTGACTCCCTTAACAAAGCAAAGGATGATCCGTAGTTTTTTTTGTTACTTGAGTTGAAAAGACATTTTTGTGAGCAAAAGCACAGTTCTGGTCAGAGGATTATAAACAATCTTCATGGCTGTCATGACCTGCTGAAGCGTCGTGGCGGATTATAATCTGGACAGATTATGCAGAAACCTACTAGATTAAATCTGAAAAGCAACAATTTACCTCGTTTATCTTTTCACAAACAAGATCGATGGGCTGATTGGTGCAATGTCTACAGTGATGTCGTGGTGAAGAGATTTTATTTTCCTCTAGATTTACCGGTCGATCTATTCCTACCATCATCTATGGTCACGAGTTCTGGGTAGTGACCAAAAGGTGGCCAAAATGAGGCTCTCGGTTCAACTAACTGCTCATATGAAGTCGAAAAATTCAGATGTCGTTTTCCTTCGTTCTTGCATCCGCTGTAGTGCAGTCATCACCCCACCTGACAGTTTTCATTGATTTGAAACGCTCAACATGATCCCTCCTTACATTCTTCTGTTCGATGTGGTCAGGAGTTACAGCTTGGCAAAGGGCATTTAACCAAACATTTAGAGCGGTTGTATGAAGGTATTTGAGGCGGCTCAAGTTTGGATTAGAGGAAAACCACAGTAATGTCTACCCAAAATATAGTCCTTAAAATTATTAACTCCATGAGAGGAAAACTGTGTAGTTGATTATTAAAGACCGCAAATTTATGACGAAAGTGCCAGTAATGAGTCCCTATAATATTCTCAACAGAGCTTTGAAGTATTTCTTATGTCTGTTATTGCAGGTTTTCACAATCAAAAGCTGATGAAGGTTTTGATGGGGATTTTTATTCAACAAACCTTCTTTGTTCTCATGTAAATCCCACGTTTCACCTCTTCCACTGAGTTCATCCACTGACCTTTGCTGTTCTTTTTTTTTTTTCCTGTTTCCCTTGTCCCGTTCCCTCGCTCAGCTCGTCTCTGTTGCTCGGGAAACATCTGGTTCACGTTGGCTACTGGAAGGAGCACAATAACCTGCTGGTCGTCGGTCTTCCTGCGGAGAGGTAGAGGCAGGCAGTGCCAAACAAACGAACCCATGCAACACACATACACTGATCTAGGAGGTTTTTATTACACAAACCGCAGTTGTCAGTTTCCATTATGAAAGAAGAAGAAAAAAATTCTGGAAAAACAAAACGCTGGTGCCTGAATCATTTAAAGCGCTTTGAAAAATATGTTTTTGTAGAAGGAAAGATTTAGGAGCGCAGCCTGAAAAGCACATCTGATTTCTTCAGATGGTTTTTAAACATGTGCTTCTCTTTAACCTTTTTTTTGTTTTGTTGTTTGGAAGATAAATGCCTGTTTAAAGGAAGGAGCCGTTTCCATTAGCAATGTTGGCCAAGTTAGTCGCCATGAACTACTACCCGAGAGAACATCATTAATTCATGAAAGCCATACACCTACAGCTGAAACCTCACGCCTACATACATGTATAGAAGGTATACATTTGTTAGAGACACATAACTTTTTTTTCTTACTGTCTGGCAATTAAATCAGATTAAACATTTCCTTTTTTAGGTCAACTAAAATGATCAAAACTGCATCAATTTGCTAAATGCCGGATTTTTTTTCTTCTCATTTAGGAGTTTATATACAGTTAGATTATTTTCCTTTAGGCAATTTGTAAGCATTCAGCCTTTGAAGTAACTTATCATCTTCTGCAAATGGGTCTTACTTGCATACAAAAGGACAGTGACCCTAAAGTCACAGACACATTAATTAGAAAGTAGTTTAGGGTCAACAGAGGTGATGTTGTGGTGTGATCATTACAAAGTCCTGATCTCTGTCCTGTAGAAACTATGTGGGCATAGCTGAGAAGGTAGTTAAAGGGGCAAGAAAAATTCAAGATAAAGAATACATTTTTGTTTTTGTACTATGTATTGTCCCTTAAGAAAATGTAATATGTGGTTTTTTTCTCACATAAATTGTAATGATTTCTGTTCAAAAAAATAAATAAAATAGGTAGAGGATGCAGATGGATGGATTGTGTAGTATTAACATAACGTTATGAATATGAATAGACTTGAATGATGTCACCATGGGGGATATTCATAGCACACGTATGACAATGCAGTAAATGAACAATTATTTCTCATAATGTGTGACAAAGACACATTATGAGACACATGTCTAGAGACACATGTCTAGACTAAAAAGTTCGTTGTTGGTTTTTTGTGTGGTTTTTTTTGTTCACTGGGTCAGATAAAGTTTGATTGCATTCACACGTGATTTGCTCCCCACCAGAGTTCGTTTGGAATGACCTCCTCTTCAGTCGGGTCTCGGTTCGCTTTTTTGGTGCGCACCAGAGTTCGCTGGGTTGTATTCGCAACGGCGCAAAAGGTCCGGAACGAATTAAGAGTTTGATTTAAACGAACTAAACGAGGATGATGTGAATACCAATATGTAAACTTGTGACTCTCTCTTATTGTTCTGGCATTTATTGAAATCTAGTAATTTTGGCGATTCGAAATGATTGAAGGCAGGATAAGTTTAATCTGATTTTGTCGGACAGTGAAGGAGAAAATAAAAGAAAGCGTATAGTGGATGCAAACCTCTGGTTTCATTTGTATTTGAACATTTTTAAGTAGCTCTAACATTGAGTTCTGCTGAGGCTGGAGTTCAGCCCGGTATGTGGTTGACTTTATCCCCATCTGCCTGCAGGGTTCCTCTGCTCTCTCTGCAGACGGTGGTCGGCGACATGGTGCGCACATTGAAAGTGATGTACGGTTCTTTGGACAGGTGAGTCTCAATAGGATTCCTTTTTTTTCCCTTTTTTTTCTCTCGTTTGCACAACATCCAAAGCATGCTGAATGTAAAGTGTTCTTTCATGATCCCCCAATAATTCCTCGTCATCTCTCTCAACCTCTACTTCTTGGATTTTGGTATTCAGCGGGATCTCTTTCATTCAGTTTCATGACTTTGTTTGACACCCTGAATTGTGTGTCCTCTACAGCGCGTTCTCTAAGGTGGACCACGCCCCCAGGTTGGACCATTTCTTCTGCCTGTTCTTCCAGCAGCTCATCCAGCCTTGGCGGCTGAGGGAAGGTTCCTCGCCAGCGCCGCCCGACGTTTCAGGGAGCCTTTTCCTGGACGGACTCCCGGCGGTCCGATGGCTCACTTTGCCCCCTGAAATTAAGGTTCGTTAGTTCCACCAGCGACCCTGTCCTATTGCTCATTTTGTGCAGCTCCGGTGCCCCCTTGTGTTGAATTTGTAAATCAAATTTGAAATCAAATGAAAACCAAGATGAAACAGCTGTGTTATGTTGTAAATTGATTTATTTTTGGTGCGTATTCTCCTCAGATGGAGGTAGATACAGTTCTCTCCGATTTTGAGTCCTCTGACTTTGGAGAAATGGTGAGAAGAGTTTAATTATTCTATTCTTATTATTATCTGTCAATTATTCTATTCTTATTATTCTATTATATTTACTAAGAAAACGTGAGTGAATGGGCCACATTATTGGGACTGGTGCTGAATGAACAATTGCATGTTAGCTGAGAAATGTGCTCTGGGGAATAAAAGGTGATTTTCTCTTGGTTCATATTTACCAATGAGATCTGGGGCTGTATTCACAAAGACTCTTATCTTACCACTAGGTGTTTCTCCTAACTCGCACTAAAAGGTCTTACGTAGGACTTGTTGTCTAAAACCTATTTACAAACGCACTAAGAGCTACTTTTACGAAGGACAAATCCCTAAAAGTAAGTTAAGAGTGACGTCCCGTGGCTATGGAAAACGTCATTTCCTATGCATGAGTAAATAGACGGACAGCAGTGTGATTGGTTGTTGAATGACACGTGTGAAACCAGGAAATGGAAAACTTCAATGTAGATAAAACTGTAATTATGAACAGCGCAAATAGCAGAAATAATGCATGATGACTAATTTGTGTCGGCCACGAGACTCACACTTCATACAACTTACACACAATAGCCTACTTACAGAGAGGGTGAAGTTTAAAAACGAAAAACAAACATGAAATGCATCATATTACCTTGCCTAAGCTCTAACCCCCCCCACCCCCACCACGCGACCCTGAATTGGATGAAAGCAGTATAGATAATAGATGGATGGATGCATCATATTAAGGGAGTGAGCAAGTATGCTGTAAACAATTAGGCTGTCTATTGAGCACATCTTAAACAGACCCCCCCACTACCGTGAAAAGCACCTCATGAACCGAAAATGAGTGGCGAGAAAAGAACAAGGAAACCTAACTGGTCGCAGGACCAATTATTACTAATGGCACAGTTGGTACTGGAGAGGAGGACGGTCCTCAAAGGGCAATTTGGAGCCTGGATTACGAATAAGAAGAAAAGGGAGGCATGGGTGGAAATTAGCAGAAACATAAATGCATCTTATCCAGCGGTATTTCGAACGGCAGAAGACTGTGAGAAGAGATGGTATTCCCTCCAGTCCCAGTGGCTCGAGATCGCCGCTTATAAAAAGGATGCTGCTGCAACAGGTAGGCAATGTCCGTCATATAGGCATCCCTACATATGTTGCATAAAGTGGAAGACGTGCACGTTTTCTTCTTTGTGCACCCCCGGCATACCTGCAATCACCATGAAATTGGCTTTAATTCGATGTAGTTGATGGATGTCTGATGGGAAACAGAGGAATTGTTGGATATTGTGTGGTCGACAGAGCGCTTTAAGAGTTTGGTGGATTGATCGGCTAATAGATGGTTGTAATAGGGTTGCAAAGCTGCATTTTCCCTGTGGCTAAATATCTTAGTTTCGCTAAACATTTAATTTCTGGACTGATCGGGTTGTTACGTTTAGTTGGAGACGTGATTCCATCCTGCAACCACATCCGCAATAAACGATTTAGTCGGTATCGTTTGGTTAATTCCGAATCATTCAGTGTCCAACACATTGCGTCTGGCTGCAGCCATTTTGGGAGTCTTTGTGAATAGGTCTTAGGGAGTTAGGAGTCCTCTTGACTTCTTTTAAGGACTCTCAGATTTAGGAGCTACTTTTAGGCCTAAAGGTGGTTGTGAATTACTTTTATCTTAAGAAACTAGAAGTCCTAAATTTAAGAGTGACACGCCCACATTTTTTAGGAGTTACTCCTAAATTCGGCAGTTAGGACCTACTTTTAGCCCTAAGATTCTTTGTGAATACGGCCCCTGATTTCTCTTCAGAGCGTTCAACATGAAGTGATTACAGAACACTGTGCTGATTCATCTTACTTCACATCCAACATGTAATAGTGACCTTAACAACTTTATTTACTCTTCTTTTTTACAGTCGGAGGACTTCTTTGGCCTGAGGCGTCTCTATGTGATACTGGGCTCCTGTTTGTTCTACAAGGTAGGACTCAAAGTCGAAACAAGCCGACTGGTCTGCACCACCAGCATCTACAGTAGACAGTAATCTGTAGATGCTTCAGATACAAAAAACAAGAAGCAGATAGCCATGCCTGTTTACAGAAAGTCCCATTCGCTTACATTGCGTTATGCTAAGTTTAAGCAAACTGCTGCCAGATCAGGAGAATTACTGGGTTAGTTACAAAGCGCTTTTTTCTCACTCGTCTAACTTTGGTGAATATGGCAACAGACAAATTGTTACTTAGGGGTGGAATATTCCTTCAAATGCTGCTGGTTTGTCTCTCATTTTTCTTGTCTAATGAGCTTAATTAACCTCAGACTGAGTCTTTGTGAACATAATCAGATTTACGTGTGGAGTTGATCTGAGGCGTTCTGTTGCAGCTCCAGCAGCGAGTCTAGGGTTGCTGTCCTCTTGGAAGGTGGAGCTCCACCTCAGTTTCAGGTCTTTTGCAGACTTCATCTTGACACTCTTCCATGAGGGCCATATTCGTGGAGGGAATTAATAGTTTTCCTGCCGTGTCAGTTTGGACGGACGGTCATGTTTTGTTAGGGTTTCCGTTTATAGATGGGTTGAGCCGAGCTCTGGGAGATGTTGAAAGCTCAGGAAACTACCCTTAACTTCTCCTCTTCTTCCTCTCTGGCCGTTTTCCTTGGGCTTCATGAAGCCGTTTTCTCCACCATCACAGAATCACTGGATTCATCCTGAGATTAAATTTCACAAAGGTTGACTCTGTTTACTCATTAGTTGACTTTTGAAGGCAGTTGTCCACTCTGGATTCTGTTTACAGCACTAATAAAATAGATTATGGTTTATCGTTTTTATGTTGGAAGGATGCAGATAATTCTGCAAAGCTCCGTGTGTCGGATGCTGAACCTGCCTTCCTCTCTCCCCTCAGTCCTACCTGATCGCCAACCATCTCCCTAAGGAGGACCTGCTGGATGTGTGCCTGTACTGCCAACACTTCTGCCTGCTGCCTCTGGCCTCAGAGCAGCGAGTGGGTCAGCTGGTCATCTGGAGAGAGGTGTTCCCCCAGCAGAGATCCAACGGAGGCGCCGCGCCGGGCTTCAGGCAGCCTCAGGGACGACACTTCCTCCTCATAGTGGGGCTGGTGAGGAGGAAGCGGAGGGACACGGCTGCTCTCTGTCTCTAAAACAGATGAAAACAGCGAGTTGGCGCTTTTGCGAAGTTGCACAAATCTTTTCCTGCTCCTTCTTTCTGTCTCCTCCTCAGAGGCACTTCATGCAGTGCGTCCTGTTGGAGGCAGGCGGTTGTGCGTCTCCGGCTCTGGGCTCTCCAGGACCCGACTGCGTTTACGTGGATCAGGTAGGCGTTGTTGTGTGCCAGTAGAAACTAGAAGTGACCCACTAATCAACCAAACACTGATGCGTTATGTCGCATCGTCAGGTGAAAGCCACCCTTCTGCAGCTGGATGCGCTGGAGGCGGGGATGGAGGAGCGGCTGAACGTCCCTTCTGCTCCCTGTCTGTCATGCGCCGACTGGTTCCTCCCTGCCGCCACGACCCGGGATCGCCTGGACAGCCTGTCATCCTCCTCCCCCGTCCTCAGCAAGCTGGCCGGGGCCATACGAGGGTCCCCGTCCGCTCCTAGAGGCCGTAGCCTGTTCGGCGAGAAGTCCCGCAAGTCCAGCCCACAGAGGAGCCTGTCTGAGAGCGGCAGCGAGGCTTGGGCGGACGCCGGGTCGTCGGGGGCCCCAGCACTCAGCCCTCACACCAACCCGGGTTCAGGGAGACGGCTCGCTGGGAGGCGGGACTCTCTGGGCTCTGATGGGAGCGGAGGCAGCGGAGGCCTCCTCAAGGTACAGCTGTGGCTTCCTCGCGTTGTTCGTTTGTGTGCGTTTTCTCTTTAAAATACCAGAATTTGCCCAAAACTTTATATTTCTGTCCGTCTAATGTTATGATATAAAAAATACTTAAGTTACTTTTACTTGAGTAAAAATATGTTGATGTAGTGCTACTCTCACTTGAGTACAACTTGTGGTTGCTCTACCCACCTCTGTCCATATATGTAAAATAGAGAAACGGGCCGTTTTATTAACTGCAGGATACAAGTTAAATTTCAGGACAAATTAATACTGTATAACACACACGGTAACATTTTATCATATATATGTTTATCCCAGAAGTTGAAAGTTGTACAATAGCATGATATAGAACCTTGAAAGTCATTCTGTTTGGTTCCTGTCCAGACGCCCAGGATGAAGCACCCCAACCCTTTCTACCTGGGGACCCTGAAGAAGACCCTGACTGAGAGGGAGACGGATGAAATGTACAACACCATAAAGTGAGTCTGATTAATTAGCCCTCTGTGCGTTGTGGGGTTTTTAAATCACCTCGTTCTGAACCGGATTACCCTTTGGCCCGTAACAGACTGACGTCGGGTGCAGAGAACACCTTGTTTCACTACGTCCTGATGGAGAGCGTGCAGGGCATCTTCATCGCTCCCACTCACAGAGAAGCGGCTCAGCTCAGCGGCTCCATCCACCCGCAGCTCATACGCAACTTCCACCACTGCTGCCTCTCCATACGAGCCGCCTTCCAGCAGAGTCTGCCGGCCAGGGTGAGACGGATTACGCGTTTCTGAACGAGCTAGGCTCCTGCTCCGTCTGGAGCCGGACTACAGCATGACTGAATTAAGGTTCAGCCAAAAAAAGGCACAACACAGAATCCCTCTGTAGAAGTGTCCTACTCTACATCTACCTTTACTTAGAAAATAGTCCTGAAACACTAGATAGATTCCTCATTCTTCTGTCAGTCCTCAGGCGTCTCCAAAGCTCACGTGTAAAGCTGTAGGATGCTATTAGTCAGTTTCTTTTATGTTTTTTAATTAAGCCTGTAAGGTATGTCGATTTGCCATGTTTGCAAATATTCCACATTATGACAGTGAATGCACGCCTCGACATCAACATCCGCTGGTTTAAAACCCAGAATCCCTCTGTCGCACCAATAAAAGGCACCTAACAAAAGCATTTTAAACCCTTTAAAGTCACAAGATCTCGTTGTTTTGCCACAGATTTGCACTTTGACTAAACCATTCTAACACATGAGTAGTCCTTGATCAAAGCTATTCCATAGTAGCTCTGGCCTTAGGGGTGTCAGAGTAAAGGGGACTGAATACAAATGCACACCTCACTTTTAAGATATTTCATCATACAGTAATGTGAAAACCATTTATCATTTTCTTTTTAACTACACATTTGTGCACTGATTTGCAAACTATTTTGAACGACCGTTTCGCCCAGAATGGACAATAAATGTATCAAATAAATAAACTTATTTCACCATTTATTTTTTCTACATTTATCTAGAAATGTATTTCCTATTGTATTTACACATTTATTGTTAGCTTAGAAAGGTACATTTCTCCATAAACTATCACTTTAAATTTGAATAAAGTACACTAGTTTGCAATTGTAACGTAGCAAGATGATGGTATTCAGAATGCTGTGACGGTTTTTCTAGTTAAATTCAGATTTAAAAATCCCAACATATAGTCATAATATTGCAATATATCGTATTGTCATCCCTAGTTTGTAATAATCTGAGCGAAGCTGCATGACTGACCGTGTCGCTTCGTCTTCTGCAGGGTCGCCGCTCGGCAGACCGGCCTCAGAGGTCCGGCTGGGGTCTGGGTCCGGTTAAAGAACACGGCGTTCTGTTTCAGTGTAAGCCAGAGAACTGGACCGACCAGAAGAAACCTGCCCCCACCATGACTTACTGGGTAATAGGGTACGTCTGTGTTCAAAGTCATGAAATACGGCTCAACAGCCTTGGTAGATTTTAATCGGTGAGGTTCATAGATATAAAGCTTTTCAGGAACTGGAAAAGAAACAGATAACTTTGACCTTAAACGTTGGACGGGGGTCAAACCGGGACGTTCAACCTTCCTTTCCGAGCCTCTCTTAAAGATAAACGTCTTTCTCACGCTCTGGTTCCCAGGCGGATGCTGCTGGAGCCGGTTCCTCAAGAGTTTTACGTGTGCTTCCACGACTCGGTGCCGGAGGTTCCTGTAGAGATGGCCTTCAGGCTGTCCTTCGGTTTGGCTTTATGAGACATCGTCCTCATCGGAGCGCGACGATGACACGAAGACTTCCTGCACAATCTCAGGAAACTAACTGATGCTGTTTTTCTCTGTAGAGATTTCTGTTCTAACAGTGAGGGACTTTTTTTACCCCCATCTTTTCTCCCCAGATGTTTTTCTACAGATAAGCAATGGTGCATGACTGAGGCTCCTTGTGTTGATAGATGACATACAGACCTCAATTTCAGGCCAGATTATTTTAGTGTTTTAGGTTTCTTTCGACTGAATACCTCCTTTCCATTTCCACCAGCTGCACTGATGGTTTTGTGCTGTGAACTTTTCAACCCCAGACCAGTAAAAAACAGAAAACAATGCTGCTGCGTGAATCTCCAACCAATAATGCTACATTGATGTTTTATACAAAGTAGTAAACGTGTTAATTTAAATTTTGTACAGTTTTGTATGGAAAATTGTTACATAATAAATGCTATTTGACATTAAAATGCCACAAGCTTTTATTGCTCAAGGTGAATTCACTTGATTGTGTTGAATGTTAAACATAATTCAGAATATAAAAATCTGTAACGATAACCAAAATGTTTTCTACACAAATAGAAAAATGTCCTCTCTGTCGTCATGATGATAGAAATTATAAATATTTAGTTACATTTTGGTACAAATGTTTGTAGCGCTGAATTCAGTTGGTTAAAAAAAAAAAAAAGAGGCAGACAAACAAAGACCAAGTTGAGAAGTCAGGCCACATTAGAAAATTCATTCATTTCTCTAAAGCATTCACATCAGTGTATCTGATGGATTTGAGAAGACCAAACGTATCTGGTTCAAGCTGTGCTCTGGACCAGCTGCAGGTTCTTCCTGTAACACTCCAAGCTGCAGAGAGGAACCCCAGTCTTAGAACAGGCGTACTTTTTGAAATTGGTGCACCCGCTGACGCCGCAGTTCACCGGAGCCACAGGTGGAGGAAGAGGAGGCGCTGGTGCGGGAGCGGCGACCCCTGCGGGGAAAGAGATAGCGATCCCCTGTGCCGAGTCGCTGTACCGAACCATGGGACACTGATTCTGCTTGGACTTCCTCTCTCTGAGGCTTTTGATCTTGGCCTTGCTGGTTTTGGTCAGCCTCTCGATCGTCTGGTTCTTGTTCTCCTCCGCCTTCTTGGCCGCCTGCAGGCGTCTCTTGCGAGCCCTCTCCTCCCGTTTCTGCATCATCTCTGCTGTCATCTCCTTCTCCTTGTATCCCATGGGCAGCTCCAGCAGAGGCTGACTCTGCTGCTTGTGCAGGAGGGCTTTCTGCAGAAGAAGGTGAATGTTTGAAGCAGCATTAAAAAATGTTGATCGATGACACCCTAAATGAATGAGTTTAGTGTGCGGCTGGGAAACGGGGCCTCAGTCTATACTACGATATAATCCTAAATGCAGTTATGTTATTTATAGCCATACATTCCTTTCTTCCATATACATATTCCAAAAAAGCATTAAGAGCATTTATCGTGCAAAATGCATTTAAAAATTATTCAGTCTTTTTCAAAAATTCTTGGAAATTTTGCACGGGCTTTATCGTCTATATCTCACTCACTACTAGTTAAGAAAGCCACATTTTTTACATTTCCCAAATTTGTTTATGTTATAGCAGTTTAAAATTAAAATGTTATAAGAATTACAGGTTTAATTTGTTGCACCCGCTTTCATCCACCCCTTACTGGCCTGACTTTACTTTTCTTTCTTTTTTTAAATACACAAATTTTTCTCGAACTCACCTGTCTGGCAGTGAGCAGAGACTCGTCGACCTCTTTCTTTAATTCTCCATTGTCGTCGAGCTCTCCTTTCTCCAGAGCGTCCAGCCACCTTTCCTCTTCGTCCACGGGCCCGTCCAGCATGGAGTCAGAGTCCATGTCTGGCAGAGGGGACGCAGCCATGTTACTATCCTCATCTGACATCCAACAACAACACAAAGACACACTTATTAAACGTTTTTTAAAACCTTTTGCATCAACCCCCCCTTCCACGAATAACATCAGTCTGTTTGCAAACTTCCTCAGGCAGAAATTTAAAAAAGTTAATCAGCAGATCAGGAATTAGTTGATCATTTTTAATGATCACAACGCCGCTGATTGTTCGTCATCAAAATAACACAAGGGAGTCCTGCTTCATGTGACGTACCCAACCACGCTCTATACTGCTCCAACGGCACAGAGGGCTCGTCGTCGTCATCATCGTCTTCGTCATCCACGTCGTTATCAAGGATCATCAACGGTGAGGGAGGACGAGCCACGCCGGGATGGACGGTAAAGGTGGGAACACTGGAACAGACGTCATCCCGTCAAGCGATCATGCGTCCAGATAAATAAACACAGACGTTAAGAATAGGGACAGTTAGCTGACCTCTTGGTGCCTAGAGTCTGGCCGCCCAGTTTGATCTTCAGTCTGAACTGCGACGGAGGACGAGGGACCGGGACAGGGACGGGGACAGGCTCCGGGGCCTCGGCAAAGCTGTGGTGTTTCTTCTTGTGCTTCTTGTGTTTTTTGTGTTTCCGCTTGTGGATGCTGTGCAGGCTGGAGCCGCCTTCACCTGCAGCAGATAAGAAGCCAACACAAATACCAAGAAACATAAAAATGTTTCACGTTGTTACGTCAACAAACCATATTTGGATGGACACTCGTCCAAAACCCATGCATGTTTTGGTTAATAGATGTTCACATAAGGAAACCAAGACTAAAAACACAAGCGGTTAGTTAGTTTTCTTTTTAAACTAGAAAAACATTTGGCTTCATTTCTTCTCATGTTTGAAATACTAAAAACTAAATCAGAGACGAACAGAGACAATAAAACGTGCATTTTTTCATATTTCTAGTAAGGGACCTAATTGTGCAACTATATGTAGCTTTATGTGTTACTGCTTTAAAGAAATTAATGATCAACAATACTACACACAAAACCCTTAGAAAATATCTTTAAGTTGGGATAAAATTTGGGATATAAACCACTGTTCGGATGCAAGTTTTAATCATGCTCAATGTTGAAAACAGTTAACCATACTATCTATGAGAGTAATGTAAAAGCAAAAACATTTTTTAGTTTCTTTTTTGCCTTTGCTGTTATTTTTTCAAAAGATAAAAAACAATCAAGTGAAAAACTCTGCTGCCCGTCTGTTTTCGTTCCCAGAAAAGAAAAGGTGTTGGATCTTAACTTAATCAGGAATATTTACAAAAGAATAGTCTACATCTATTAGTGATTTCTGACGAGAACACCTAACTACCAAAACGTGCATTGAGCTTGGCTCCATTTTCTGTCATTCTGCTGCATACCAAAACCCGTCTAACTGCGTACTGGATCATGTGTTTGCAGTACAAAATAACCCTTATGTTTATATGCGTTTACTGATGTTCTGATGAGTAAATATGTGCTACTTACCAAGAAACCTGGGGTGAATCATGTCTTTCCTTTTCCCCATTGAAATGACAAAAAGAAGCAACTTGTGCAGCTCTACATGTCAACTCAGGTCTCTATATTACCTATGAAACGCTGTAAGCCTCTGGAGCGCTTGATTTCCTACCTTAACATAAATGATGCAACATTTTAAAACCCAAACTGACATCAGCGGCTGTTTAGCTCAGCAATTGTTATTGTTTGGTGTTTAAGGCACCGAGACAACACCAAAAAATGTGTCGTCCCATTTAAAGACAAATATTTTTTCTCTATTTATGTGGACAAAATACGCTAATAAAATATATTTTTAACATTTACTGACAGCATCGTTAATCGAGGTTAGCAGATTTGCGAAGCTAAGCTAAAATAGGCTAAGCTAGCAACAACACGGACTTGATAGTGGTCATTTCCGTTCCCTGTCAAATGCTGCTGCCCCCTACTGGACAATAATTGGGAAGCTCGGCACGACGCCAGAAACACAACTAGCCCCAGGTAAGGATTAAGAACATACTTTTCCGAGAAATTGTTGTTCTTAAGGCGGCACTCCTATTCTTAACGTTTCGATTGGTGTTTGTTTCTCAGCTCGGATAATGTCGCCCAGGTATCAGCCGCTGACCGCTGCAGGTATCCACTTCGGAAAAATACAATAACCAGAATCCACTTCGACGAGCGAGCGCGACACTCTGAAAGGTCAGTTATGTATAGATGATTGTGGCCGCAATAACAGCGCTGTATGCCATTTATATCCTCTGTAAGACCATTGCTGTGATAAGTTCCTCATATTTAGTCAAACTCGAATGTATTTCGCGATATGTTGCTTTAATGCGAGCTGTTTTTTCTAAGTATTCAGTATAAAGTGACTCCTGTTGAAAGGGTGCTCAAAACAACATGCTGAATATAGTTGTTTTTTTCTGATGTTGGACAAAATACATTGTGAGTCACGAAAGCACAGCAGACCCTCTGTTTAATGTGGAACCTGAACTGAATAGATCATCTGCTGAATAAAAATGTCATACATTTTATCTAATTGCTTTTGTATTTTCTCAGCAACCATGAACTATGCTCGCTTTTTGACTGCGGTCAGTGGAGCCAGGAAACCTTCCCCAATCCGGATGCTTAGTGAGTATCTTCACCACGACAACCAGCTGATCAAACATCAGCTACTCTCGCTGGGAAGGTTCCATGTGGGTTCACACAGATTTAATTCAATTCAAAAATACTTTGTTGATCCCAGAGAGAAATTACGTGTTGTTGTAGCTAATACTTATTAGTTACTTCCTCAAGGAGTTGTTGAACATCATGATGGTTGCTGGCAGGAAGGAATTATTGTACTAGTCTGTGTTGCAGCAAAGACAGAAGAAGCCTCCAGCCTCTGTTAGTATCCTGAAGAGGATTCTAAGGGTTGTCCATCATTTTCTTGATTGTTATGAATAATCCTTCCTTGCATCATCAAGTTACAGCCTCCCCAGAGCCTAACAGAGCAAGCCTACTTCATGAGAGCATTTTAGGTCCCTGGCTCTGATTCCCCTTTTCTATGCCTGCTCCTCTTCAGATCTCTGTCTCCTCGTACAGTCAGGAAGCCTGGCAGAGCGACAGTTGGGTCGGGAATATGATCCTGCAGCCGCGTCTCAGTGAAACATGTTATATTGCAATCCCAATACTCTGGCTGAGTCCTTGTAAGGCCTTGGAGTTCATCTATCTTGCTAATAGGCAGCGATCTCACATTGCCCATTATGACAGATGGAAGGGATGGTTTGAACTTCTTCCTTCTCTGTCTCTTCTTGGCTCCTGCTCTGCATCTACACTTCTTCTTTCTCCACACATCAGGGTTTTGTGACTTCATTTGTTTTGGCATTATTTCAACCTTTTCTATGTTAATCAGCTGCTTCCAGCTGTAAACCACCTTGTTGCTACGGTTACACTTCTTATGTTCATAGATGTACACATGGAGACACTTTGCAGGTGGCTTTATGACTAATGAATCATGTAGGAATTAACACTGTTTTCTGTTTTTCTCCCGTATGAAGCCGAGCTGCAACAGCGGTCGCCTCCATCCCTCATCTCCCTGGCCGGCGGAGCTCCAAACCCGAACACCTTCCCCTTCCAGTCGGCATCCATCCAGGTGAAAAACGGGCAGACGGTCACATTTAACGAGACTGAGATGAAGAGGGCCCTACAGTACTCCGCCTCGAACGGGTGAGCCACACTCTTACTTCTCGCATCTTCCTCAACATGTCCAGAGTGTCGTGTAGAGCTTCACTTTCCACCTCCTTTGAGAATATCCTTTAACCTTAAATGAAGGTTAATATTCCACCTGTGTTAGAATCCCAGAGCTGCTGACATGGATGAAGAAGCTCCAGAAGGACCTACACAATCCGCCGACCCTCGGCTACAGCCACGAGAAGGGACAGATGGACATGTGTGTGACGACAGGAAGCCAGGAAGGACTATGCAAGGTGACAAAGCAACACGCTTCCTACAGAGTCAGGAAAAGCATAGAATTAGATCTTTTCGATTTTTGGATTTCTTTGTGGATAAATATAGAATATGATAAAAATAAATGTGTTAAACTTTTTCTAGAAAACTAGAACATGCATCAAGATTTGCGACATGTTCCCACAATTCCTCAAAGCCAAACATTGTAATGTTTTTTTAAACTTATTTTTTGTCTTTTTATTAGGTGTTTGAGATGCTGGTTAACCCCGGAGACAACGTTCTCCTGGATGCACCCACGTATTCTGGCACGCTCGCAGCGGTGAGTCCCTTTTGCCTCGTTGGGGGCCAGAAATGGCTCCACTGCCTTTTCACCTCACAACCGTGTCTGCGTTTGCCTCCGTAGCTCCAGCCTCTCGGCTGTAACATCATAAACGTCCCCAGCGATCAACACGGCATGATCCCCGAAGCTCTGAGAGAGGTCCTGTCTCGCTGGGACCCGTCGGAGGTCCACAAGCCCGGCAGCACGGCTCCCAGAGTACTCTACACCATCCCAAACGGAGGGAACCCCACCGGCGCCTCCATGACGGTTGAGAGGAAGAGGGACGTCTATGAGGTCTGTGCCCTGTTTGAAGCCAAGCGTAGATGAACTCTAATGGCACATTCAGACCCCCCTTTGCTGCCAGGCAGAAGGGCACCTAGATTACATTCAAAGTCTATGGTACCTATGCAGCATGTGCGCGTCAAGGTGCCATGCAGCTAGTCGTATGCGTCGGCACAGCTGGCTTCAGTACGTAAATTCAGTTGCTGCTTGGACGGTCCTTTAATGCGGCCACGCAGCCGCTGCATGAAGACTTTGTGTCTGCAGTCATCTTGATCTTATTAACTCACTTTGAACCATCAGTTCTGTAAAACTATCCGGTAACAACCTCTCATATTTTATCACAGCTGGCTCGGCTATACGACATGCTCATCATCGAGGACGACCCCTACTACTTCCTTCAGTTTGAAAAGGTACAAACAACCTCCTCCCTTTTATCAACGTTGTTGCTGCGTTTTATTTTCATGTATTTTTTGGCCTCGTTACGTAACGTTTGTGTGTCTTTCTATGGCAGCCGTGGGCTCCCACTTTTCTCTCTATGGATGTGGATGGGAGGATCATCAGGACAGACTCCTTCTCTAAGATCCTGTCGTCAGGGTGAGCATCTGATTCGTTCTGGTGTCTCTCCGGGTGTGTTGTTTATGATTGACTGACGGGTCCCAACAAGTCTGAGCCTGACGGTAGCTGGAGCAGGAAAACAACTTAATTATGCAGGGCAGTGTTTCATGAGGAGGAAAGTTGGGGATGAACACCTTTAGGCTGGGGCTGAACAGTTAATTGCATATGCAATAATATCGCAATATGAAAAAATCAGATTTTCTAATCGCAAATCTCCAATTTGATTGTTCATGAGCATGAGATCTTGGAAAGTCACATGACTTGTGAGCAGCTCAAACAAAGCAGGGAGAGAAGGAAACACTGTGATTTAACCGGTTATAAAATGGTCTAAAGCTTAACAGAAGCCAACGCGGCACAAAATTTGGTACCAAAGAGGAACAGTACATGGGAAATTATATTGGCAACAAAAACGACGATGCAGCACAACACCAGGTTTTATACAGATTCATATGTTGCTACCTAATTATGTACGCTACAAATCTTTATCAACACCTAGGGCGTTTTCACATGGTACGGGAGTCCGTACTCGGATACCGTATTTGGGCACAATCCTCTTATTTCGTACCATGTGAACACAGCCTGGACCGTGCCAGGATACGGCCAGAGAGACCTGCCTTGGAGGTAGTATCCGAGTCCAGGTACGAGCAGCCACAGATCATGTGAACGCAACCAGTACTCTTGCCGTACTAAAGACAATAGACGCGCTCCACGCGGAAATTACGACACTGCCGGCCGAAATTACAGAATCACCTGGAGAGGGGCTTATCAGCTGGGATCTACAGGAAAAAAACCTTGTTTGCATCACGACGGACATCACAGTGAATTTAGTGATTTAAGTTGATAAATAATCTTGTTTATATTAAGCCATTCTTCATTTGCCTTTATCTTAAAATAAGTCTAGCCTATGGATAAAAAAAATTTATTTTCTGGCTTGTATTAGTTAAAAAATACATGCGAAAAGTCCCATAAACCGTTCAGCCCTACTTTTAGATAATTTCAAATATGGATTGAACTGTGCTTGTAGTTCTTAAACTGGGTCAAAACATTTTTTTTATGATCATTTAAACAGAAAATGTACCACAGCTCACAAAGAGAGCTTTAAAGAAGCTGCATTTAGCCATTGCGTATTTACCAAGTCCTGACAGAGAGATACCACACAACGCATGCGACTGTCGCTATGTGCTCATCAAGGAGGAGTGAATGCTACAAGTCATTGAATCGATACAACCTGCTGGGCTTCCTTAAATAGAAAACTTTTAAACTAAATGGAATAATGAACTGAAGGATTATTTGGAACATTTGCACGTTTGAACAGAAATGATCTTATAAAATCCTTTAGATGACGTGTTGTGAATTTGTGCTATATAAATAAACTGAACTAAATTAGTACAGATGCCACACAGAAGGTTAGTAGCCCTTTTACACACTGGAAGCTGATTTTTAGGATTATTTGTGTTTCATTATTCGAGGAAACTATAGACAGGAATAGGATTCTATAAATGCTCTGACCTTTCTCAGGTACCAACAGTGTTCCCGTCTTCCCAATAGCTATTTATTTACTGTCCGTGTTTATAGAAAAATCCCTGGTGAAACAGATTTTATGCAAGCCAAGTCAATTTAGGGTTAGAAGTTGTAGCTTGTCATATTTAACAGAGTTAATATTTAACTGTAAGTGATCAGCAACGCTTCATGTCGCTGTGCTTCACTGCGTTGTTCTTTTCCATGCTTTTTTTTTTTTTTTTTTTTCAGCCTGAGGATTGGTTTTGTCACGGGTCCCAAACCGCTGGTCGACAGGGTCGTGCTGCACATTCAAGCCTCCACCATGCACACCAGCACCTTCACACAAGTGGGTGAAGCTTTACAACTCCTCCTATTTTTAATACCGCCCTTCAGAAAGCAATGCTTAAAGAGAAAGAAGGGTTTACAACCCTGTCCTGACCTTAAAGAGAAAAAAAGCTGAATGGCTCAGTTCTGCACTCAGTCAGCCCTCATTGAAGCATATTTTATAGCAGAGTCATCACCGACTCGGTTTGTCTCCCTGTCCCAGCTGTCCCAGCTGTCCCAGCATTCCTCTTTGCGAATAATAAAACAGAGCAGCGACAGGCAGCAATGTTCCACACCTTTGGCGTCTGTGGAAAAAGCAGGATTATCTGAGTACTGTAGGTGCTGCTAACAAGGAAGGACTCTTAATTTGATTTTCCGTCATGAAAGATTCATCATGTCTTTTAAAAGACTTCATATCCCAACTACTCAGGTGGGAGAATGTGTAGACTGGAGAACTATTAGTTATGCTTCCAAGAAATCTTATTTTTATGGAAGAGTTGAGAAGTAAACCAAAGTCTTCAGAGGTCCTGTTTCCCTCAACCTTAATAGGGATTAACAGGCTGGAACAAGAATATAAAAAAGGCTCACAGATGGACTCTATCATTATAGTGATTCTAATAAAAGTGCTAAACAGGAGAAATTATCTAAAGGTTTATTTTTACAACAGTAAGACGTGATGCCATCATATAAGTTAGATGTTTTCTCCTTTTTCAGCTCATGGTGTCTCATTTACTGCACTGCTGGGGACAAGATGGCTTCCTCCAGCACATAGACGGGTACGTCTCTTCCTGAGCATTACTGGTCTGACCCGTCCAGGACACATTTGGATCCGTCGGGCTGCACAAAGTTATTAAGACGATCACTGCAACAGCGGTTTTCTTTGTCCTTGCAGGGTGATTGAGTTCTACAGGTCGCAGCGCGACGCCATGTTAACCTCCGCTGACAAGTGGCTCAAAGGTTTGTGGAGTCAGCCAATGAAAGGAACAATCAACTATGGAAAGCTAACTTAAGTTTTTGAAGCATACATTTTTAAAGCTTTTTTTTTTACTTGGTAAAAATCATTACTAATGTACATTTCTTTATTTTGGATATGCAGACCTGTGTGCTGAATTCAGGAATTCTGATTTATTTACTTTTATTGTGATGTCCAAGCAGGCAAATGAAAGCCATACAGTTAAGCCCAACATTAAAACCTGATTTTAAAATGGATTAGACCAAAAAAGAAACTGAAAAAGTATTAAAAGCATTTGGTTGCTCCAGTTATTGAGAAACATATAACATTTTCACATGCAATTTCTTAATAAAATGAATTAATCATTCTTTTTTTAAATTGAAGCTCTTTTTAAATCTATAGATCTCATTTCCTGTCAGATACAAAAAATGTTTGGCTTCACTGTATGCTACCATGAAATATTTAACATTAGTCTAAGCTTCCAACATACTGTGGGCTTTAAATCTAAGAAGTGATATTCTGAATTACTGGATTTAATAGAGAAACAATTCAGATCAGCTAAAATTTGAGAAATGTCAGCGCTGTAAATGCAGAATTGTGGATAAATTAAAGGCTTAAAGAACTTTTTGGGGTTTACCAGCAATAAAGAATTAAAATAATCCAGTCTAAAAGTAATACAGACATGGAGCAGTTTTTCCACATTACTCTGGGAGAGGATATTTTTGTCCAAGAAGACAAAGTCCTAGACGTCTGTTTGATACTGAAATTCAATTAAATTCAAAGATACCTTCTTTATCCCAAAGGGAACTAAAATGTTGTTTTTTACTCATCCAAGTACCTATGGAGAGTTGTTGTGAATGGTGATGCTGTGGGCTGATGGGATTTCCAGTAGCGGTCAGTTTTGCAACAAATTTGAGGAAGCCTCTGACCGAAGATGGTTACTTTATCACAGTTTCATGACTGTCATGACATGCTAGCTGCTTAATATCAGGGCAGCAGAGAGGATATTCCACAATGACCTGTCCTGGATGACGCAATCAGCTAATCCACCGCATTTACTTTTGCTTCCCCTCTTTAAATGCATTTTCTAGCCGTATGGTTAGAAAGCCGGGCAGAGGAACAGTCAGGAACGTGATCCTTGCTTAATATGATGGATGGAAGAGATGGTTAGAACTTCCTCCTTCTCTCTCTCCTCTCTGGTCCTGCTCTGCATCCATGAAGTCTCCTTTTTCAACCCTTCTTAGATTTGAGGTCGTAGTCCGGGGTATTATTTGAGCTTTTGAAATGCTGACCCAGCCTCTCCCAGTTATAAAAATAGTGCTTTGTCATGGTTATACATCAATATGGGATTTAAATTAAATGCCCGGGTTAAAGATGACACAATTAGGCTTCTGATGCTATGGTTCCAACACCAGAACATTTCAGCCTCCATTTGCTAGAACCATGTCTTACCGTGGGAATGGAGTGTTCATGGTGATGTTTGGTCTCCGGTTTCCTCCACACACACACCATTTTGAATGTATGCAAAATATTTAGGTTTGACCTCATCTGACCAAAGGCTCCTCTTCCGCATGTTTGCTGTGTTCCCTTCATGGCTTGTGTCAAACTGTAAATAGGACTTCAAATAGAGTTCCTTCAACCATGGCTTTCTTCTTGTCACTCGACAATAAAAGACTGTATAGATTAGTGGAGTACAGGCCCAATAGCCATTGTGTCTGCAAATACTCCCACCAGAGCTGTGGATCTCTGCAGTTCCCCCAGAGTTCTTGGCTGCTTCTCTGACTAATGGGTGGATAGCTATAAGCATTTCTGACATTGAATTACACACAAGTGGACCATTCTATCTAGGGGGACCCACAAAAAAGTTTATTTGTTGTGCTGGATTTTATTTAGGGGTATCAGAGAAAGCGGTGTCTGAATTAACATGAACTACAGTTTTTAATATTTGTATATGTTCAAACTAAAATTTTGTTTAATTTAGTACTAACAATGCACCGATACTGGTATCTGGTATCAGGGCCGATAACGTTCTAATGTACTCGTATCGGTGAGTTAACCAATACCATTAACAGATACATAAAATGTGGAAACTGTTCAATAATTTCACAGAACATTTTTAATATTTAAAAAACACGTGAAATTTTAGTTTTGTGATCATTTATATATATATATATATATATATGTATATATAAAACTCATCATTATTTGTTACAACAAGCAGAGAAGACATATCAGGAACATATTGGTTTGAAAGAAGCGGTATCATTGTAAAAAAATTCATTTTTCAAAACTTTTGGCACAAATTGTGTCCCAGATGGTTCTGTGCAACTAACCAACCGGTTTCAACAACGTCCCTGCCAAGAGTGAAGAAATCCCGATGAATCATTGTTGAAAGGAGATGAACAAACTGTCTTCGGTTACAGCTTAGTAATTTGTGCTGTGAGAAATTTGCTGTGGGGTATAAAATGCAAATTGAAAGGCCACACTCAGAGACTAGCTGTGGTTTTGTTTGTAGATGTGGCAGAGTGGCACGCCCCGTCAGCAGGCATGTTCCTGTGGATGAAACTGAAGGGCATAGCTGATACCCAGCAGCTCATAATGGAGAAGGCTTTGGAGAAAGAGGTCAGTACACACAGCGCACACTTTTATAAAAAAAATTTTATTCATGTTAGGACCCTCAACACCTGATCTAACTCTCTACTTCATGTTGTTGTGTATCTACCACACTCTAACACGCATATCGCCGGTACCATGAAGGTATTTGTGTCTGTAAAAATGTGCTTCACTTGGGCGATGGTGGGTTTTGTCTCTCTGGGGAGTGTGGGTTGGTGTATGTGAAGCAGCCACTCTGCACATTGTTTCCTCCCACACACACTCGCTCACAGAGTGTAAAACCCTTGTGACGAATAGCCGACTGGCTTTGTTCAACCGTGAGTGGGCGCAGTCAGGCTTTTCCAAGGTCTCTGCACGCGAGCCTATCTCCTCTTCATCCTGACTGTGTAAAGCCCTCACACTTTCCACATACAATTAGGCAATTAGATTAGGTACATAATTATTTAAATCGGGAAGAATACTCGATAAAGAGATTAACCTACTTTTTGCTTTGAGTCCATAGAACAATGTATATAAAATATATATATATAACGAAATACAATAGGACCTGTTCACTCAAGGCACTGAGACAGACAACATTTCCATATCTAAAATGAACCCCCAACACACCAATTCATTCATTCATACACCAGCCTATGAATACAAATTGTGTGCTGGAATCAAAGAATATTTTTAGGGTGAGATACAGTTTGTTAATTAGAGTAGGTCATTTGGCAGAGTACTCCACTTTTTTACAGCTAATGTTGAATAATGGACACTAGAGTAAAAAAATCTTAAAAAACAAGACAAAAAAAAACCCATAAAATAATTTTAAAATATATAATTTTATTGATTATACAGCAGTGGTGTTGGGAGGTTTTTCTATAAATCTTAGAAGAGCTCAAGTATAGGTAACCAGGAGGTACATGCCTGGGAAGAGCTTATAAAACAGAAATTAAATGTGAATTTTTCATTGCAATAAACATATGATTGTTATGTCAGTTTTGAGTCTTTTGGTGTCTTCATTTTTCTCAGCGTCTCTGCTTGCTTTTTTACAGTTGAATCTATGGTAACTTTATTTAAAATAATTAAAATTTGACTGAAATATCAAGGCTGAAAGTTTATTGTCATGTTATGAAGTACCTCATAGTGCAGTTTTCCTATGAGTATACAACACAGGATCATCAGCATACAGTGTTTTGTTAAGATTTCTACATATAGATGGTAGTTCTTTGTTGTAGAAACTAATGTGAAAATGTTTTGAAACTGACCCTATTGGCACTCCCACTGGAAGCTCCTTTACTGAAGAAGCTTCACATGCTGGTGTTTGTTCCTTAGCTTCAATTTAATTGGAGCTCAACAATATCAGTAATCATGCTATATACAGTATTCTTTATAAATGACAGTCTTACTTGGGAGAAATAAGTAGATGCTTAACTTATTGCAGCAACAGACGATAGTGCCATGACATTTATATAAATGCATATTACGGTAATTGCAATCCAAGCAGTTCTTTTTGATATTGACATTCTACACGCTGATGTATAGTTTACAATATTTTTGCAATCTGTTGTAGAATTCTAGAAAGATGATCTTTTGCCAGTTTATTATTATTATTTCATGACTATGAAAGCACTTAACAGAGACTATGCCCCCCATGATATAACAGAGCTTTAAAGTCAAGGTCGGCAATTAACTGGAATAAAACTATATATATAAAGATCAAATATCCTTTTCTTTACTGGATTTGAAATCATTTTGTAACCCATGATTGCTGTAGTCAATATAAAAGCAGACCAATACGGATAAGGGATGAAGGAAACTCAAAACTTAAACGAATATCCTGTTTTGGCTGTTGCTGTTTTGACTGTCTGATAAACTTCCCTGAAGGTGCTGCTGGTTCCTGGAGGTGTCTTTATGATCAACAGCAGCGCCCCCTGTCCCTACGTGAGAGCGGCCTTTTCCCTGTCCACAGCAGAGCAGATTGATGAGGTATGCAGACTCAAATTTTATGCGGTGAAAGGGAAAAGTATGACTAAAAACACAAACTGGTGAAAATCCTGACTAATCTCTCACGCTTCTGTCCACAGGCTTTCAGAAGACTCTCTTTGCTCATCAAAGATGCTTTGTGACCAAAGCTTCCATCTTCCAGGACAGATGTTTTTTTTTATTTAGGCCTATTTATAGTTTGGTGCAATCATCAGGTTTACATTAAAAGCCATGAAAAGTCAAAAAATTAAACTGAAACATTTTGTTCAAATATAAAACTCCTGTGCAACAGGAAAGGCAAGGAAATCGATTATATCTTGGTAATGTAGATAAAAGTTATGACGATTTTTAGGGCTGGACGATATTTCAAGTTTTTAAAAATAATGGGGGGGGTTTTAATATAAGAAATGAGAACGACCTGACATTGTTTATATCGATATAAATAGAGCACTGAGTTTTCTGCCATCCCGCCCCTCCATCTGTTTCTTTCATTACTTCTCCTTATTACACCTCCCGTCCTCACTGAACATGAATCTCACAACAACCTGCTTTCAGTAGTGTTACCAACGTAGCTTTTCAGATCCTCTTAATGACTTTTTCTCCTAAAAAGGCACCTAGTGACAAATCTAGCAACATATCTAACCACCCTCAGCTACTTCCTGTGAAACTTTGTCACCAGTATTCCCTGCAGATTGGAGACACAACTTGTTCTGCATCTGTTCTTCAGTAAGGGAATGATCTGTGTCTGCAAGCAGCAAGATTGCAGACAATAAACCTTTCACGCTTAACTGAAAAGTAAAACAAATTTAGTTTTATAAAGCCGATCTTTCTTTCATAAGCCACACAAACATTTTTTTTTCACCTTCATCGTTAGAACCTCTCCTCTTACCATAAAAAAAGGCAGAAGCTTGTCTGTATAGTACGCCTGTGGAGCCTTTTAAGGAATGTTCAAAATATATGGTGAGTTCAATAACGTAAGACAGTTAAAACGTATAACAAAAACACTGAAAATAATCGATAAGCTGTCAACTTCTGTTTAGTGGTGGTTGACAAACAATGTTTGAGCCATACTAAATATGCTTTACTTATTTTTTACAAAGTACCAAAAAAAAAAAACAAGCAATCAAAAACTATATTCTCCATTAATTTTGTTTTCTTGGCCTCTCGGAACCAATAAGCTCCCAGGCTGAATTCAGGCCACCCTTCCCCAAAACAGTACTTTTTAATAACAAAGCTATAAATATTTGGTATGGAAGAAAATAACATAATTCAAGAACGTAATATTATTAGTATATGCCGATATTTTATTTTTGACAGTTTCTAATGTACATGTACAGCAGTAGGTCAAAAGTGCCAATGTGACATTTGAGACATGTAACTTTTTCAGGTTCTGAATTTAATTTTTTGTCAATACTTTTTTTGGGGGAAAATAACAATCAACGATAGTTAAGATATATATATTTATAAATCAAATTCCAGCTGAAAAACATTGAGATAAAACTTTAGGTCCATATCGTCCAGCTCTAACATTTTTAATAACTTTGTTTTTTGTTTTTTCTTTTGTTTATTTGATTTTTTTTATGCAATTTGCCAGAGAGACAAATAGAACTTCAAAAGTTTTTGTGACAGCTAAAATAATCTTCCTACAGAAATGGGTTGAAGACACATGTTGGAGTGTTGGATTATGATGTCGAAGAGGTGAATGTAACAAACTTGTCCAACGGAAACTCATTAAACCCATAGAACAACAAATGGTATTGTACAAAAGCTTGGTGAATGGAAAATGCAAAATGTGCATTTAAACAATAAGATGCTAGCTTAAGCCGGTAAGAGAGTTACAATCTCCTTAGTGAAACCAAACTATAAGCATACACTTAAGACAGGACATGGCCTGAAATACCACTCAGAGAGAAAGAGGCTATTACATTGTTAGCAAAGAAAAATAGGCAGATTATAGTTTTCAAGAACTGCTGCTTTTCTCTCAAACAAAAAATATATTTTTTTGTAATACCACCGCTACACTTTTGCATATCTACCTTGAGTTTCAATGGCATATGCAGATACACTGCCTTAGGTTAACAATCTTCCAGTACTGCCTTTCCCACACATTTAACACACAAACACAATCTCCTCACCAGATAAACCAGATTTTTTTATAGAAACTTCTCCAATTCCTTAGCATTTGCTCTCAAATGTCATATACATCTTACTGCACATGTGACCCAGTAATAACATTTCTTAACCTCATGTAACACTATGCAAACGTGTCTGCACTGATGAAGCTTCCCTTACCTCAGCATGCAGTAAGCTTGAAAGTGACTGCCTGATCTACTATTCGAATCATTTTGCAAATAGTCACTTCACCACTTGGGAACACTTGAAGAGCATTCTCAGATCATCAGATTATAATATAGAAATAGAAAGAAGTAGATTAAGTAACATACCAAATCCATATGCAGCAGAACACTGTGAATTTGACAGCTGATCCCATCACATGTAAACCAATACCCCATTAATAGTACAAACATAGTTTAAACATGTGACAAGACTTAATGTAATTTCATTTTTCTACTTGTTTAGAGTCATGTATTTGTGGGTTGTTTTTTTTTTTACAATATCATCATACACTTAAGACAGGAAACAGTGTGGCAGCAGCTGTGGTAAAAACAACTAAATGGAGCATATATTAGTCAAGACAAATTAACTCACTCTTTGGTGAATAAGTCTGATGTGTGCTCCGACATTACCTGCCAAAGTAGTAGTCAGTGAATAAATAGTCTCAATGAAGGAGTCATTTTACGTTTTCATCTATCTTTCAGAGGCCGCATGGCCTGCGATCAGATGACGGTCCCTGCTGTGAACAACAAGGTCCATCTGTTGACTGTTCTCCTTCCCTCTGTACAGACTTCCTCCCCACTGTGCTCAGATGTAGCTCTTTGTGTTACAGTGTGACTGAGCTCTCAGAAGTGTTTGAGTACAGCAGGAGCTTTCATCTGTGAAGGATAATGGGGTCAGGGAGGTAGTGACGTAAAACGGTTGTTGCAACACCTGCAGGAGTGTGGACAAAATAGGTCTTCTTTGTCCTGAACAGAGAGGTTTTGTTTAACATCCTGTACAAAATCCTAAAAATGAATTGAAATCTTCAGAAAAGATCTTGTAAAAGCCTGTAAAACTGTTTAGGTCTTAGCTGTTATGTTACATTCAAAGGAAAGCATTGATTCTTATGGTTCTTATAATAATGTGCTTGGGTGTGCACTGAAAGAATATTTGTACCTCTACGAACCTTACAGGCATTTAGATGACAAAAGTTAAGAACAAAGGACAGAGAAAGAACAAATTCAACCTTCAGTAACTCTAAACTTGGTAGCATCGATTTGTTATCAGAGTATTCTTGGTTAAGGTTTTGACTGCTTACTCGCTTAGGCCTTGATGCATAACACAGATTTTTAGACTTATTATTGCTTCAAGGCTGTCTCTCATCATGTCTGGGCCACAAAGTGACAGCCTGAATAATATTGACTTAAAAGTGCCTTATTTCCCTACTGTCATTTTGTGTTATCCAGACACAGCACTCCATTTCCGGAGCATTTTCATCAGAGAACCTTCTAGTTTAAAGGGTTTTTAACCACGTTTACCAATTAATATGCATCTTGTTAATGGAGACATAGGCATAATAGTGCGAGTGCTTCACCACAGGATTAAATACCCTCATGTCAACAGTGTTTTCATTCTTCATAATGTAGAGCCCTTGAGAAAAACGTTCTCAGACATGGTATTTACAGTAAGACATAACCTAGCTGAGCTGGTGTAACCTGAAAAAGAAAAGAACGGGGATTAAGCAAATGATGTTAAAACTGATTATGGTTATGAACCTTCATTTCTACACCTTGCAACAATTCTTTACAGAAAAACCGTTTGTGATTCCAATGGAAGTGTGGCCTGACCGAGTAAAGCAACTTTTTCTTGGACTCTCTATTAACTCCGTTAGAAATCATACAACAGTTTCATTAACTGTGCAGTTAGACTATTCTGAATGTCTAAATATTAAAATATGGCAGCATAATCATAACAGCTTTTGCACTTTTAGTCTGATAGACAGGGTCTTCTAATTCATCCATAGCATCTCTGTGTGTAGAGAACTACTTTAGAACGTATTTATTTTAAATTTTATTGAGAGAAAAAATATTTCAGTAAAATCACTTATCTTGTTAAGTCTGTTTCCTATCGTAACCATTACATACTGTATATACTCCATGGTACTTAATTCAGGTGGTGTCTAAAATATGCATCCAGTCTCAGATCGAGTAACACAGACACAGGAAGAAAATCCTGACATTGAACTTGATTTTAAAAGAAACAATTACTTTTCATTTTTAGGATCAGTATATTTGTATATTGCCGATACACAGCATCATTATTACCTCGATTCCAGAAAAATCTGTTTTTTTAAACACTGGAGTCAGAGCCAAGCCCCTTCATCATCCCCTCATTCCACAGAGTTTTATGTGGGGACATTAGTCTCCTCCCTTTCTGGTTGGGCTATGGGTCCCCTGGCCAAAAAAACAATTAATTGAAGTCAATGTAGTGATAAAAGTTATTTATATCTTCATTTAAATAATAGCTAATGGTGCGCATTTCAATTTTGTCAAGTGATTTGGGATTTATTTGATTGTAAATATTTGCAATTAAATTCGCCTACAAATCAGAAGTTGCATATATATGACGTAACGGTGCTGGTGGTAGCTCACACTTAAAACACTCAATTAAACTTTGTAGAGCTTCTCCTGCATTTTTGCTCTCACTGCACCGACTGCTTCAGCCAGCATTGCTGCCACTTTCTACATCGTTAGATTTACAGTGGTTTTTTTCTGCTTGATGCTTATTCTTTCGTCCTGGAGCCGTTGGCCATTTGGCTCCTTCTCTTCCAAGTGTTTTTACACAAAACCTAAACTTTTGTTGCCGTTTAAAAATCAGAGGGTTTTTTGTTTTTTTTCAGTAAAATGTCTTTAAAATTCATGGACATGTTCAATCCATAGCACATTTCAAGTGGGTTCAGAAAATAACTTTTTATCGCTTCATTTACTCTCATTCATTTTTTTTCTTCCTTTTTGGCTGTTTTATCATAAAGTATAGTTAGAAATTATAGGGATGAAAGAAAATATTGATATCCCGATATATCGTAATATTTTATGCCACAGCATTGCATCGATATTCAATAAGCAATGTATCAATGTTTATTTTTTAGAATTTGAATGGTACCATTAATAATGATTCTCATTTTCATTACCATTTTTTGTAAAATCATGCTGCATTCCGACCGCAGCCTTTGTCAGCATCAGCAACGTTAAGATTACATGTTAAGTCTACGGTTGAGGCCGTTGGAGGAGCGTCGCGGTCTCTGCGGCGCTTTGTGAGCTTTGGCTCCGTCAACTTTTCAAGCTTTTCCTGTGTTTCAAGCTTCAAAGCTCATAACGTTAGCAACACAGAAGTTCAGCTAGTTGATCTTTTGACGGTCCTAATGCTCTTAATGTAGGACGGCAACCAATCAGAGCGTCTAATTGTAGTGACGTTGCCCGACGTCGACGCTGCCTCGCCAACCACGATCCGCGAGTGTTTAAAACATCCAGCAGAGAAAGGTCTGCCTACGAGCTTTGCAAGCTTCAGCTTAAACATGTATCTGCTGTGTATATGCGTCAAACTAGTCGCTTTATGAGCGTTGCTTGAAGCTGACAAAGCTTGCGGCCATGAGTGGTTATTATATGGCCGTTTTCACGTTCTCCTTTCCAGTGGACAAACAAGATCTAGTAATAACACTGGATGTGTTATTACTAGATGGATGAAACAGATTGGAGTGTTTAGAATGCTGTCACTGTTTTCCTGCAGTTAAATTCAGTTTTAAAAATCACAATATATATATAGTCTTACTCGTAGTATCGCAATATATAGGTATGTGACAAAAAAAAAAATCACATTTCCCTGATCCCAGCAAGTGGCATATCAATGGAAAGAGCTTAAAAATACCTTCCCAATGGTGCCTGGATCATTGTGTTGTGACAAATATCAAGAAAGTTATGATATTCTAAAAACGCCATTCATGCCTCAGGTTGTATGCAGAGGATTGACAGGGTGAGTTAGTCACATACCTACAATGTATTGTATCATCCCCGCTGTATCGTGATGATTCATATTGTATCACCAGATTCATGCCAATACACATCCCTATCAGAAATGATAACACCCAGTAGCAGTTCCCATCTAAGAAGCCTGAGCAACCTGAGCAGCCGGAGCCCTGCGCCCTCCCTCCCCCACTTAGTGCTGCTGGTTCCAGAGCAGCAGGCAGCGACGGTGGCAGGAAGGAGGATGATGGAGATCCCGGAGCAGAAATAACTCCTCTCATACCCGCTACTGGGAGGTTATTAACGAAACACTGAAGCATAAATGGCACTCGGACCATGATGTAAGTATGAACACGAAGGGTTTCTCATCGGAGAGGTGCGGAAATAGCGGCTGTTTTCGGTTCTATCGGTTTCCGTCGATGCTGACTTGGCCGGTTGGTGAGGACCGTTCGAGGTAACCTTACGACGGTACACTTATAATTACATCCCCGTTTGACCAGGTACCGACTATCATCTGCGGCATTTTTTTTTTCATGTATAAAAAAACAGACACTGCGCCTCTTCGGCCAGGGTTGGAGCTCCGTCTGCCTCGCTGTGACACTCATATGCTGCCATGATGTATAACCGCTCTCCAGCAAATATCCGCATCCCACGCCCTGATGCCATCATGTGTTACAAAACTGAATTTACTTAATTGAGTTTTTGTTTAATCAGCCATGTCATAGTTAAGAAAATAACACGTTTCCTTTCTGGCCTGGTTGTTTCTTTACTCAAACAAAGCTAGAAACGAATGTGTGTGAACGTTGTGCCCCGGTAAATAGACGGACCCACGCTCCGCTCCGTTATGTGGCCGAGAGGCTTTGTTTTCATACGACGCAAGCCAACTGCTAATGCTGGTACACGATAGGAAGACGGAATACAGAGAAATATGCTCTGTGTAGTTTTTATAAGCTGTATTAGCAATAAACAGGCATATTTGTTGCTTTTCGCTACATTATGCTATGGGGCTTATGGAAGTCTGTTTCGTTATCCTGCTAATCTATCTGTGTAGGGTTATTTTCCTTTTTATTAAAATGATGTAAAAACTGTTTCTTTAAGAGCAACGAAAGAACAAAAACTGTCTCATGTAAGTACTGCACAACACTGGCACGAAATAGGAAACCTCTAGCTGTTGTGTAATCTCAACACCAGCAACAAACAAGTTTAAATTGACTGTGCCACTTCACGTAGTAGCTAATTTACATATATTTCAAATACTAAAAATATGACCCCTTACTTTGTTTCTCTGTTAACAAAATGCATCTATACACATGTAGAATTTTTATCCAGTACAGAAAAGTGTATAATTAGTTGTTTCCCCCACCTATTTTAATCAATCTGGGGTAGGAGAGTTACATTTCACATGTTAACTTATAAGATCCTAAAACATAAATTGGGTTATTATTTGGATTATTTATAGAGTTCCTTTATATTTTATTTGCCACATAAGAACTGGTACATTCATTCCTAAATCAAAACATATAGTCCAACTACTTTTAGGGACCTAAATATGACTCTGCACAGGTTAATAACTCTGTCTTCTACTCACAGAATGTGGTGCTGGCCTTTGTATTGTGCAGCCTCCAGAAAAATACATATGTTGATAAAAATATTAACATATAGCAAAAATAATAGGGATTAATAAGACAAAAAAAATTATAGTGCAGTAAACATAGTGCACATATTTGACAAGTCTAAGTATTCTAAATGTTGAAATAGAGTATTGCTTACCAAAACACATTGAATTAGCAACTTACGACACTACAGACTCTGAGACAGACTTTCATTTTAGGAATAGAATATAATATTCTTTATTGTCCCACTGGTGAAGTTGAGCAGGAAAGTGACAATGAAAGCACAAATTCACAAAACGATAAAAATATGAGGAACAGAATTAAGAATAATATACTAAACTAGTAAGGGCAACGTTACAACACAAAAATACTGTGAAGTCATTAAAAATTGCACACTCCAATCTAAAGGAGTGAGCAGCTGAGGAGACTAATTTGTAAAAAAAAAAAAAAAAATTTAGATGTGACTATTTACAAGGATGTAAAATAAAACGACAGAAGTACAAGAAACATCCGGGATTTAAACATCCATCAAGTTAGTTGTTATTAGAGCAGCTGGGAGGAAGGAAACGCGGTAACGCTCCTGTGTGCTCCCAGGATGCAGCAGTCTGTCATTGAAGGAGAGTCTTTCTGGTGTTTCGTGATTTGTAGAACATTACAGCTATTAATAACATCTAAATGTTTGCTAGCTGAAATCTTTATGTGGTAGAAATCTGAGTGAGGAGCAGTATTCTTAAATTTGATTCCTGAAAATGATTTTCCTTTTCCTTTTTGACTAACAGTTGAAGAAGACAAAACAGCTGACAAACAAAAACATGAATGCTGAATTTCTCAGCTGATACTGATGACTTTTTCTGCCTCCACTTGACTGGTTCCTAAATTAAATGGGAAACCTGCTGAGGTTGAAGTTAAAGTGAATCTTTTATCGCGATAACGTAAGTGTGAAATGTAGAAAAATCACAACATTTTATTTGACTGCATCACGGGTGTCCCGCCAGCCTCATATTTGTCCCTGCTCAAACAAAACTGATTCAGATGGTTAAAATACCTCCTCATGACGTCACAGTTCTGCTCATCTGACCCCTAACCCACCTGACATCTTTAAATCGATCACAGCAGAACAGATTAGGGTTGTTTTTTTTCCTTCACCAGCTTCATAAGCAGCTAGTTGGCATATAGATAGAGACTAATGGAGAACCAGTGACCCCAGAGGTGCCATTCTCAGCTGTAGATCTTTATGTCATTGGCTATTTAGTTATTGCAATTTCTTAACTTATTTGAGATCAACACAAACATCTGCCTAAATAAAAAATAAAAAAACACATATGGATTACGATGAAAAATTAAGACACTCTTCTCAACTTAAAAAGCAGCTTCATTTCTTTGTTATAAAGACATTTTTATGTCTGCCGGATTATTAGTTCTTAATTTGTTAATTTTTTTCTCCACTCGTCAAATTCAAGGATGGATTTTGCGAAACGATAAACGGCATAGATTTGACAACTGTGATAGAAGATTAATTTACTTTTGCACATCTTTACCATCATGCCAAGAACTCTGTGTGTTATTTCTTGGTCTCTGTGTAACATGTGTCAATTACTATTTCATTACAGAGAGATGTTTCACATCGCAGAGCTGATTACCAAACTGCCTTCCTCTATTAAGAGATAGCCACCACGCAGCAGGATGGAGCCCCAGGAGGAATGACACGGTTTTTTCCCCTCTTTGGGTGTCGCACCAACAGTTTAAACAAAATGCACTGGTGGGGTGGATACGTTTCTCTGGCCCTGGCGTGTGTCATCGCCTGTCTTTCCGCCGGGGCCTTGCCGGCGCACGCTGCCGACGGGAACCGCACAGAGAGCGACAACAACGCGACGGCAGACGCCAGCGGCTTCGTCCCAGTCGTGTTCACCAAAGTGATTCAGATAATCGCCAGGGAGGGGAGCTGTGCGCTGATTGATTGCAACATCACTGGAGACCCGTTCCCCAGTGTCGAGTGGTTCAACTCCCACGGAGAGCGCCTGGACACGCAGAGCGGTGAGGATGACCATCTTTTACTCTAAACCCGATTCCCTCCCAACAAAACTACTTCACTGGTTGGTTTTTTATTGCCGCAGTTCTTTTTATCTACTGGACGACTGAAGGCCACTGTCTGAGACACGCTGCATTCAATGCCATAATCAGATTAATGTGCAGGAAACAAACACATGATTTCAACTCTGGAAATGGTTCTGTGAAGTAAGAATCAGCATTTCAAAACCTAGATGATAGTTTGACTAAAATAGAATCAGACTTTGGTATTTTTCTTGGGGGTCTTTATAAGTATAAATGTAAATAGAATATTTGCATTTCAAGACTTTATTGCTTAATAAATTTCACTTTTTAAAATGAAATACACATTTTGTAACATTATAAAATAATAATAAAATAGTGTAACCACTAGTTACGACCTGAACATTTTTAACACAACAGCAACAGCTTCAGCTTGAATGTCAACAAGCTAACTATACAAGTTTAAAGTTTTTGGCTGGAAAGATTAAACTTCGCCCGTTCCGAACTACTTGACACGGTTTGTTTAAATGCTGACGTTAGCGGTAGTTGCACAAGGCTCCCTTTCTTTTTAGTAGAAGTGATTTTAACATTCTGATGGTGCCGTTTGAAGTGTGTTAACATGTTCGATGTGTTGCTTGCCGCATACCTGATCTCCGTGGAACAACGTCAGCATACCACTTTGGATTTATCCACTTGTCTGTCCCAGTTATGAATTTAAACAGGGAAGCCAATGTATTCCCAAACAGTAGACGGTAGTGAGGTGTGCGGGTCATCAAGCACGGGCTTCTTTTTCGCTGTTGCCGTGATGCTGCTTGTGTATTTACTTCAATGTGCTCGTGCAGCTCCCCTGTGCGTTACTCAAAAAAGCGTCTGTGCGGAAACTCGCTTAGGAACTTTGTTCTGCCGCGCTTAATATCACGCTAAGAATACATTTATGTTATTTAATGAAGAAAATTGCGACGAAATGGTACGCAAGAGGACCGAACCGAACAGGCCGAACTGAATGGTTCCAACAGCCCGTTCAAAACCGTCATATTAGCAATACCCGGTCACACATGGCCACCTAAACACTGGCTAAAACTCGAAAATAATCATATTTGGGTTTTTAAAAATGATCGCTGGGGTACCCCTTCTGTAACCTGAATATTTGGCCATGTAAACGTGTCGGCAGCCTGGATGCCAGCCAAACGTAGTCCCGCCCACAACATGGTCTGGAAGTTCAGTCTGGCTTTCCTCCGTTGAGGAGCAATTATGCCTGAACAAGATCTGTTCGGACCAATCAAATCGGGCTTACGATGACTGACAGGTGAACAACAGTAATGTAATCAGCCACTTCACCAAAGATCGCCTGGGTTGAATTTTTTTACAACAATGATGGCTGCCGCTGGAGAACTGAGATGTGTAGATTCTGCCATCGAGTCTGTTCTAGAAGATATCGACAGCGCATTAATTTTAAAAGAGAAATTTTAAAAGAGGAACAGATGACGTCCATTGCTCTGCAGAGCAACGTCACAGACTTCCGTTACTCACATTCTGATTACAATTGAGTATGGCTACGTCAGGCTAACGTGTCGGCATATCCCCTTAAAAAAGAACATTCTTCTGAGTATTGCGTCTTAAGTTTGTCTTACGTCCAGACGCTAACGGTGCGGCGCCGTTTGCATCGGGATATTGCCGATTGATTGCAAACTCCATGTATACAGGAGTAACTCTGCTCACATATGTAAACGGGTTATTCTGAATGTTTCAGAAACCCAAATATTGACAACTTGCACACACAGTCATTGAATTGTAACCCTCTGCGTGTAGAAAACCAGCCTGAAGAAGCAAACTTTTGTTAGACCATCTAGAGGTAAATAAATAAGAGATACGTTTCCTGTCAGGCAGCTCAGAGTGGATCAGGGTTGTTTATTTATGCCCAAACACAACAGCAGACACTGAGAAGGTCAAAGGTTGTAGAATGTGGGTCTGCTGTATAGAAGGGGCCACCTATCAGCAGTGGAAAAATACAGCTTGATATGCTGACTGGGATATTTATGTAAAGTGGAGATTCTGGTTGCAGTTCCAGCATCATTTGGTAGATTTCCATTGTTTTTTTTCATTCTAACTGTACGGAAAGTCGTACTTTCTTAAAGGAGACGTTTGAAGACTTTCTTTGATTCAGCAGAGACTTCAGTGTGGGAGGAAGAGTGTTTTTAATTCTGTTGGTGCTGTTCCTGCCCCAACCTGTTGTAACCTGCCATCAGAGGCATGAAGGAGGAGGTGGAGGTATTATTATTATTTTGACCCAGAAACCCTGCAGCTTTACGCTCAGAGCTTCCTCCTCTGGATTTTTTAAAAAGAAGGCTCCACTTTCCCTGCTCTACACATCCCAGATTGTTCAGGTTTTACTCCGGATAGTTCCTCTGACTGTGGGTTGTTTTCGCTATAACGTCTCTGGTAGTAGTTGGAAGCACATCAGTGGTTTCATTAGAGCGACGGATGAGATAAAATTAGAACTCTTGCTTTGGCCTGGAAAGGCGGATGGGGTGAGATGGAGTCAGCCGGCTGCATTTCCTGAAAAACTCCCTCCACATCCTCCTGAGGATACGAGTCTGCTATAGGTTATGTGTGGTAGTGGAGCAGAAGGTATCAGATGGGCTTTAAAGAAGCCCTCTGTGATATTTGTCCAACTTTATTCCCCACACAGCTAGTTCACTGTTGTGGGTGGGGAGGAGTTGGTGCAGAATGTAAAAAATATGTAGTGTTGTGCGATTGAGTCTGCCTGCAAAGTCAGTTTTCATTCAAAACTAGAATAAAAATTAGTGTGTTGGAAGTGAAATCCCCTGACAGAGCCTGGCAATACAGAAGGAGTGGAAGTGAGATGAAAACGAGGTTTGGGCCAAGCAGCAGATGAGCTTAATTTTGCTGAGTCACAGGATTAAACTATTTGCTCATGTCTGAAGGTCACCAAACCTCCTGCCGCCTCCTCCCTAAAAAGCTCCATCATTAATCTGTTCCAGGAACAAACGGCGGTTCCTGTTTGGTTAACATCTAGCAGATAGAGTGGTATTGACCGTGTTCTCACACTGATCTGGAGCCGTTCCTTTGATCTGCTCCCATAGTTCTGATTATCAGTGAAAACAAGCACCTCGTCGAGCTCTGTGAGGCCAGTAGGTTGTTTGCTCACCGCAGCTGCCTGCATGTTGCTGCGCGTGACTCCACAATACCGCGCGTGTTAATACATGACAGGTCTCTCAGAATGAGGGGGCGAAATAAAAATAGTTTTTCAGATTTTATCACCTTTACAAACACAATCTTCAACATATCTTATCTGGGGGTTATGTGAATGAATATGTAGGGTTCAAACTTCCCTTAAGTGTGCAATATGTAAGAGTTTTAGTTAATTAATCATACAAAAGTCTAACATCCAAATCACGTTGAAAGGAAGGTTGCAATGAAACAGATTTCATTCTCATCCGGCTGGGTGGCTATAAGATTTTGTCATTTTAAAAAGGGTGTTAGGGGATGTTGTCGTTGTTTGCTATTATCTGCGTCCATATTTCCTGGTTCCAAAGCAAATCACATTTGAGCCCGCAATGTTTTCGAGTGTTCAACACAAACAGTGCACTGCCATTTGTGATCTGACACCGACTGGGCTAAAGGCTAACATTGAGCTAACGATGCTAGCAGTAAAACAGGAAAAAATAGTCTGCTTTAAAAATATCCCAAGCTACTCTTTCAGTTACCATCAACTCGATCTTGCAGTGACATATAAATATCTACTTATCAACTTCCTGTGTGTAAATCGTCTTTGCTCGTCATCGTGTATCTTCTGGTCGATCGGTAACTGGCTACTCTCCATGAAACTTGTGAACGGGAGAGGGTGACTGACTGAGTACATGACTTACACTGAAAACATGGCCACGCCTCTGCTGACCTCGAATCTGAAATCTACCTGCAATCTTATCTGCATCATTATCAGTATCAACTATTTTTAGTATTTTTGTACTATTAATCTTTGTTTGATAAACACATAGGCCCTGATTGATTGAATTAGTTGTTTTCAACCTCACAGTGGGTGCAAAAACATGCAGCAGGTGATTTACTAAGCAGACGCAGGGAAGCCCTGTTAAACACACAGCAAGATGCGTCCAATCCATTTAGTGCTTTTGCGCTTGATGAATATATAACATAAGAGTTCCCGTCTGAAGGCACAAATATTGGGAGAACATGCGAATATGTAGGTGTTCCACGTAGTGTGACAAACGTGAAACTGTTGCGGCGGCTGTTTTTTCACCTACTTTTACCACCTATGAAAGGCTTGTCTTAACTTTGCACCACCATAATGAAAAATATCATTCACACATTCTAACCTAATAGTATTTAACTCTCTAATAGTCATAGACTTGACCATGTATGTTGTTGTTTTTTCTTCTTTTTTTGTGTCAAAGACACATCATGTAATAATAATATAATATACAGGAAATAATAATTAAGATAAAACAACAAAAGTTTGTGTTGCGCACGCAAAAGTAGTGGATCAGCCTCAAATCAGGGACATGCATCTCGCACAGGTTTTTTTGTGGTGCGTGCAACTTGGTAGTCTTTACTTGGAATATTGATGAACCTTTGGAGGTAAAATAAATTCTTTGTTCTTTGATCTTCCATGCAGTTGCTCTCGTTTTTATCACAGGATTTCAACTTGGACCACAGAGTCGGTCGCTTTATCAGCGAGCTGCGTAATCAGCAGGTCACAGTGCCTCAGACGCACGAAACATGAACTCTCCCTCAGTAGGATTATGTCATTTTGGTGCTGTGTGTGTCTGCAGGAGGGAGGTGGTGGCTGGTGGACAACGGCGTCCTCAACATTACCAGCATCGAGTTCTCAGACCGAGGCAAATACACCTGCATGGCCACCAACGTCCACGGCACCTCCAACGGCACGGTGACCCTGCGCGTGGTCTTCACCAACGGCGACATGGGCGTGTACTACATGGTGGTGTGTCTGGTCACCTTCACCATCATCATGATCCTGAACGTCACGCGGCTCTGCATGATGAGCAGCCACCTGAAGAAGACGGAGAAGGCCATCAACGAGTTCATCCGCACAGAGGGCGCCGAGAAGCTGCAGAAGGCCTTCGAGATCGCCAAGAGGATCCCCATCATCACCTCGGCCAAGACGCTGGAGCTGGCCAAGGTGACCCAGTTCAAGACCATGGAGTTCGCCCGCTACATCGAGGAGCTAGCGCGCAGCATCCCGCTGCCGCCGCTCATCATGAACTGCCGCACCTTCATGGAGGAGATCCTGGAGGTGGTGGGGGTGGAGGAGATGAGGCACACCTTCGTGCGGCACGCCCCCGAGTGGCGGCGCGACACGCAGGGCTGGATCCCCTCCATCGCCGTCCGGGACGTCTTCACCATCCTGCAGGTGAGGGAGAGAGAGCGCAGCGAGTCGCCCGCCGCCGACTCTGACAACTCCTCCGTTCACGAGCAGCCGCAGCAGATCGCCATCCAGGCGTCCGTGCACCCTCCCCTCGCCGACGGTGAATGCTGCGGCGCCGAGGCGTCGTCCCCGCCGCCATCGCCCTCTGCCTCCCCCCCGTCCTCCCCCACGCCACTTCCTCCTCCAGAGGAGGAGGAGCAGCAACAGGAGGCCCCAGAAGACGAGATAAGCGACCAGGCGGCGGTGGTGGTGGCGGCGGCTGAAGGGGGGCTCGGCAAGACCCCTCCCTGCCAGGTGTTCTATGAAAGCCATGTGTGATCGGACGACGAGGAGCGCTCCGACGTCCTGCTATGCATTTCCACCCGAGGACTAAACGTCCATTTCACACCGTATGAAACAATCACATCTTTATCTCTGAACTCCCTACATTTCATCCAATCCGAGGCTTTTTAGACACTTTTCACTCTGGATTTCCATGCTTGAATGTAAATGAGAGGCGGCAGTAATATTAATAATGTAATAAGCAGAGAATTGTATCAGGAGATGTCGCTGTTATTTAACGAGGAGCTGGGGAGGATTGTCTTCAGTTTGTAGTTTCTTACATTGTTTGGATTTCTTCTCTTTTTGTTCCTCGGTCACTCAGTAGATTGTCCCATCCAGGCATCGTCACAGCCGCTCTGCTTATCGACCGCTGCATGCTGGACTGACCAGGTGGACCTGCGTCCCAGTTAAAAACACACCTCTAGGTGAAGCTTTTCTTCTTTCAGATTATTTTAATTGTAGAAATATTACTCCTCACTGTGCTGTGGTTCGATTCCTCCAGTCTACGTAGTTTAGGACTTTAAACTCTGTGGGGTTTTCTCTCCTCATTCATTGTTTTTGGTTTATAATCCACCTCCTTGTCTGATCTAAGCATCGTCTTTCATCTGCAGAGGCTTTGCTGTAATCTTGCATGTTGAAGTGGAAAGTTGAGCTGTTCGACATCTCGCTCTGGGACTTTAAAGGACTCCTTGTGTTTTGTTCCGTCGCTTGGCTGAAGCTCCAGTCTGTGGCCGAGACGAGCTGCACGCTGTTCTGCTTTCACGGGTGCTCTTAGATGCCTCTTTTTGTTCCTTTTGTAGTGGAATAAAATACAAGTGCTGTGCTTTAAGAGAAAATAAAACGCAAGGCTGTGTGATGGTGACTTCTTTTTTTTATTAATGATGCTTATTGGATGCTGTCTTACTCTTGAAAAAGTATGTTTTTAGCTAAAGTTTATATTAAGAGGTCATACCAGGTCATTTTGCTGCTGCATTATCAGCAGAACGTGCTAATGGTGCGTTACACGTGTCTCCCTCTTAGTGACTGCTGGAGACAGGAATAAAGGATATAGAAAAACAAAGGATGGTTTAAAAAAATTATGGAAACTGAAATCGTTATGTTTCTTACATTCAACAATTTCTCCAAAATATATTTGCTGTCAAACAGGATTAGCCTAACAATATAAGATATTTAAAATACGTTGTTTCCTCAAAAAAGAAGTCAGAGAAAAACTAAAATATTCTTAAAACACTACAGAAGAATTCCAGCTGAAAAACATTTACAATTACCTCTCTTGTTGAAATTAATTCTTTAACATGAAGAGCTTTCTAAGATGATCTGCTGATTAGGTTACACTGTTTAATCTTGTAATGGTAAACCTGGCACTGAAAGAAAGGCCAAGCCTCATGTAGATGACTGATAGAGAAAGGAAACAGACGTACCAGAGAAGCTGAGGCGTCTCATCTGTCGGCTACTATTAAAATGGTACACATTGTAAGGCAAAATATTTGGCAGCCGATGACTGTGCAAGTTGTCCCCCTTAAAAACATCTGTGAATTTCATCATGAGTCTACTTCAACTGGGTGAGACAGAATGTAGAAAAAAGTACAAGAAATCGTATGATTTAAAAAAAAATGAATTTCTGTAATGGTACAGAAAATAAGTATTCAGCAACTAAAAAAAGAAATCCTGTCCCTGACCTCTTTCTTTTTAATAAGCTCTCCCCTAATTACTCATCTATATAAAAAAGATACCCGTCCACAACAGTCAGACTCCATCCTCCACCATGGCCAAAAACAGAGAGCTGTCCAATGACACCAGGGACAAGATTGTACACCTGCACAAGACTGGACTGAGCCAGTCTTGGAACAGGCAAGCAGCTTGGTGCGAAGAGATCACCTGTTGGGTCAATCATTAGAAAATGGGATAAATACAAGATCACTGACATTCTCCCTCAATCGGGTGCTCCATGCAAGATCTCACCTCGTGGGGTACACATGATTTTGAGAACCGTAAGGAAACAGCCCAGAACTACACAGGGGGAACTGCTCAATGACCTGAAGAGAGCTGGGACCACAGTAACAAAGGTTACTATTAGTAACACACTGTCATGGATTAAAATCCTGCTGCGATGAAAAAAATCCCCTTGCTAAAGCCAGTACATGTCCAGGCCCATCTAAAGTTTGCCAGAGACCATCTGGATGATCCAGAGGAGGATTGGGAGAATGTCATGTGGACAGATGCAGCAGAAATAGAACTATTTGTTATAAACGCCATTCGTCGTACTCGGAGGGGAAAGAAAGCCGAGTTCCATCCCGAGAACACTATGCCCACTGTGAAGCATGGGGGTGGAAGCATTATGCTCTGGGGCTGCTTTTCTGCCAAGGGGATGATTCCACGTATGATGAGATTTTGGACAAAAACCGTGTCCCATTAGTGAGATCAGTGAAGATGTAACATGGCTGGATCTTTCAGTGTGATAATGATCCCAAAGACGCCACTCTGGGAAAGGAGTGGCTATGTAAAAAGCATTTCAAGGTTCTGGAGTGGCCTAGCCAGTCTCCAGACCATAATCCAAGAGAATCTGTGGAGGGAATTGAAAATCCAGTAACAGCCCCAAAGCATCCCAGCTCTAGAGAAGATCTGCATGGAGGAATGGGCCAAAATAGCAGCTACAGTGTGTGAAAACCATTGAAGACCTACAGGAAACGTTTGACCTCTGTCATTGCCAACCAAGGATCAGAGATACTGATATCGGGGTCGATACCGTTCTTATGTGCAGTATCGGTGATACCATGAACCAATACTCCAATATGTGGAAACTGCATTAATCTCACAGAAAATATATTCATTTTTCACATTAAATCTTACTTTTGCTTTCATTTTTATTGATTTTTTTTTCTAATTCACAATTCATTCACTCATTTGTTGTAAATGCAGAGAAGAAAATAAAATCTGTCTTCCACTTTGTTGCATTTGTGTGTGTTGCAGAAGTATCGGTACTCAGATCAAAGTATCGGTATATCGGTTTGGATAAAAAGTGGTATGGTTGCATGCCTAGTTATATTACAAAGTATTGAACTTTTCTTACTGAATAAATACTTGTTTTCTGGACCATTGTAGAAATATTTTTTAAAAATATACATGATTTCCTGAATTTCTTTTATATATATATATTTTTTTGGGACACTTTCATGGTTAACTGTAGGGGAGATTAACAATGACAGCAACACTTTTTCTTTGTGAACATTTAAGTCAGTGGTTCAAAGAACTCCAATTTTAACATATGGTAGCCATATTTGTCTATTAGAAATGACATGCATCTGGACCTCTACCACACCATCAAATTTAGTAAAAATTATATTTACTTTCAAAGAGGAATGTTGATACAGCCTACACCAGAACCAAATTGAGTTGTAACAGTATTTGGGGATGGATAAAATTATTCTGATTAAAATCATCCAGAGTAATATGTGTGCAAGCACTTTGATGAATGACAAATAATTAACCATAAACTTGTAAAACTACATGAATAATATTAATAAAATAAATTGTATAAAATATAAATATATACTTCCTCTTATTCTGATTTTCCCTTCAGGGGTTGCCAAAGCAAATCATCCGTCTACATTAAAACCGATCCTCTAACTAACTTCATGTCTTCTTTCACCAAATCTATAGTTTTGCTCCTCCTTTCAGCCTCCTGTCTGGTAGCTCCATCCTCAGCATGCTTCTACACACATAATCCTGGGATTATTATGTGGGATTAATGAAGTATATCTAATCTGAGCTTTCTGACTTTATCTTCGAAACATTTAACACTTTCTTAGCATCTCCATAGCTTCACACTGTGGGTAACATGGCAGATGTTTTGGACCTTGGTGACCCGTCTCCCAGATGTTCCATCCATGACTCCGGTTGCAGTCTTCTGGAAAACATCTGCAGGGACACCCATGTCTGTTTCACAATTCCACTGCCTAGACATGCAGTAAAGAGGAGACCAGCATAGTGTCAAAATAAAGGGAAGGTTGTAACACTTTCTACAAACCTCCCCATGCCAGGAAGACGTTAAGGTTAACCATCATTTTTTACTTTATCTAAAAAAAATATATATATATGTTTTCGGTTCCAGAATACTGTTTAACTCAGAGACACGTGGCTTTGCCAGCCTGCTCAGTTTTTAAGTGGGCATTATATTGTTTTAGATAATATAGATATCTTCCAGATGGTAGGCAGACACCACTTCTTCATGGCAGAGCACCGGGAGTACTTTCCTAAATAATCTGGTAAGTAACTTCTGTCCACCCAGCTGTTTCCATGGTAACCTGCTTTAGCAAACGACTGCAGATTTTAGCTCAATGGTGCACCACAGATTTCGATTTTTTTTTAGGTCCCGTTGGACCTGTGATAAAGATGTTGAAGTAGGAGGATTGTCTTTTTAAGCACAACCACTCACCGTTAAATTTCAGTAAAAATCCACTTAGATAAGAAGTGACCAGCTGGAGGTATTTAAATTATTTTAACAGCAACTAAATCAAAATCAACATTGTGGTTCTTTATGCGAATGAAAGGAAGAAAACATTTTTGTATCCAATTTACTTTAACACAGAAACCTAGACAACCATTTGTATACCTGCAACAGCCGAAGTGGGAAAAAAACCAAACAGTTTTAATGTCTTGGAGTGTTAAAGAAATGGGTAATTATTTAACTCACCGGACTAACCTGAGATTAGAAGCCAAATCAAAGCATTTCAACAGGACTCTGGTAGAGTAACTATTTATTTTTTTAAGTTGGAAAAATAATAAGATACTCGGCTTTGAACACAATCTTTTAAAATTACACTCATTCTAGACCCTTTTAGATAACAAGAGAACATTGATCTTTTTTTTCTTTTTTTTTACTTTTAAACACAATAGTAGTAAAAATCCCAATCTCTTCTTCAAAGAATAACTGTTTAGTGTAAGATAATTCAGTCCAGATCAGACAGCATTTGTAGATTTTTTTTTAACATAACAGATCAAACTGATAAAATAAAATATACCACATTTCATGAATGATGAAATATTAAGGAATAAAAACAGGTAAAGTTCAATACTAAAAACTGAACCATATACAATTTTCTCTCCGCTTTATATCCACGAATTATTTTGTGTCACATAAATCCCAGCAAAATATTAAAGTTTATAGTTTTACCGTTTTAAGGGCTAGGAATGCTACAAGGCACTGTATGAAGCTCCGAGAACTGAATAAATAAATAATTTCAGATGCCATTTACTGTATATGTGTTAAACGAATTTTCAGCTGTTGAAGAAATCTTCACTGAAGCAATCAGTAATCTGAGTGATCAGCCGTGTGGTTTGTTTATGATGTAGAGACAGGATCACACAGAGACTTAACTGTGCAACTTCAATATTTTTTCCTTTTAATTTAAAACATTTTTGTCTTTACATATTCTCTGTTCTTAATGTACAGTCAATGTAATCATACATAAAATTCTTCAGAATAATAATAATTCACATCTGTATCGACACTACCCATAAATTATAAAATGTAAGAGAAAAAAAAAATACAATGTTAGGAACACGACCGGTTGACAAGGATGAAGCTTTGCTCCCTGCTGGACCACAGGAGGACAGTCACCGCAAAGCAAAGACGCACACAGGTCCACAGTCACTCAGACACACACACGCTCCCTCTCTCTACAGGTAATGTGCTACTGCTCGTCTTCATCAGAGTTTCCTCCCTTCATGATTTCCGATTGAAATGTCGGGTGTCTGAGTATAAAGAACGAAAACAAAAAGGGAGTGAGGCCTGGCATTCTTCATCAGGCACTTCAGAGAGACCAGAGAACGCCTGCTGTGGGCGACAGAGGACATCCGTTCAGATTCAGAGGAGCTAAAGCGAAAGCAGCGACGCAGTCTTCAGTTAGATCCTGTTTTTAGTCATTCAGCTACTTCTGTTACTCCATTTACAACTACAAGATCAATGAGAACCCGACTTATGGGAACGATTCATGCTTAAATCACCTTATATTTCCCCCAAAAATGTATTTGGTAGCTTTTACATTGTTTAGATCTTCTAATTTCAAAGAGTGACATAAGGGTTAATTATCCTTCATATTACATCTCAAAAAGAAACTAAGCAAAAAGAAACTAGGGATAAATTGAGTCATTAAGAAGAGCTAAAACCGCTCAGATCTTCCTGGTTACAGGTGGAAAACATACGGCGAGAAGCTACAGGTGCATCTCAAACTCTTCGATAGATTCACACACAGTGATAGATTTCATGCATTTCTTTCTACCAACTTGGTCATCTAAAAGATAATAAACACCCAGAATTCACTTAGACAAGTACAATAGGTGACATAAAACAAAGTATTTTAAACAAGATGTTAGACTACAGCCTAAAGTGTCACAGGGAGGACTCCTGAGTGATGGTCAGTGAGGATGAGCCTCATGATGTCGGTTGTTCTCACAGGGCTGTACATGAGATGGCTGATGAAAAGCTGAGGGGGGAAAAAACGGGTTGCAGGAGAAAAAGGACCTCGACTAAGTATTAAATGAAAACACTGCACAGTATACTGACACACTTGTTGGTTGGGATAACAATGTCATGTTCATTTTTTATTGATCTTATTTATTAACATTCCAAACTGTAAAAATAATGATTTTTTTATTCTCTTTTAGCTGTATCCCATATTCACCTAAGTTAACTGAAATAAATGCCTGAAACTACACTTTGTGTGATGAATCTTTGTTATACAAGTTGTTTTTTAGAATTGCTTAAATAAATTCACTTTATCTAGTTATTCTAATTTCTTGAGATGCATCTGCATTTTAAAGTTTGATACCTGTTTTTTTTTACCATTTCCTTTAAAAAGGACTTGGAATTTTCCCATCTGCTAAAACTGCTTCAACAAATCAAAACTGACCAATCATGGCTTCAAGTTGTGATTGGTTACGATGGTTCAGGTGTTCTGAATGTTCATTTTGAGAGGTGAAAAAAACAATACATTAACTATAATGATGTAGTGGGGTTTTTATCTAACAATTTTCATTTTGTACTTCAACTACACACTCAACCTGCCTTGATATTAAATGAAATGGACACACACACACGTGGCTCAAACATGAAAGCACATCCAAACGTTTCCTCTCTTCATTCCTTTTGAACAGGAAAAATTTTTTTGTTCTTGATATAAAGTACCAACTCTATCTCAGCACCTCTCCTCGGTTGTACTACTCACACACACAGACACACTCACACACACACTGAGAGACGGATATTAAAGCCAACTCATGTAGATGAGGTGCAGTTCCCATCGTACCCTGGCTGGAATGTGGAGGCGCTGCAGAAACACTCACACACACACACACACACATTTCACAGGTAAACACGTTTTGCTTTTTTCAGGTCAGAGTTGTGTACGTGTGTTTCTTGGAGGGGAGGCGATGGCGCAAAGCCTGGAGGTGATCGAGGTCCCATCATCGCATCTCTCGTCTGCGGTTCATTCTGACCTTTTGACCCCAGTTGGACAAGGACGCCCACCGCAGCGTGGGCTGAAACAGGACAGGAGGGCAGGCACGGCAAGAGTGCAAACAGGTGTAACGTCACAGGTCGTGTGTGTCTGGAGACAGCATGCATGTTTCGGGTGTCTGTGAGTGCAAAAGTGTGTTTGCGTAAAAGTGCCTTCAACACGTGACCTTTTTCTGTCCTCAGAAGCCAAATGATAAAAATCTGTGTTTTTTTTATCGTTGCTTCTCTCCTCCTGGTCGGCCCCAAAGCCTCTGGGGGCCATAGTGAGTCATTCAGTGAGGCTCGGGCCCGAAATGCTGGACATTAAATGAAAATGAACACAAAACAAAAACTGTCCGGATGTCATAGATCGGAGCCATTCAGGAGGCACACCTCTTCCTCCTCCTCCTCCTCCTCGCTACCACCTCCTCCCCCCCAGCCATCTTGGAAGGATCGGATCAGTTGAACATGATGGACTCTGGATCTTGGTTTGCCATTTGAGCCATGTGACGGAGGATATCTTTTTTTGTGATAATACCAAGAAGCCGCCTGCAGGGGGAGACAGAGGGAACAGAAACAGATTAATAGAGGCGGGAGAGCGTACCCGGGGTTTAGGTCTAACACGAAATACGTGAAACCTCGTGCTTTTGTTGGCCTTTACACAAAGACTTTTACTTGACTCACTGTTGGTTTGTTTGAAATGAGAAATGCATTTGTTTGTTTTTTAAATCAGTGCCAACAAAATCACGAGTACCAGAGGAGAGAAGGGTCAGAAGGAGAGGGTGAGTAACTGCAGGAAGAGAGCAGGTCAGAACCAGCACCCGCTTTGTCGTTTCAGACACGGCCCTATTCAGATGCTCGGTCCAAAAACGAGATCTGGAACCTACGGAGAGGAGACGGGAAGCAGCGGACAGGAGTTAGAGCCTCGGGGAAGCCGGAAACCAGGAGGAGCTGATATCTCAGGAGTCGGACAACTAATTGGAGTTTTATTCATTTGCTAGCCTTCAAAGCCAAAACTAATCTGTGGCAAATATTTCCTTTTCTTGTTTTAATCCGAAACACGTTTCAGAAATAATATAAACTGTATTTAACAGACTGCATAAGGTAATGCTCCAGTTTATGACAACTTTTACTTCTTATGGTTTTTCTGTTCATACCTAAGCAAAGTGTCTCTAAAATGCTTCAGTGTGATCATAAAGGGGAACAGCCCCAGCTCAGCAGTGTGGCTTTCTGTCCTTTAAATAAACGACTCTCTTCGCCAAGCAATATTCTGCACTGGCTCTCAGTTATTTTTAGTCAGAAAGGTACAATAATAGCCAAATATTCATGAATTAAAACCGCTAACATACAGAGCCTGGCAAAATTATTCACACCCAAGGAATTTCCCCACATTTTATAATGCTGCAACAACAAACGTCTATATTTGTTTGGATTTAAACCAACCATGTTTCACCATGTTCAGGGTGAAACACAGGGGTGGTGGCAGCATCATGCTGGTCAGAGTAGGAGGAGGAAAACCTGCTGGAGGCTCCAGAAGGCTTGAAGGCGGTCACCTTGTAGCAGGATGATCCTAAACATGCAGCCAGGGCTACAACAACCAAGTTTAGAACAAGACATGTCCACGTGCTCGGATGGTCTAGTCAAAGTTCAGACCTGAATACCATTGAGTATTAGTGGAAAGTCTTAAAAATCGATGTGGACAGAGGTTCTTCATTCAGTCTGACAGAGCTTCAGCTACTTTGCTAACGACCCACCCCAAAAAGACAGAAAGCTGGAATTACAGTGAATGCGGATCTACAAATTGCCCAGAAGGGTGGACACAAATGTACACCACACTTTTCAGTTTGAGACAAAACCCCAATAATTCAAATCATCACATTTTATGAGCATGATATGAAAAGTAAAAGGGGTGTAAATACTTTTGTAAGGTACTGTATCCACCAAACTATCTTCTTATAATTGATTTTACAAATATTTACAAACATGAATCAATTTGTAATAACCTGCGCATGTGTACAGAAGAAACAGCGCCATCTAAAGTCACAATATCAAACTGTAAAAAAATTTAGTAAAACACCTTTTACATTTGTGGATCTTCTTTTTAATATCTAATTCATTCAGTTTTTATGTTCATAGCTTCAGTTTGCATCATAAACAGAATTAAAGAAACAAGAGAAAAATTGTGGGTATTTTAAAAAGACAATTAACTTTAGTGGATTTTCAACTTTCTTTGTAAAAAATCTGAGATAAATATAATTTGATTTTTTATTTCTTGAATTTTACTGGTTTTATTTGCACCAATTTGTTGCCAGGGGAGTAGATTAGAAAGGAATAGAATGATAGTGAGGATATTTTTTTATTCTTCAAAAAATTGTTTCTTTTAAACCATCTAAATATTTCTTCTCTAAATTAACCTTTTCGATACAACTGAAGTGTAAAGGAGCCAGACAAATGCCGAGTCGATGTAGAAAAATCTGTACAAACAGCATTATTATCAGGTTTTTAAAACAATTCGGATTAACCTGGACCCAGATGTGAGTTTTAGAAATATTTATTAAGGGAAAGTGCTGTTTGTTTGCATGCAAAGAGGATACTTTAAAGGAGCAAGCACTGCAGAGAATTTATATTTTGCAGAAATATCGATAAGTGATATTTCCAACAGGATCATTAAGGTGTGGAAATAATCAGGATGGAGTTATGATAAACTGGAACGATTACCTTAGTGTGAATCATTTCCGTTTTAATCAGACCTGTAAACAACTCAGACTCCTGCAACACAACCGTCCTCCTTTTATCCTTACTTCTGAGGCATTTACTACATTAGCATTAAATATTTCCTACCGACCGGAGAGCCCCATCAGAGCTCATTAATAATTATCATGACTTTAAACATCGGAAAGATCATAAATCTGCTCTGATTTGAAGCCAGCTGAAGAGGAGTGTCTGAAGAGGAAGAAGGAGAAAGCAGCGAGCCGCTACAGAGCTGACAGAGAACAGTTTTCAACCCTAGAAGGGAAGTAGAGCATTATGGGTTGTGAGGAGAAGTGAGAATGTGACCCCAGGTGTGGGTGAGGGGAGCTGAGACGACCTGTGGTTGGGGTGGAGGCGGTTACAGCTACGGACAGAGAGAGAGACACGGGTGTAACACCCGAGTGTTGCTGTCATGATCGCTTTCAGCCGCTGTGGGACACAGCAACAGATCAGACAGCGCAAGGAAAGATGAAGGGGGTGATTACAGTGTTTCCACCAACGCCAGCAGCGTCCAGCCAAGGTTCACATAAAAGGGTGGGATGACGAGACCTTTAAATGTTCTGCACTGAACATCAGAAAAACCCAACTGTTTAGGCTCAGGCGTACCATTTTGTATCCAACTATCAAAAGTTATCAAGTCAAGACCAACTTGTTTGTTGTTCGAGTGAATTAAGTGTGCAACTATTTATTTTAACTGGGGACATACTGAAAAATCAGCTGCCATCTGGAATCGGCCCGGATCGTTTGAAACTGAAAGATCGATTTTTGTACCCGATTAGTTAACGTGTCAGTGTAAGAAACGCTACAAGGATGCAAACAAAGAGTTAGCGACTTTTCACACCCAAGCTAATTACAAGAAAGCTGCTCCTTATGAAATGTGTGGGAAAACACGGCAAGAATTTAAGGGTAAAATGTTTTTTTTAGCTTTCAAACTCATGCTGCCCCTCAACACGCTGTATTTGGAATGTTTAGTGTTAGAAATCCCAGTATTGAGGAAGAAAAAGTCTAGTTTCTAGGGAATAAAAACAGACTGTAATTATGTGTAATGGTTATGAATAATAGAGGTTAGTAAAGTCATTCTTAAAATATTAACTTGAATCATTTTGTCTTTGTTTTAAAAGGATAAACCCGATTTTACAGTTTGAGTCCTAAAGTAAATAATGAACTACTGCAGGAAGACTAGAAAAAAAAACACATTCTGAATGCTGTCCTTATATCTTCCTGTATCATATTTCCTAAAAGGGAAAATCGGAATCAGCTAACGTGGTTAGGGTTTTACAATAATTGGGCTTTAGCTACAGAATTCTGCACCGCTAATTTAAGTGCAGGAAACTGCTGAATCTCGTGCATCAAATTGAGCACCTGGGATTGATTTTTCAGCTACGACTCAGGAAATTTGTCCAAGGACGGCAGGACTCTGCTGGCTTCATGGAAACATTGGCAGGTTGAAGCATGGGAGCGGTTTTTATCCCATGTTGTTAAAACACACTGACTAGCTAAGCTACAGCTACTAGCATCACATCGACACACCACTACGCACACAAACATCTACAAGGGGGGGTGTGGGTGTGAATCATCTCTCTACGGGTTGATCCCCCTCCCTCTTGAATCATAAACCACCCTCTGCATTAAATTGACAGGTAAAACAAAGGTGGTCCGCTTTCCCAGGGCGGCTAACTACTCGCCAAGTTGTCGTTTAGGCCACGGATCGGATGCCGTCACTCTGGGGAGCCGGGGGTAAAACGGGCGAGTCAACACCATAAATAATAACAGAAAAACAAACAAACAAAAGAGGAAAAAGCAGCCGTTAATGGAGAGAGAAATCTTTCTGGTGAGTGAGCTTGAAAATGAAAGGAGCGACTAATGCTGTGATGGGTAGATGGGAGACACACGACAGGTATCGTGACTGCAAACATGCAGAGGAAAGTCGTCTCTGATTGGTCCCAATCCTAGAGCCACAAAATGATTCCAGCAGTTCAGTCCAAAAGTATTCACACCCTCGGAAAGTCTTTATCTAAGGTGAATGTTTAGTTTGCTGATGGCTTTGCTCTGGCTGCCAGTGACAAATGACGGCCACGTTTTTTGTTTTAAAATGTTCGAAAAATGCCTAAGAGCTGTATGATTGGGCTTTGTCACTCATTTAGAACCAGCCAGATAAAACCAGTTTGCAAAAAGAAAAACCATTTTAGATTGAGCGTGAATTCTTTTGGGCAAAGTGAGTGAATATTTGTGAGAATGTGGAACGTTGGGTATCGAGGTGCTAGCATGAAGTGGCTGAGAGTGCGCTAAGCAGAGCTGCAGTCGCTACAAATGCAGTTTAATGGGATGAGCTGCTCTACAGGACTTTACTGAGCCCCTTTCAGACATGTAAACCTCTGATTGTTTCTTTGTTTTGAGACGTCAAGTCTTGGCTTCAGTGTCCTAAAAAGCTTAAATGCTAAGGTTCTACATCTCAGATTTCAGCAGAACAGTGGATTCAAAACGTACATTTGTTTAGATATATTTAGGAAATATCAGCTTTTACTTTTGCCTCTTGCTTTGGGTTTTCTTCACTGTGTGTTCCCTGTTAAAGTAGCTGAAACACTGGTCATTAACTTCTATAATGATCAAAGCACTATGCTTATAAGCTAGACAAACACATTTGTCTCCTCAAGTAATTAACTGACACCGCACCGAAATAGGATTCAAGCTGAATTTTCGACGAGTCGTATCAAAACGGAGAGAAAACATGCCAACATTAGCCTAGCACTTTAGCAACCAGTTCCTTGTATAAACATTATAAGAATGAGGACTTAATGAGGAGCGCTCCATGCAAGGCTAGATGATATAGAAAGAAAGTATATTGATAAGAGGAATAGCCATATTGACCAATATTGATAATTATAAGGAACATACCAATACCATGAGCGGATACTTAAAATGTGAAAACTCTGCAATAGTTTCACATAAATGTTTTATTTTTCACTTGAAATTTTAAGCTTGTTGCTCATTTTTATTAATTAAAAAAAATCTAATTCAACACCATTTGTTGCAACAAGCAGAGAAGAAAAACCTGTCTTACAATTCATTTCGTTCTTTTGTGTCGTAGATTTATTGGCACTGGTAATCTGTATCGGCGAGCACTCAAATCCAAGTATCGGTATCGTACCGGTTTGAAAAACGTGATATCAGTGCATCCCTAATAATTGTCAATATCTATCAAAAAAGGGAAGAAAATATATTTGCCATTTTATGCTATTTTTAAGGAAGTTATTTTTAATAAAGAACAAATAAAAACTCAACACTGAATGTTTACCATAACAGAAAGTTTTTAGGATACGAATTAAATTAATTGACTAGAGTGACTTTAGTAACTACTGACAAAAAAGCTGATGTACGTAACAATTATGCAATTGATTAAAAACTATTCTAAATATGTTATCAATGTAAATTGTAGGCTTATTTTGATTCTTTTAAAAAATATTTTAAAAGCTGGCTCAGACCTTTGGTATGTGTGCAAAATCAGGTCACGAAAGGGCCAATAGCTACAGCTAATAAGCTACTAACTGGGGGCTGAGTGTAGACAATGCCAGAAACGCTGGAGTCGATTGAATTATTCTTTCTTTCTTTCTTTCTTTATTTTTTTACCTTTCCACTTCTGAGTCTTAATTGGTATATTTCCTGCCACTTCGCTGCTGTTCCAAACACATTTCCCCTTGTTGAACAATTATTCTACTTTATGTTAGACTGATCTGCTGAGTTAACAGGTTACACTGAAAATGTATAGCTTGTTTATGGTTATGACAACCTGACGAGTGTGGTTTGAACAAACATGAGATGAGCAGGTATAGTGTCAGCACATTTAGTAGAAGCTACAAAGGGCATGTCTGAAAGGGGCTCCTGTGAGATGAAGGTGACAGTTCCCACTCAGGTCCACCATTACAGGACCCACCAAACTCCACAAAGACTTCACGTACGATGGCTCCAAAACTGCAACAGCCACAAGCAATGAAGATGGAAGTCACAGCCCCGCTAGTTGGAGATGTTCCCATTTATGAGTTCAAAGTCCACAACAAACCAACCCACCAACAACAGAGTGTGAAGTAGGAGGAAAAGAAGAGGAGTCTTAATGTTAAGTCGGGAACTGTCAACAGGTTTTCCACAGCACTTTTCATGCATCTCTTCTAACAGTCGTGGCCCAAGAGACAGGTGTGACAGTGTGTGTGTATGTGTGTGGGGGGGTCATATGAGTAAAGGGGGCGGGGCTAGTCACCAGGGGCTGCGTCTGCTGCTTGAGCTCCTCCAGATGCTCTAATATATTCTTCTTTGTGATGATGCCCAACACATTCCTGAAACACACACCTGTTACTCGGTACACTGGCCACAACAAGAAGACAAAACAGCAGAGACACAGGGAGAACAAAGAGCAGCAGCACAAATCATAAAGAATAAAATGGTAACACAATGAACTAAAAAATTACACAACTTAATTACAACAATACAACACAAAAGTAAGCAAGAAGTGGATTCAAAATAAGCTCATTTGTATTATTAAACCATGATTAACCGGGGTAATATTTTGTATTTTTCTGATTGCCAATAAAACTCATAAGACCAAAATCAGCAGACTGACATAAACCAATGATTATTGTCGTCTCTTCTACATTTATATTGTAGCACTTCACTACAAAAGACATGGTGTATATATATATTTTTTAAGGTTTGTTTTGGGCCTTGTGGCCTTTGTTCAACAGCAGACAGTAGATTTTAAAAGGGGACAGAAGACATGCGGCAGTGGTCGCCCGGGACAGGACTCGAACCGGGCACAGCTGTTTCGAGGCCTAAGGCGCCCGAAGTAACCGCTACGCGACGCCCCATGTTGCTGATTTAAGGAAAAATGACTCCAGAGTCAATTAATTTCTGGTAACAGTCTTACTATACATCTTTTTTTTTTGCCCAAAAATAACGATACTACTATAACTGCAATAACAGCGTATCTAAGAATAACACTGTCAACTTCTCAGGGTGCAAATTAGTGTCAATAGATTCTCCCACCTGGGCTTTGAATCTCTGTATCTCCTCCAGAGTTACCATAAGGTGCTTTGCTGATAATCTGATTAATTTTTTCAGCTCAAGTCATGTCTTGTCATGTTTGCAGTTGTGCTATTTCCATTTTTAAACGCTGGATGTTAGAAGTTTGTTTGTTTTATAACCCAACTCGGCTTTAAATTTCTCCAAAACGTTCTCTCTGGCCCGTCTGCTGTGTTCCTTGGTCTTTATGATGCTGTTCGTTCAACAGCGCTCCAAAATGTACTTTGCAGAACATCTACATTCACACTGGGTTTAGGTTACACACAGCTGGACACTACTGATGACTGATACTTAGAAGTTAACATAGAAACGTGGATTTTTTTACTGTAAAAAACGTAGAAATATTGTTGTTCTATCAAATGAAATTTTTTTTTTAATGCATTCAACTTTGAGACTATAACATGACAGAGTATCACTGCTGGTTTTGGTCTTTTTGACATTAGAAATACAACATATATCACCTACTTATGATTAGAAACTAAAATAAAAAGTAAAGAAAATTAACAGAAACAAACACTGCTGCTCTGTTCCTCTGGTGCAGTTTTCACAGCAAACACCACATCATGTAACCTCTCCTTCCCACCAGCAGAGAGCGCTCTGCAAAAACCAACTCCTTAAAGTGGGAACAATAAAATCTAAACTAAAACATTGGTGGTTGAGTTCCACTTGTTGGAAGAACAGCCGGGACATCCTTACATATCGACTGTGCTGTTGTTTTTTATTCATGCCGCACGGCTGCAAGGTTTCCCCAACTCTTTGGTCCCAAAACGGCACCCGTTGTGTGCAGTTAGTTTTTAGTCCGCATCTTGGGGAGACTGCTAGTTACTGCTCATTGAAGGGATTAAGGAAGTGTGGTACAGCAGTAAAGCGGAGTCATGCAGAGTCTGAGAGGCCATGCAACACCAGGCAGTGTGTACATGTGTTTTATGGGATAGAGTGTCAACCCCTGACTGGTTAAGCAAACACCCAGGAAGTGGGAAGGACGCCCCCCCAACTCCCCCTTGCTCTTCCTTACAGACAAACCGCCCGCTGTGCCCTACTTACCCGTTATGAGTGACCAGACACTGCCTGAGCCCCAGCTTTCTGAAAATGTCCACCACGATCTCCATTGGCGTGTGGTCCGTAACGGTGAAGGGGCTCATGTCCAGGATGGAGCGCAGCTTGAGGGGCCGGGGGCTGTCGGCTGGTAGGGTGGGTGCATGCTGGGTGAAGTACACCCTCGAGTTCAACATGATGCCCTCCTGCTTGCGGCGGGCATTTTCTGTTTGAAGCAAAGAAAGAAAAGACATTTAGAGCAGGCAGCGGTTTAATATCCCATTATTTTAGGCCCCAATTTGGTTATTTCGATGGTTTTTACCTATAGCAATAGTTATGTCCCTGCGCAGAGCAAAGCCCACCAGTCTCTGCGATTCCTTAGACACGATCACAGGGAAACCATTATAACTGGTTTCATTGATGACGCCCTGCAGCTCCTCCACGGTCAGGTCGTCCTGCGTCAGCACCGCCAGCGGGGGGTCGCTGCTACGGGGCCGCATCACGTCTCTGGCCAGCGTGGTGTGAGTGAACTCCTCCTTGGCGTCCAGGAAGGGGTACCCGTTCAGACGGATATGGGCCTCGTAGATTCCCTCGCGGCCAAACGCGTCACCCACCCACTTGCTGGTCATGACGGCGGCCATGAGGGGGACGATGTACTCCAGCCCGCCGGTCAGTTCGAACACGATGACCACCAGTGAGACGGTCATTCGCGTCACGCCGCCTACGGAACATGGGGCGCATATTTCAGCACAAGAGGAGCAACTTTAAATAAATCTAATGGCAGAAAACGTTTAAATATAAGGAAAATGTGAAGGAAATATAAGGATAATTTAAAAAAACATTTTTTCATACCAAATCCAATTTTAATCAAATTTTTTTCCTACCCGTTTTTTTTTTTTTTAAGAAATTGCAAGTGATAAAACATATTTTTAAAAAACTTGCTTTTATTTCAATCACCCAGTCCTTGAGGTGACTTAAATTCAAAGTCCAACTAAAAACAAGCTGAAAAAGTATCTTTGAAAAAATAAATAAAAAATAAAAAAATAAATTTAAAAAAAAGGTAGGCCCTGGGCAGACTGACATTACGCTCAGCGTTCAAAGTCTAAGTAATGCATTGATAAAAAAAAGAAAAAAGAAAAAAAAGAATTTCAAAACAAACAAAAAAAATCCCAAAATTTAATTCTTCATTAACAGAAAATTTAATTGATCGATTTTATTAATTATTCACACAGCCTCAGTAACAGGGTATATGCAGGTAAACCAAAACCCATTTTAATACCCTTTAAAGACCTTAAAAAATAAAATACAGACTTCATCTCAATGCACTAATGAATTTTTTAATAATTAATTATTAACATTAATTATTTGGCCATGGCTAAATCAAGAAACAGTTACTTTCTAAATGATCTTATTTCTAAATGATCTTATTTATTTAGCTAATTTACTATAGAACAGAGGGATGCAAAAAATAAATATTAATAGTAGAAAACAAACCGATTTTGTGTAAACGATTTAAAAAACTTTGAACTACTTACAGTGAACAACAAAGAAAAGCTAAGATAATGCAGTTACAACCACAGAAGCTTCTCGATTTATCTTAACTTTGCATACTCTACATTCGGCCTTTGAACTGTCAGTGTAGTTAAAATGCATCCAAATTTTGCTAAGTTACCTGCTGTCATTAAATTTCCCACTTTTACTTCATGTGTCGTCTGTAGCACCATTTTTCTTCTCCGAGACTCATTTCTCTGTGTGTTTGTGAGGCTATCTGAGTCTGTATTTTTCAACGGTACTACATGACTTCGCTGCATATGTATGCTACATATCAACGTATTCCGTTTATATGTAGCAAAGCTACATATAAACGGAATACGTCACATCCACAACTGTAGCGATAGTACTTAACGTCACGTGGCACAAAACCCAAGCCAAAAGATTGTGGTAAAATAACCTTTGTCTTTACTTTGTTTGTTTACGTGCGTCTCTTTTTAATTTTTTTTTTTTTTTTTAAGCATGTCAATATCGAAATTTAAAACTGAACTAATTCAATATAAGACTTTTCTTCAAATCAATTGATCAACTTTTAATACTTTTTAAGACCCCGCAGATACTGTGAGTAATTTATAGAGTTGGATAACAAATCCCTGATAAAGAAAGCCTCCTATGAGTTTTAATAGGTTGACCCACCCAAACACGCTGCGGCCCCCACCATGGCGTATAGGCCTGGAGTGATGCAGTCGGCTCCGACCTCGCACCACTCTTTGAACAGGAACCAGTCGTGGTGGTAATAAGCAAGCTGCTCCATGGCGATGCCCACAATTCGCCCTGCGATCGCTCCGATGGCCATGCTGGGGATGAACAAGCCTGAGGGTACCTGAAGGGTGAGACACAGTGAGGGGGTTAGGAGATGTTAAAGACTAGCTGGCTAACACACCGGCCTCCTGCAAGGAAAAGACCCTGCGGTGGATCACCTTGAGTCCGAAAGTGAAAATAGTCATGATGATTTTAAAGATGAGCGCCAGGCAGAGCTGCCACATGGCCGAGTAGACGCCTGGCTCTGCCGGCTGGTTGGGGTTGTCTGTGTAAGCTGTGCTGCCGTTCATCTGGCTGCGGTACTGGCAGAGCTGGGAGGATTCCAGCGGGCCGCAGTCGGTGAACAGCTCTTTGATCAGCTCGCTGGTGTTCTGCCGGGTGTAGGGGTTAGGGAAGGCAACCACTGCTGTTATGGCCGCCACCAGGATCACCTCCAACACCGGGTACTTCCCTGAACACAGGGACAGAGCGAGAGAAAAAAATAAATACAAATATTAAAAATTAAATCTAATAATCACAGGGTAGCTGTGAATTATTCACAATTAATTAAAGCGAAATTGAAGTGTTTTTGCAGGGTGTGCCTTATTTGTATAATGCATTATGCTACACGTCTGTTTACCCATTAACTCCCATTGTGTAGATACACTGATTGTGAATGGATATAAACCTCTCCCGAAGGAATACAAGGGGTTCCAAACTTGTCTAGGTGAGTTTGTAATGCATGCTATATATATAAAAAAAAAACGAACTTTCCCTATGACTCAAAAACAAAAAGTTTCTGACAAAACCAGGGGCCTTATCACTTTTAAAATGATGCATTTTTTAATTATCTTTTTGTTCTGATCACTTCTTCTGATTGTTTATAACACCTGATCATGACTCTTTCTGCAGACCAATTGCGCAGTAGAGCAGGGAGCGATTCACATTCACACACTGGTAGAAGCAAGCTACATTGCTTCTACCATTGGCCCCCTCTCGGTATGTAGAGGGAATCGAACCGACAATTCCTGGGTTGCAGGCCACTGAGCCACAGTCGTCCTCTCTCTGGCGTGTGACTGAGAACAGAGGTTCACATGGAACCGTGGTTCGGATCGGCAAAACTTTTCACGTGAGCAGGACTGAATGCAGCACGGGATAAACAGGGCGGATCATCCTGTGCATGTTTTAACTATAAACTCTACAAGTTAATCGACCTGTGTTAACTCGTTAATTTTGACTTGAAAATATATAAATGCTGTCCACATGGTCCGCAGTAATATCTAAACAGATGTTAGAGAACATCTGCTTGAGCAGACCCATAAATCTCAACAACCTTAGCTGGGTCACATATCGCAGTTCAAATACTTGCCAAATCGTGTGGACTTGCGTCTCCGACACCAGGCGATGTTGGCTCGGATGAAGAAGGCGCCCCAGAGCCCCCCGAATACCCCCAGGAGGATGAAGGGGAGGAGCTCAAAGAGATACCAGGGAGTGTGGTACTCTACGTAGAACAGCACCAGGCGACTGTTACCGAAGGGGTTGATGGAGCGCAGCACGAAGGCCGCCACCAGGGCGGCGAAGAAGGAGCGCCACAGGGTCTTTAGAGGGAAGTAGTAGCTCACCTGCAGGAAGACAGCAGTTTGGAGGATTTAGGTCTTGGTGGGGATAAAAAAAAAAGAGGACACTAAAGACTTTGGAAGCTGGGTTACCTCTTCCAAGCTGAAGAGAACTCCTCCAATCGGTGCTCCAAAAGCTACTGAGACTCCAGCTGCCGAAGCAGCCGACAGAACCTGACAGAGTAAAACAAATCGTTCAACAGATGTTCTAACCCACAGTGCCAAACATCAAACATCCGCCTCCTCACCTCTCGCTTCTTGGCCTCGTTCTTGCTGTACTTTGGGAAGAGGTAGGAGAAGATGTTCCCACAGCAGCAGGCCACGTGGACCAGGGGCCCCTCCTTCCCCAGGCTGAGCCCGGACGCCACCGCCAGCACCAGAGTGATGGTCTTAATCATCAGGGTCCACTTCCCCAAGTAGCCCCGGATGATGAACCCACTCAAGATTGTCTTGATCTGGGGGGCAGAGAAGAGCGGCGTGAGAAGAGGTGAAACCGATTTGGTAAAACTGTGACTCCTGTCTAACGAAAACACATTAAAACTGCAAGACCTTTAACATTTCTTTCCTTTCCGTTACATCCTAAATGCTCAAACACAGACAAATTTAAAGAAAAAAACAAGCATATAAAAAAAACCATACTGAGGATCTCAGAAAAACGTTCCAATAAAAAGAAAACAACTCTCGTTAAATCTAATTCCAAAAAAGTAGGTGTTTAAAATACAAAAGGAGAAAATCTTTTTAAAATGTGCATTTTGAAGAAGAGCTTTACAACAGGCAATGTTCTCCTCACCTCTGGGATTCCTGAGCCGCAGGCATACGGAGCGAAAACCTTGACAAGACAGACGGCCAGGAAGGCAAAGGACAGAGCCCAGTAGATGTACATGAAGTAGTTCATGATGTAAGAGCCGGGGCCCTGCGGGAAGACGGTCAGAATCTGAAAAAACTTTCGACAAGCGTGAAATGATCTTCACTGCAGAGTTCAATTCACATTCGAATTTTTTTTTTTTTTTTTTAAACAGCTAAGGGGCAAATATCTCTATATTTTAGAGCTAGAAGATCTAAAAATCTAGAATGAAAAAAAAAGAAATTAACCGGAAAATTCCCTTTTCTGAAACGTCTCTGTTATGACTGTGTCCTCATAACATCATAAGAATAAATATTGGTTACGGTTGTAGAGTTAAGCTAAGCAAGCTTGAGCAGCTTATGACTAAAATATTTAAGTCCAGATACAAAAAATTTGAAAATTATGATATATGCCCATATATGTTTTAGACATAAAACGAGACTGATCTCCCATCAGCTGACAGTGTTAGTCTACCTCGGCCTGTCCCAATATTAGTTCTGCCCAGCTCTTCCACTGAGGACACTTGTCCCTCTCAGCGAAGGTGGTCTCATTGGATGTCCAGCAGCACTGCTCGTGGTTGAACCACATGGCACTCAGACAAACACCTTCCTTCAGGTCATTCATCCAATCAGCAGCAATGTCAATCAGGCCAGCCAAAGCACCTGGCAGAGGGAAAGAGACAGGAAGGAGGAAGACAGGGAGAGAAGATGGAGGCAGGGAGGAGACAGAAAGCAGGAGAACGGGGGGGTGAGACAGGTGTGTTGTGAAAGTCAGATGGCCTGTTTTACATCCAGACACAGGCTACAGAAAATTCAAACCTAATGGTGGATTTTAGGTGCAACACAAATGAGATTTGTTTAACTGGTGACTCAAAATCCTCCTGATTTTTACAGCTGAGCATCCTTGGTTTTAACATGACTTTACATTAAATTATCTGTGATTTTCTAAAACGTTTACAGTCTCACTGTGATGATTACTATAGCTCATATTACAGGAAAAAAAAGAAAAAAAGAAAAACAGTGTTTTGGGGGGATGTGTATAACAAACAGTACAGCATAAATGTATTATAGAAGGAAAATGGTTTTGAAAATCTTTTACAAATGACTAAAAACCTTTCTGTTTAGCCACTTTATTTCTTAGACCTTGAAATTAAATCCAATTCAACCAATTAAGTTCTTAAAGTTGTCTAATAAATGGGTGATTTCAAAGCTTCTCACTGAACGTCTCAGAGGTTTAGAGAACCAACATCATCATGAATACCAAGCAACACCCCAGAAAGAAACATACAATTAGAGCTACAACGTAAAGTTTTATATCAGGGATGTCAGACATTATCGACCGATATTGGCATTAAAATGTCATATCTGAAATCATAGGCATCCGTTTTTGCTTTTTTTATGACACAACCTTTATAAATGACTTTTCATACGATGCAAATATAAAATAAACTCCTCAGCTACTTCTCCTCTCACTCAAAATATCAATTTTACAGATTCAAGGTATTGTTTTTGAGATATTTTGTTTGTTTGTCAAAATTCGCAATACATCCAGCGGCTTCTGCATTTCTCAGGCAACAGTCAAAATTTAGATAGACGTCGTCTATCGGTGTTGTCGGTTTATATCAGTAACGGAAATTAAGATTTAGACTACATCGGTATATCAGTTAAAGATCAGTACAAAAAAGTAGGGATGCACCGATACTGATACTGGTATCGGTTATTGGCCCCGACACTGCCTAATGTACTAGTATCGGTTAAACTTAACAGATACCATGAACCGATACTCAAAATGGGGAAAATCTGCAACAAATTCACCTAAAAAAAAAAAATTCTGGTGCCTTTAGTCTCTTCGAGAAAGGCACCAGAAGTTATATAGTTTATTAATTCTACAATATGTGGCAAGGTGCACCCAGGCAGGATTCGATCCCACGACTCCCAGGTGAAGGTCATGTGCGCTAACCAGTCAGCCAAAGGGATAACCCTGTGGCCAAACAGCCAGGGCACATGATCTATCGGAGCCATAGTGACAGGACCTCCACACTGTCACAAATAGTATCGGATCGGTATCGGGTATTGACAGATACACAAACTCCAGCCATCGGTTTTGGGACTGAAAAAGTCCATACAAAAAAGCCCATATCGACCATCCTTAGTTTAGAACAAAGCATTTTCTTGTGTTAAGAGTGGCCTAGTCAAAGTCCAGTCTTCCATTTTTAGAAAGAAGAACACAGAAAAAAGTCAGCCTGTAGATGTGGGAAGCTGGTAGAGACATACCCTAATAGACTTGCAGCTGTAGCTACAGCAATGGGAAAATTATTGAATCCAAGTAGCTGAAAACAAACAAACTTTCCAGATTTTTATTTGCAAAACATTTTTCAAACCATACTATAATTTAGTAATACTTAATAGTGTGTTACATATAATCTCAAGGAAATAGACTCAAACTGCCATGACAAAACGTCTCTAGCATAACATTCCACAAGGGACCATATAAGACATGATCCAACGCCAATCGAGAATACACAGACAAAAAGCTAACAAACTGTTCTATTTTTACAAAAATAAGTGATCGGATTTTTTACGGCCGAGACAACTTGACCGTGTCTGGTGATGCTCTGTAGAACAGCGTGCTCATGAGAAGTGAGATGAGAAGATAAGGGGCGAAACAGCAGGTGCCTGGGGCAGAGCATGTGAGAGTCACCAGCACTGGAGATACAGGCCGTCTTTGTTACCTGATGCCAAGCCGGTGAGCGTCACAACCAGCCACCCGGACCAGGCGTCGTACAGGCTCTTGGTGAACTCCCATGCCGACTCTTTTTTCTTGCTGTTGATCTGCGCAGACACACGATCAGACAATTAAAAACTAATTACATGCATGAAGAACAGGAAACAAGTATTGGCTGATATGCAATTCGGTCAGAGGTTGGAAACAACTCGGTTCGAAGCAGCTCTGGAATTTTTCTGGCACGTTTTCCACTGTTGACTTAATGAAGAGGTTTACTACGGCGCTTCCTGTAGGGCAGGCATAACCAGGTCATAAAAACAAAGTATTCAAATATCATTTCAATTCTTATCTGCATCCACAACTGCTGCACTGAAACATTTATGGACCATTTGCCAAGACAGTGAGTCAATATTTGAACAAAGTGTTGAAATAAAGAGGTGAAATCAGTGGCAAGAGGAAGCATGATGTGCTCATGTGAGCCTAAACAGAAAAAAAATTAAACTGGGATAAAATCCCATATAAGATCTAGAATGAAAAACAAAATATAGGTTTTATGCAGGTTTTTGTAGGTTAAATTTGAGACTTTGCTGAATTATAAAACAATGTAAATTATGAAGTTACTCTCCAAAGAACTTGGAAAAATATACTTTCAGTATTTTAGGGTTTTTAACTCCATAGCTGCCAAAATCAGAATCCTTTTTCTAGTGTGACCTTGTTAAATGTACAAGGAGAAGATAGTGAGTGAGGGTAATGACAATGTTTGGATTTCAATTCCTTTTATATATATATATATATATATATATATATATATATATATATACAAAACTAATAAGAATAATCCGATGGAAGACAATTAAGAAAGAGCATCAATGGGAGATGCATATATGACATTCAAAATTAAAAAAGAAGAAAAAAGTTTGGACACACCTTCTCATTCAATGTGTTTTCTTTATTTTCATGACTACATTGTAGATTCTCAATTAAAGTCATCGAAACTATGAATGAACACATGATGTATGTAATTACTGTATGTACTTAAACAAAAAGGGTGAAATAACTGAATACATGTGTTATATTTCAGATTCCTCAAAGTAGCCACCATTTGCTCTGATTACTGCTTTGCATTCTCTTGAGCTTCCAGAGGTAGTCACAAGAAATGGTTTTCCAACAGTCTTGAAGGAGTTCCCAGAGATGCTTAGTACTTGTTGGCCCTGTTGCCTTCACTCTGCAGTTCAGCTCACCTTAAATCATCTCGATTGGGTTCAGGTCCGGTGACTTTGGAGGCCAGGTTATTTCACCCTTTTTTGTAAAAGTACTACATAATTCCCTATGTGTTCATTCATAGTTTTGATGCCTTCAGTGAGAATCTACAATGTAGTCATGAAAATAAACAAAACACACTGAATGAGAAGGTGGGTCCAAACTTTTGGTCTCTACTGTATGATGAATTGTGGGGATAAATGTAAGATATTTTAAGGCAAAAATATTTATATAATTCTCTTCATAACTTTTTTTTAAGACATTACAGAAACAGTATATTTAAAGTAGGTTTTAACTTTAAATGTTTAAAATGTGACTTACAGGGGTGATAGTTAAAAAAAATCCTGAGCCTGAACTTTTTTTTTTCCCCTGTGAGGCCCCTAAGCCAAAATATATACCCTGATAAGCGTTAACTTTAAGCGAGATCCAGGAGTGTGCTCCCCTGGGAGAACATTTTGATAAATAACCCATTGCATTAAATATTCTGATGACTTTTGTGGATATAATTGGACATTATTCAGACATGAGATGAACAAACCCAATACAAGCCTATTTTACAGAAGCATATATGTGTAGAGCAGCAGAGCTCTTGGGACCCTGGGCCTGGTAGGCCTGTTCAGGAATACATCCCTGCTTTTAACTAGTCACTTACCTGCACTGTTAGAATTTAGTCTGAAAGATATTCTGTTCTACAACGTGTGGACGTTCAAACGCTCTTCTCTGTGTTCTCACCTTCCTGTGTCTCTCGCGATCCTTGCACTTCTCGCGGACCCAGTCGATGGTGTGGAAGTCGTCATACGTCCCCACACCTGGAATGGGCTCTTCCAGAAAGTCCAACAGATGGGTGGTACTACTGGCTGCACCGCCCCCATTAGACATGGCGTAGTTAGAGCCTAGAGAGAGAGAAAGAGAGAGAAAAGAAGAGTAAGAGTTTGTAGAGGTAATCTACATTACAGTCTCTCTTCATTTTATCTCTCATTTGATGAAAATGTGTGTCTAAGCTTGGATGCTGAAGACCAAAACCATTCCAAGGCCAGATCTTGTTACATTTTTCTCTGAAAAATGGTGTATAATAGGGATTTGTATTCGTAAGAATCTGGTGATACGATATGCATCACTAGGAACATATTGGGGTGAATGCGATATATATTGAGATATATCGCAATATTAATAATATGACCATATATTGGGATTTTTAAAACTGGAGTGTTAAGGATGCTATGACATTTTTTCTATAAACTGTTTTGCTTATAAGACATCTGGTTTTATTACTCAGTCTAATTCATTCACTGCAAAGAAGAAGGTGAAAACAGCCACCAACTACCGTTCATACTTTTAAATTTACTTGAAAAATTACTGTAATCATTAATGGTTCCATCCAACTTCAACAAAAAATAATTAAAGATCAATATAGTGCTTTTGAATATTGATATAATATCAAAACATAAAACATCGCGATATTCTGGCGTTTTGAACTGGGTGGAGATACTTACTGCCTTAAACAGTATACCTGACGAATAATAAACACAGATCCAACTTCTTGAATATAAACGAAGAAAAAACAGAGGCGATTGTCTTTTACCCCAATGCCAGAGTCAGAAACAAACAGGTTGTTGGCCTCGAGCAGCTGGCCTTATTCCAGAAAGGCCTGGTCAACAATGTAGAAGTTAAATTAGACTCTGGACTTAAGTTAGAAAGCCATATAAATGGTGTGGTGCGATCGAGCTTCTTCCACCTTCGTCGTCTGGCCAAATTAAGCGTATTACGTGCCTGCCTAGAAACAGCGGTCCATGCCTTTATTACTTCCCGCTTGGACAACTGCAATACACTATGAAGTGATGTTAACCAGGCTACACTTAATAGCATGTGGCACAGAACTCGGCAGCCAAATTGTTAACTAGCACCAAACGCTGCGAGCATATTGCACCTGTTCTGGCTTCCCATCCCCTACAGGACCCAATTCACTCCCTTGGTTCCTCTGCACGAGCTAAGCTCACAAGATCTTAACTTGCTTGTGGTTCCGTGGATTAGACGTGGCCCCTTAGCTCTAGAACGAGTTCTGTCTCGTTGTCAGGTGTGCACCAACGTTGTGAATATTTAAGAAACATTTAAAGACCACTTTACCATTACAGCAAGCTGATCATTTTAGTCTTTAACTTTGCCTTATTAGCAATTTTATAGGTTTCTTATGAATGTTTTATATTGTCTATGTGCTCTGCCTAAATCTTGTACCAGCAGGTCAAAGTTTACAGAAACCAGAGAGGAGTTGCAGTTCAGACGTCGGTCATATAGTTCTGTTTAGTGGATCTCTAAAGAAAATGTAGGTAAGCAATATTAAAAAAGCCTGTATGCTAACGTGAAGACTGGGTCTTAGCATGGAAACATATACCAGTGTTAGAGATGTAGTGTCAACCTGAATCTAAAGTCCTTCATGTTTTAGGTGCATCTCTGCTACAGGACATATGAGTCCAGTGATGGCAGTAGCTGCTGCATGCCATCAAGTACTGCAGAAGCCTGTTCATCACCCAGTCATACAGGTCAGGCATGTGGCAGAAGGGAAACACCAAAAACAAGCAGGACAGTGGCCCCTGAGTACCTAGGTTAAGAAACCCTGACCTACACACTGTCTGATGCTCAATTCTCAGGCAAATCAATGTTTTTTGCCGTTTGGTGTAATGCGGTTTCGGCAGCAAAACTATAAACCTTGAAGCTGCGAGAAGTCCGTCCCAACATCCAACATAATGAAGCATTATTTGTGTTCCAAGCAGACCTCATTTCAGTACAAAAAAAAAATATTCCTTCAACTATTAATTCATACTGCAAGATGCAGAAATGCTTGTTACATTCTTTTAAAAGCAAAGGATAAACCTTAACAAGTGAACACAAAAATCCAAAATCATCTTCATGGTTTTCATTTAGACCTAACACAACAGCCAAAAATGAAAAAAGTATATCTATTAAAAAAAGATTTTGGTTAATTCAAAACCAAGAAGGCAGGACATTTAAATTTTGAGTGTGGAAAATAATGGGTCGAAAGCAAAACCTTTCATGAGGAAATCCCTCATAAGGTGAGATGAAGAGGTTCGCTGCATAACACAGCTCTGTTGTCACTTTTAAACTTGCACTGCAGAAAGATACGCATCATTTCAGTTTTATATCGACTTCATAACGCACAAATCCTGACTGATTCATTTAGGAATCAGATTTCATTCAGATTCATTTAGGATCAGATTTCAGATGTCTCGGGGCATCTGAAACTGTAAATCCGCCTCCTTGTGAAGGCACAAGCATTCATCTGCAAAACAAAGGCATTGTGTGTATTAGAGAAGGGAAAGTTTGGAGTATAGTTGAGATTCAAGCACGATTCGTTTCTCCAGTGATATCCGCACTGTTTCACATAAACACGGGTGTCCGAGTACCAATCCATGACTTTTAAGAACAGAACCCTCAACCAGGTCATACTGAGCCCAAATTACATTTAATTTGATTGTTTCAGCAGTGATAAATTAAAAGATGTTAACATTTAAAGGGATTGTAACTTTATTTCATAAAAGTATTTAAAAAATAATCATGGTGACTTACCATGGTTACAATGTGATCCAAGAGTTTCACCTTTTCTTTGTGTTTTAACTTTGGTTTGTTCATAAACACATCCCAGCAAATGATAACCAATTATCTCTGATTGATTTAAGCTCTGCCATCTCTCCCAGATTCCACGACATCTGGCTCAACATGGTGCTGATGTTCTTAACAGGAGGACGGGCCCCAAATCAAGTTCTGCCCAAGGCCCCAAATTACATTGGGCCGTCCCTGGTGTTGTGAGGAAGGAGACCCAATAAATCTGCCCTGAGCTGACATGATTAATTGAAAACATCCTGCTGTAACTGTTAGTATATCCTCAATTTGACCTTCTGTGATTGTGAATGTGAACATTTTTCATTTCAGCCGCATTTACTCTGATATCTCAAAATAAAATCCACTGCAACCAGTACCTTTAAAAGTCACATAATTAGTAAACTGGGCTTTTCCCTGTGTATTTTAATCTCACTATAAATGCAACCTGTTCTAAAATGTCTCAAAAGGTTTGTTAGAGAAGATCATCGAACAAATATGAAGTGTATGTGAAGATCAAACACTTAGTGGAAACCATCTTTCAGCAGGATTAGTCAAACTCCACTAATCACAGAAGCTTGTCATGGTTGATGGGAAGATGGATGGAGCCAAAAGGTCATTCCTAGGAAAAGAGCTAAATAAAAGAAAAGAAAAAAAGAAAGAAAGAAAGAAATTAAGAAAATGGCCTAATCAAAGTCTCAATTTAATATGAGTGATCTTGAGCTGTTTTCTCACTAGGCACTAGCAATTAAAGCCAGCGTTTTGTTGATCTAGCTTACTTTGTCAGAATACCAAGTCGAGTTATCTATAACCGATTTTAACCAAACCAAAACTTTTATGTTGTAACCCGAAGGTCACAGAAGGACAAAAATACATTCTTTTAAATGCTTAAACCTAATTATATATATATATATATATATATATATATAGGGAAAAAGTATGAATTTTACATGCAAATTTTGCATGCACAATAACCAAAGATATGCCATTCTGATGGGTATGCTCTACAAAGTCTTGATTTAGGTGGGAATGTAATTTGAAAACACAGCACAGTCATCAGATTTTTATTTACAATAAAAAAAGTGTGCATATAATGTATTCTTTTCTTGTTGCTTCACAATGATGCTCTACTTTGTGCCGTTTTATCTCATAAAAGCCCAATGGAACCCATTAAGCTTTGTGGTTATAATGTGAGATAAGATGAAAAAGTTGAGGAGGTATGTCTTTTATTTGGTATCCCCTGTGGATAACTGCAGCTTTATCAGGGTAATCAGCATCAGAGATGTGTCTGCTAAAAGCTGGTAATCCCCCCCAACCTGTTTTAAACATAAAACAAACATAAGCGAGGTCATGGTCATAAAGCAGCATCAGAGCAACATTATTCATAGGTGCCTGCTATCTATGCTACTACTGGAAGAAAATACTTCCACAACAATAATGTACAACTCAAATCAGTGTAAGACGGATCCATGAGGTTTCCCAAATAGCTGCTGAATGGAAACTATAAAACAGCTTATTTACTTAGTTTATTAGCTAACATCACTGATTAATATTATTGCGGAGAACAGAAATGAACCGCTAATAGGAAAACGATGCAGTTACATGCAGCGTTACATGCAGCACATCTGCATGTAATCTGCTTAGAAAGAGGAGAAAACTAAGATGTTTAGAAACAGGACGCGTTATCGTTCAAATTTCTCTTGGGACGAGTGCAGAAGTAAAAAGTAAATCTAAATGAGGTAGGCCATTATTTCTGAGGAATTTATTATTGTAGTGGTAAAGTGAGGGTAGCTTAATTTTAGAATTAATACCAACATTTATGCTGAAGTTTGAGCAACGCTTTCAATAACAAACAAACCTGTGTTGGGTAGAGGAAAGGAAAGGCAAGCTGAGATGATTAGCATTTTGTATTGACAACAGTGAAAATATATGGAGCTTAGACTTTAATCTGCAACTGTAAATAAACCTCTTACACTCAAAGAAAAAGCAATAAGGCAGTGTGATATCCTCAGCTCATCAGCTGCTTTAAACTAGTGCTGGTACATTCAAACAATAGAATTTCCTTTAAATCAACAAATTTCCATTTAGACAAACGAACACGAGCAACTCAAAATATCACAAGACAGAAATTTAAATAAAAGAAACACTTCAAGTTCTTAAAAAGAAAATTATCTTCAGCTGACAGCACTCTAAAGTCATTTATTTGATGTGAGGAAATGTTCACATGAGGAAGATTTAAAGCAGCAAACAGAATGTATTTATTGCCCAACATTAACTCTCATAAGACCCAATAAAAGAGCTTCAACATAAACTATAATTTTTGCTTCAACACATTTGCATCCTAGAGATCTACCAGTGTTTGTGTATAGAATACAAAGAGGATTTCCACTAGTTTGTTTATACAGAAATATTATGTTGTTTTACTTCTCAAAATGATCTGTAGGGCATCACTGCATTCAGAAAAATAAATACTGCAAAGGATAACACGTGATAGCTTCTGATTTTATTAAAAAGAAGAGCTGTTTTCATTCATTTCCCAAAGAGTCAAAATAATGATCAACACAAACTTTCAAAGGAAAAAGGGAGCAGGCTGCAATCCACAGTGTTTGTTAGGGGTCCTGCTGTCATTAAAACTAATATTTATGTCCATTCTATAGGACCTTCATGGATTTTTGTATTTATCCTGAAGTATATGTGTACTACACTTTGAAAAAGACAATAATTACCTGATTTCAATTGGATTCTGTATGAGTAGACTAACTGTTAGGCCTTGAAATGATAAATGTGGGAACTATGTATTTTCTAAATAAAATGAATTGAAAAGGAAATGAGTTGTAGTGGAAGTTATCTCCAGGATTCCTACACCTTCCCTTTTATATAATTAAACACTTTTCCAGACTAACTTGACTTTCTACAATTCTTACTTTGTTGACAACTTTATTTCATTTTAATATGATTCTTTGTATTTGAGTCCCAAGTATTAAACTTCAGTCTGAATTATTAGTAGTAAAGTCGTTTTATCTTTAGGCCCCACTATTAATAGAATGGAGTGTGATATAGGTCTATTTCTCTGCTTTTCTGGCTTATGGATAAACTTGAACTTATACTTTCAACATTTTATAGGGAATGGTGTATCTAGAATTGATGGTAGGTTGATTAAAGCAGAGTTTGCTAATTGTATTTTATTTGTACAAATTTGGGGGGGGGTGTCCAGTGTTAATCATTTATTTGGCTTACGGCCAGTTTAAGAACCACAGGTCCATCTCAACATACATCTAAAGCCATCAACAGACCAAATCAGCATGTAAAGGACCGTCTTTTAATTATTAGTTTTGAGTGCATATCTTTTTAATTAGGAAGTTATAAAAATACTGAAATGTGAAATGTTAAAAGGGTAGGATTAGGCAAAGATAAAAATATACATCTCACATAAATCAAAAAAAAAAAATTAAATGGAAGGAAAAAGCCTTTACATATATAATATTTTTATCAAATAATACTTATTCAGACATAGAAAAAGGGTACAGGGCATAACCTCAAGTCAATGACTCGATGCAAACTGCTGTGGTTCCTTCAACAGAAAACTTTTAAACTGATTTGAATGTTGGTAGAACTGAACAGAAAGGATTTTTCATGTAAAGTACCCTGAGATGACATCTGTTGTGAATCGATTCTATATAAACAACAGAGTAAAGAGATTTAAAAGGGACATTTTAAAAACAGGATGTTCTTATGATCATGAGATAAAAACGGTTTCACTCCTTTAAACAAAATCTCCACTGAAGGCTAACAGTGTTGCTATGTAATAACAGAAAAAACTCCTGGAGTAAAAAAAAATAAATAAATAACTTCCAAGTCAAGAAATGTATTGAAATAAAGCAGACAGGACCCTCCTAATGCTGCTGCACTGAGCTGAATGAGACACAGGGAGGAAAGTAGTGGTGACGACATGGAAAATAGAGAATGAAGGTGGACTGCATTCACGTCTCTAGCATTATGCTTTCTATGCTCCAGCAAACAAACAGATAAAACACACACACACACACAAATATAAGGTTTCAGTTTCTTCCCTCCGTTCATCATCAGCAGCAACAGAGAGACTGCAGATTCTGCCTGACTAATAATACTGTGAACACAGGTTTGTCTTCTGTCAAAGCCAATTTCTAAACTAACGGTGTTGAATACAAACTGAATAAATAACATGAACAAATCTATGTTAATCTGATAAGCATATATAATATTTCTGTGGCTAAAGTGTGGTGACCACCCCTGGTCCTGATCAGTCCTACGCGCTTCCATCGTTGAGTAAATCAGCTCAAGGAGGTTTACGGGCAGCTGGTTAAGACGCTCTGCATCAGCAGGACTGAAGCAGCGTTAGCCTGCTCAGCCGTCACGTGATCATGAACTGACCCCGACAACCTGACCGAGTTCCCTGGAGGTTCTGTAAAGGCCCAACATCTCAAACATACCAAATCCTCCTCTCTCTTTCACCAGGCTACATTTCCACAAGCTACATAACAAAAAATAAAAAATAAAACTTCCATGGGATGTTTAGAGGGATGCAGAATAAAAGTAAAACATTGCCCAAAAAAATTATATTTGAATTAAAATAAGATAAAATGTTAATTTTAACGGGCACAAAAATGACGTTATGTTTACCAGACAGGAACAGCCATTGTGGGTTGAAAGATATGGATTCTATGATTGCAGCTTGGTTGGCACTGGGAAAAATGGTGGAGTCAGCAAGTCAAACAGCGTCTTCAGAGCCCCAGAGATATTGTTATCCGTTTTAAGAGAGGAGTGACCACAGAAGAACAGAAACTAGAGTAGTTTTAGATGAAACCTACACTAGATGGCATCAAACACACACAGAAACTACGACTTTCCTCCTGGATCGGTAAGCTAGCTCATTTGCTAACTTTGCTAATGTTAGCGGTCAGTTAAACTCCTCAAAAATACATTCCTCATTGGACACGGCTCAGGCTGGTCACAAAGCGTATCGGCAGTGAACTAAGCAAACCAACAGGTGGAATGTTTTTATTGTTGTACCTACAACCTAGATAAACTAGATGTTGCTATTGTGTTGATGTTCCATATCTAACCTTTAATAAAAGTAGCAGTTTCTAAATAAATAAAAGATCAATGATTTGAGGGATTGCTGAGAAGTCACGACGCAATCTTCTGTGGGTCTCCAATTCCTAAATTCAACTTTGTATTGTAATAACTCTTCTTGTAAAGTACCTTGAGATGACATCTGTTGTGAAACGGCACTATATAAATAAACTGAATTGAAGTTCCTAGTTTTGATACAACTAATAAATGGGATCAAATCAAAGTTTTGGTGTATTTGACTTGCTGCTCAACGATTAGAGCTGGTAAAGGGAACGTTGACCGATTCATCAGTACATATCTACCTTGAACTTTCTTCGTAGATTTACCATACAGAGTGTGAAAGAGATCCGACTGGTTTTGTAAATCCAGAAATATTTCTGAGCATGAATTCAAAGAACCAACAGTGTTTACTGATGACGTGCTCTCTACCAGTCAGAAAAGGTCAAAAACATAGGTCTTTGACCCCAGAATGACTCAATTACCAAAGTCCTGTTGTGCATAAACATTAGAACACGCATTAATGTGAGAGTTCACTAAAAAAAAAAAAAAAAAGACTTATTTGCACAGTAGTCTGAATTTGGTGGTTGCCTTGACAAGGCATTAAGAAGCAAAAGGAGACAGAATGATATATTGTTGAAAAGGCCTGAAAGGAAACAGAGACTGTATCTGCCCTGGAGTGTTTTGTCTCTGCTCGCTCACCGTGATAATCTAACAAGGCTCTAAGGAACCAACACGCTCACATTACTGATGGGAAATCTCCCTAAAGGCCATAGATTAAGGCCTAGACATATCTCCTGAACTGAAAATGTCATGATGGTAATGAAAAAATACTAACGGCCGGATCCTGTAGAACCAGTTACACATGGTATCACACTGAGACCAGCCGACAGGTGTCCCTACACAGTGCATGTACTTTGCGAACATTAAATCAACATATTTAAACCCAGAAGGTTCAACATGTCAATTGGTTGGAAAAAAATAGCCAGATATCCATCAGTTCGTCGTTTAGCTCGTCATCTTTGGCACACACAAGCCGGTCAATGATCAACAGAGAGGTGAACGGTGACAGCAGCTGCATTCTGAAAAACACCATCGGTTTCTCCGGCTAAACAGAAAGAGCTGATAAACCTGCCCTGTGTCCGCCTCCCATATGGATCAAGCGTTCCCTGAGGAAGGAGGAGGATGTCGGCCTCTGTTGTGGTCGAGGCGTAAGGGAAACAAGAGGGGAATCAGAGGAGACGTGGCGTACCTCTTCTAGGGATCTCCTGCAGGGGAATGGTGTCCCCTCCCCCGTCGTAGGGCAAGTAGGGGTCGGCCGCTCCGTCCTCCTCCTCCATGCTGACAAACTAAACGAAGCTAGGCAGAAACTGAGCTAGGCTTTCCTGGGAGTCCGTTCGCTGCGTGTGCCAGTTGCTGCTGCGGCTGCCATGTTTACCACAGGAAGACAAGCAGGGCTGTGTGACGCTGACAGCGCATGTGTGTGAGAGAGGAATGAAATGTGTGTGTTGACGCACAGCTCTGTCTTTCCCTCCCCTCCCTTTTTCTTTCTTGCTCGCGCTCCACTGCAGCAGGTGACTGCGAGGGCTGATGATGTCATCCCGCCACACACATACACACAGAAAGCTGATCACGCCAAGCCGGTCAGCCTTCCCCGCCTCGGTTGCTATGGGAGGTCTTAGAGTCACTGCTAAGCGGGACAGACCAAATCGTTGGGTCAAAGGGGTGTTTTAGATAATGGCAGGTGATATTCAAAATGGACTACCCTATTCTCAGCGCTGAGGGAGAGCCAAATGTCACTTTATCCACCTTGAATGTTTTAAATAAGACCTTGCTAATAAGAAATAAACCATTTAATGAAACTCATAAGGATATATTTCTATATAAAAAAACCCGACATTTCTCATCTCACAAGAATATCTTTGTATCTTCCATATGTATATTTATGTGTATATACATATACGCTTAGAATTGGACATTACATGTCATTTAAAAATATAACAACCTCTTATCACATAATTTTATTTAATAATCTATATGCATCATTCCTATTGAATCTGACATTCAAATTTATCATGGTGAGAACTTTTGTTTCATTATCAAACCAAGGTATTTTCTATTCCTAAAGCTGCAAGTTTTGGATGACAAACTGAAATCTTTTCTCTTCGTTAATCTTCATTACCGTTTGAGGGAATGTGTTGCTCTGCTTTTTTTTGTGACTTTTCTTGAAAAACAATACATAAAAACAAACAAGTTGAGTGACATGGTTGGATTGAGGTCACACGACATTTCAGTCATTTTGAAAGTTTTCAGGACTTTCTTGAAAACAAGACTACTTATTCCAAGTATGTCAAATATTTCAGAGGTGACCTTAAAGTCTATTTTGAAAACTGCTTCTTTTATTTTAGCTTGGTTTATACTGATTTTTATATATATATATATATATATATATATATATATATATATATATATATAGTGAAAGGATCACATACCCAACTCAGTGAGTGGTGGTCATCATGTCACCTTTTTGCAATGCTTTTCTACTTAAGAATTTTTAGAAGTTTGGTGCATGAAAAGGTCAGGCAAAGGAGTCGTCTGCCATGGGATGTTTCGTAACTGCCAGGACGGCTAATGACCCAAAGTGTTTTGTTTTTTTAAATATAAACCAGTCACCACATCTACTGCTGAGGTTTTAAAAGTAGTCACACTCATTACTCAGGTAGAAGTATGGATACCACGGTTTGAAAAGACTCCTGTATAAGTTGAAATATCCACTGAAGCTTTTAACTCCAGTAGAAGTTTAAAAAAAGTACTAGTTTCAAAACAATTTTATGTATAAAATCAATCTTGGTATTAAAAAATGCCCATTAAGAACAAAACGTTCCTCAAAAAACATTGTTACCAAAAGGTCACAATATTCTAACTATAATGTTAAAATTGTAAAAATGTTAATATTGAAACATTTGGTTACACAAAGCTACCAGTTTCAGCTCTATATATGTCCATTACAAATGAATGCATTTTGGTGAAATGCTAATACATAAAAATAAAAAAACATGTAGAAAACTGAGTAATTATATGGTTTAATCAAGTGGAAGACATGATGATTACTTCACTGTAAGTGTTGTAATGGTGCAATTGCTTGAGTCTCTGCCATATTTGAACTCGTTAACATAAATCTGCAGTGTACTGGCTGAACTGTGAAGTGGTTTATGTCCTACGCAGTATGCAATGGATCACGTACAAATTAGGGTGTCAGAATGGTAGATATTTACAATTATTATCCAGCTGCAGTCAAACTCACTCTATCCGAATATTGCAATTTGGATTTTATTTCCGTCTTTGTACTTTCTTTAAAACAGTGACAAGATAACCCGAAATAGGACTAATGATGCAATTTTTTTTATTTTAAGAAGTAGAAAGAACAGATGAGTGCGTGAAAATGTAAAGAGTAGAAGTAGCAAGTTGGCTAATAGATAATCACTCCGGTGAGGCATAGATACCCAAAATCCCTACTTAAAAAGGTAACAAATTATTTGCACTTTGTTACTTGACACCTTTGGTCTACAGTAAGCAGCTGCTGTTATGTGAGGCCAAAAAATAACAGCCAGGAAGGCCAGGTTGCTAAAAGAACATTTCACTTGGCTTGGATGTAGCTGCTTGTCCAAAGAAACCCATTCCATAAAACCCTCAACACAATGTTCATGAGCTAATCTGTAGGCCACATGAAGGCTGGAGGTCTGCAGCTACTGACTACACTCATGGAAGAAAATATCTTCTTCCTTCAATCAGGACTTAGGCTGAAGTGTTGATTAGTGTTTTCTTGCATCTTATCAAGTTGATGGGCACGTCTTGTACAAGGATATCACTCAGACTCTCTAGCCCAGTTTCCTCTCTTCTGCCAAACCCCCAACGTTATGTCTTCCTCACAAAGTTAAACAAAACACCCCTTATGCAGCCACATGGAGACTAGATGAAGGGCCTCCTCTCTGACATCTAAGAATTTCTTATTATGTCATATTTACTTTAATGCATTTGATATTGTGTAATTAATCAACCAATTCACATAACCTTGTAATGTTTCTCTTACGCTATGCAGACGGTTGGAAAACTTTAAGTTGCTCCTGTTTGCGATAGCTTCTCTGTTTTATAACACCACAAAACCTTGACTGTAAAATATTCCTTCACCGCTGTTTGTAGAAGCAGTCTATAAGCCTAGGTACTGGACTGTACCATGGAAAATGTGGCCATGGAAGATTTTGGAAGGATCTAAATTGACTTTTGTTGCAAAGTGCCCTGAGATGACATTTGTTGTGAATTGGCGCTATATAAATAAAAGCGTATCGAATTGGTTTCGTTCAGAAAATATAGCGCAATCTAGTCAAATTAATATTGGTACCAAAAGCAAAGGACTGCAGGGTGAAATACAAATTCTAGCAAAAATAAACAATTAAAACATGATATTTAGTCATTTTTATGAATATTTCTCTGTAAAATTCATCACATCATCATCAAAAGGAAGAAACTGATATGAAATGGGTTACCACTGTACATTTTATGAAAAATGTATGAAATTGATACAGAGAAAGGGACACAATTCTTTTATAGGTATGAAATGAGTGAATGAATTGATCAGACAGTGCTGCCTTAAAAGTCATTGACTAGTTTTACTTTTCTTTTGTGCTTACGTTTGAAATTATTCTGTTGTCTAGGGATGTAAGAAAATATCGATACACAAAAATATATCGCGTTATTTTTAATGATATTTTATCAGTAATTTAAAGCAATGCAATGTCTTATTTTATTCTTAGAATTTGAATGAAACCATTAATGTCAGTAACTTTTATAGTAAAATTATAAGGAAGACTATTAGTCCGTGGCTGTTTTCACCCTCTTTTTTCCAGTGGATCGACTGGATACCATAATAAATCTGGATGTGTTACGTATTAAACAGGTTGGAGTGTTTAGAAAGCTGGGAGGTTTTTTTCCAAAGTTAAATTCAGTTTTAAAAATCGAAACATATGGTCTTACTCATAGTATCGCAATATAACGCATCATCCACCTGTATTGTGATACATATTGTATTCACCAGATTCCCCTCCATACCCATCCCTACTATTGACCTGAATGCAGCTTTTCCCTTAGGGCCGCAGCGATAATGTATAACCAACAAAAACCCAACAATGCAGCTAGCCTGGTTTTTGTCCGCCTACATCCAACTATTCGGAAACAAAATCAATGTATTGTTGTTTTTAACAGTTTAACACGGAATACCTTTAACCTACTTCCAATCAAATAATTTTAAGCACTTTGTGAGACCAAAAAGCTTCTGTAGGCATTTTCTAAGTCAGAATGACAACAACAAATAACAAAAGCATGGAAATCATTCAAGTCTCTGGTTTTCTGCTTTAGACTGTTGAAAATTTAAAACCCTTCTGTTTGTTTCGACACATTTTAACCCTAATCCTACCAGACAGACGCCTATAAAAAAAGCTCAAACCCAATGTAGTTAACAACCACTACATTTCAGACACATTGGGCAAACTCAATTTAATTGCATGGTGTTACACAAAACCATAATACTCGGCAATTCCCTGGACTTAAAGTATGATTTTAGAGTCTAGTTAATTATTAGGTTAAGACTAGAGAATAAATATCACCTCGTCATGCTTTATGACTCTTACCTTCAGATAGCACACCGTTGGTGGGTGTTAAGTCAGGTGATTTCAGCCATAGTTTTTCCCCTCCTTCCTCGAGGAATGTTAGTGAAATCATCAAAACAAACCAAAATGTCTCTTGTTCCCATAAAACCACCTTCAGCCTCAGGAGGACTTTTTATCTTTTATGTTCTAAAGAGCATCAAATTATTTGGCAGATTTTTACTCAGCAAATGAAGCCTTTTAGTGCTTAACTCCATGTGATGACAGAGTGGCTGCCGTAATGGCAGGACTTCATATAGCCTCCTGTGAATACACCCCTCATTAATAGCACGAGGAGGAAGATAATAGCATGCAAAAGAAGTACTTGAATCCACAGACTGAAAGACTTGCTTGCACCGACTGGCTGCCAAACAGGTTCGTAGGAATGAAGTTACTCATCTGTCAGTAAAATCCTGATTAGCCCGAAGTGTAGAGCCACCCCTGCAATTAGCATTCATAAATTACTGCATGGAGAAGATCGAATAAGAGGCTGAGTTGCTGTTTTTAACAGATCTGAAACTTCTTTACCTGAATAAAATCAATTATTCCTTGCTTCGTTCAGTGATGTAATAATAACAACATGAAGCTCCACTTACACAGATAAAAAATAAGTAGTAAATGACCCAGATGAAAAGGATAAATGCAAACATAAACTTGACTTTCATCATCAAATTATGCACAGAGGCAGGACATAAATCAGTTGTCAGCAAACCTTACCACCATAAGAGGCATTTTTGCTCCTGTTCTTGCTATACAACATTTGTTTAGCGGCATGATAGCAACATAACTCTCCAAAACATAATTGCCATAAAACCTACATTTGATTTTTGTTTAGGGTTTTTAAATAAAATGTTGGTTGAATAACTTTCCTTTAATATCACATCAAGCTTTTATAGAAATTTTTTTTTTGGAAGAGTCGCAGTTTGCAGATGCCTGACATAAACAATCCACAAAACTAAAAGTCGCTATTTTCCAAAAATATTGTTTGCATATTACACTTTCATATAGCAGCAGATAGGTGGAAAAACAAAATCAAGCAAATATTTTTTTTTTATAAAATAGGTTTTCCAATTGGAGTTCTGTAAACTAGAAGGAGCAAGTTATTATAAGGTAATACCAATGTTTGTATGAAAACCTAAAGCAGCTACAAGTAATCCAAAAACCACAAGCATCCACACCAAACATTCAGTATTACATGTTCTTTAACTATAAAGGGATGTTAAAGTACTTTGTGAAGCAATCGAGATATTCAGAGCCTTAGGAAAACAATGTTATAACCCTCTACACAAGGCTGGAGCAACTTTTTTTTTTTTTTTACATCTTGTTTCTACATTAGAATGCATAATTCTGTGCTACTAAGGTTGCCCGACTGCACTGATGTTATAAATCTTAACGTAAAAGTGAGATGTTATAATAGGTCATGCATTTTATAAATTGTAAAAAATTGGAGGCGGAGCAAAAAAAAAATATTACAAGGTCTAATCCAACCCTAAAAACAATAAATTTAGTTAGTGAATGCTAAAAAGAACAGCTACAGATACTGAATTAGGTAATGTGGTGCAACCATGATGTTAAAAAGATTAACACACCACAAAGATGTCAATATGTATAACTTAATGGTTGACTCAAAGATGTTAAAATGTACAAAAACGATGTCACAAAGATGTAATGAGCTTAACACAATGCTAAGCTGTTACAAGGCATGACTTGATGCGACGCTGCTTAGAGGTAAATACCTCAATGCGGCACTAAACTGTTAAAACAAGAGTGTCCAACTCCAGGCCTGGGATCCTGCCAGTCTAACCCCGAATTTACACCACAACAGTCCCTGCTCCAACTCAACGTCTGCATGTCAAAGTTCTGCAGAGGCCGGTTAGTGAGCCATCGTTTGATTCAGGTGTGTTGAAGCAGGCGAAGACCTAAAACAACTAGGATAGCAGCCCTTGAGGACTGACTCTGAACACCCCTGTGTTAACACGTCTAAGCGTTGCAGACATGTTGCATTGATTAGCATCCTAAATCCCAAACCCCTGTCAAGTTTTTTTTCCTTTCATGTTAAAAGTTATATCTTGCAGAACGATATGAATTTTTTTTTCAGCATCCAGCAACATTACACCTTAAAAAGTATAGCTATGCATTCTAAAGCACGGCTTAAAAATGCCCCTAAAGGCAAAGGAGCAACTTTAATGTGTGTTGCTACATTCTTTGGCATCGACCAAAACTGGTTTAGCAGGCGAATGAGCATTTTAGCCATAGGTGTAAAGACTGTCCTTAAATTCAGTTACCTGAATGCCAATTAAATAAATGTCATGACTAAATCCAAGTGGTTTATTTCATTGCACCCACATGGTTAAATAAGGGTGGTAGGCGCCATCATATCAAGAGGAATTAACTGATATAACAAAACAACATAAGGTAGGGATTTGAGGTTGGATTCTGGGCAACTGCACTCTAAAGGGATTTTCGACAACTTTCAGTTAGCATACCTAATTTTGGTAACTGATGCTAACAGATACTCTTTATGATTGGATTTTTAGCTTCACATAATCAGCGCTGCTTATGATGACTACTCTCATTCAGGAAGAGTGCAGTGCTTTTATCTGACATGCATCATTTTACTTGTCTAATCTGATTACATTTTGTACAAATAGAGTCTTTAGATCATAGTGAAAAATTAAAAGCTAAAAAGGTACCGGTCACAGTGCGATAGGAAGTCCAATACATTTATTTTTTTTTAATTCTGTTTAAAATCTAGTTTGTAAAGAAAAATTGCATCTACATTTACTTTTAGACATGAAGCATAATAGAAAATGATGTCAGGGAGTAGCAAACAATAACAGATATGAAAAACGTACGACCTTAGGGCTCGGCAGCAGACACAAAGTAAGTACTTCACAAAACATCCTGACAATTAAATCCAACTTTATATTCAATGTCCACTGGACACAGAATTGTCGAATAAAGGAAAAAAATAAGACTAAAACAAAAATCAAAAGGTATGATTTGAAAATATTGGAACATGAAGGCTGATGGAGGTATGAAGAGGTTTACACCCAGCACTAGGAATGCATTGTATGTAAGCAATATGACACAAATGGAAACAACTCAAACAGGTAAAACTAGCTTTGATGTTGCCAAAGCAAACTGAATGAAACGCGATCTGAATATCTGCAAACACCATTATTTTTCAATTTACAAAGTTTTACCTAAAACTTTTGAGTCGTTTTAAGGTATTGTATAAGTTAATGTGACAACCAATCAGACTGTTCCCATTGTTGTACTTATATTGAGATGTAAATACGTTTAAAACACTGATTATTTAATATCCTTTCACAGCAATAGTTGCTGTCAGGTACAGAAGTGCTCTGCCTGAACAACATGGACATTGACACACCTGACTTTATTCAAATGTAACAATAGCTTAAATGAATGCTGTCATCAACTATGTGGCCTTTATGAAGAGAAAAGGTCGGTGAAACTGTCTAAAATGTCACCCAGTTAGTCACAGACAAACTCAGCAACAGTGTTATCTAACAAAAGGCTATTAATTATGTTTTCCAAGACAGTAGCAACTTCAGATAGCTTAATTTGTTATACGCTTGAATTAAGTGCTGTTTGACCTTTAATGACTCTGGACTAAATCTGATCTGCTCCATATCTAAAATATTTACAATGACCAAACTAGTTTTAGATTGGAGGTCTGCGAGCCTGGTACTGCAGCTTTTAGATGCATCCCTGCTCAAACACAGCTGAATCAAATGATTGAATTACCTTTACAGTATTCTATCAAGTTTGGCAAAGACCTAGTAACAAGCCCTTCGTTTGATGCAGGTGTTTTGAAGCAGAGATGCATCTAAAACCTGTAGGACAGCAGCTCTTGAGGACTGGAGGTGGGGTCCCCAAAACCTGTTGCGCCCATTTTAAACCAGTGACAGGTAAAACACAGTTTTTCAATGTGTGATAATGTGTAATATTTTCTTTTAAAACACTCAAAAGGGGAGGATTTGAAGCCTTTCCTAAGGTGCCGACAATTTCGCGCCTCTCTATCAATACTCAGATTTCACAAACTGACTCAAAATTTCACTTGGGGGGAGTCCTTAAAGCTCAAATTCACTGATAAATCCTGTAATGCTTGTTCTTTTTGTCTCTCTGAGATGCATATGCATGCTGCACGTGAACATTTTCTCCAACCCCCATTGCTTGCATTAGCCACAGACAGGATATGAAGGTTCTACGTTACAGAGAAAATTAGTATAAATGGTTTTACCTACCGGGGCTTCATATCGCCCATGGGAAGGCTGTATCAATTTTGCAGCCAGGAGAGACCAGAGCGCATCTCTGCTAGTATAAACTAACCGTGAGCAACACTACTAACAGCAGCTAACCGTTATCCTACTCACTGTTGTGCCATTGAATTGACACCACCGCACTAGTTACATCGCTCTGGACACTAGTGGTAACATTAGCCTAGTGCCGGCATTAAAAGTGCACAAAACACTGCAGTCTTGCACCATTTCGGCTTTACAATGTACAAACAGAAAGGTGGCCGTGACAAAAGCCAAGCATTTGCGTTGCATGCTAAATGGAGGTGAAGTATTGCGGAAAATTCGACCAAGCTCAGGAACCACATGTTGCATGCATCACCAAAATCTCATCTCCGAGCTTTTCATCGAGAAACAACAGAGGAACGTTAAAAAAGCTCTTCAACTACCAGCCAATTCTGTATGTTTTTTGAAAGTTATGGAGACAATAACTGATATTCTGGCGTCCAATGAAAGTAGCGGAACCAAAGTGTGTTATGGTGTCCCGCAAATATCCATCTGAAAAAGTATTCCCAAACATTTAGCAGTACAACACAAGACTGTACCCAGCACTAAATAAAACCTCTAGAACAAAAACTTCATTTTACAGAAAACATAATCAGTGCAGAATAAATCCTGTCTTGGTTTAACCTCTTTAGCCTGAACTTTATGTTAGGTGGTGAACATGCCAAAACCTCCTCCATCATTCTGTTTTCACAAAATAAATATTCCACTTATCACAAAGTGTGGATTTTTATTATTCTATCAAAGTTTGTTTTGCGCCAAATCCTGCTTTCCACTGGATGTAACAGCTGCATGCAACATCTGTGGAGCGCTATACTCATCCATTGTAGTCAACGGGACCATTTCCAAGGGACACGAAACGGCACGAATCAGTGATGTCTCAGAAGCATAGTGTCACGGACCTTCCCCAAGTTTACATGGCGGTTCTATTGTTTGCATTCTACTCTTCCAAAATGTTTCAACCTTAGCAGTTTAGATCGGACATGACAGGAAATCAGACTCGGGAGCAGCGTAAAGCATTCAGAACTTTTCAGAATAAAACACAGAAGCATATTTGAGATCTACAAACAAAACAAAAAAAATATATCACTACCTGTGCTAACCAAGGTTGGAGTTAGTCGGGTCTGTGTTTTTAATTTGTTGGTTGTTATCACAAACAACAACAACAGGTGATCGTTTAGACAAAGAAAATGTGAGGAAGGAGAAGGAATGGACAGAAATATCTGCAGTGTTGCGAGTGCGTGGTGAGGCTTTCAAACATAATTATTATTATTTTTTTCCTGCACACTACACATTCAGTTATGCCATTACAAATATCCTGTGATTTTTTTTTTCTCACAGGACCAGTGAGGTGGAACTTATTTGCGAGTGATAAACATCTGAAATGCCCCGGTGGGACGGGACGCACGTACGGCTGAGCTTGTGAGTAAAATTAATCTATGGCGTGACGCTCCGCTTATGCATCCGGTAGAAAGAAGGGGTTAACGATGGAGAACATTGAAATTGCAAAATATTGCAAAAGGCAAAGCTAAACTTCAAGAGTAAAATCAATCAAAACCCAGGACAAGGGAGTGTGGATTTGCAGCCTAGGCCACTTGTCTCATCTCAAGGAAAGTGCAACCATTTCTCAGGTTTTCTAGATGAAAATGGCAGCAGGATCATGATGCTGTTTGGAAGAATGGTGGTTTTCCAAGGATAGGGATGAAGTAGACAAAAGACAGGTGAACACATACATGCAGGCGTGGAATAATATCTTGACTTGAACAGTGAAGTTATCTCCAACCAGAAGATGAAGACATCTGTTTTGGCTATTCTCTCACAAGCAGACAAAAAATTAAATAATGATCCCATTGAGTGCTCAAAGACGGTTTACTGCAACCTCAAATCAAAAAAAGTTGAGACAGTAAGTTAAATTAAAATCAAACTGAAAACAGTAATTTGTTCAATTATCTTTAACCTGTATTACATTGAAAACAATATAATATCCAATTATTTAATGTGTTGCTTATGAATTTTATTGTTGTTTTCCCCAAAATAAACACCTATTCCAATTTAGGTTCTTGCAACACATTTCGAAAAACGTTGGAACAGTAAAGCATTTAACGCTTTGTAATGTTGCCATTCCTTTTCGCAGCACTTAAAAGACTTAAGACACTAAGTAATTAAGTGTTTTAGGTGTCATTTTGTCCCATTTTTCAACAGGGCAACAGTATGGGGTCTTCTTTGTCCCATTTTGCGCCACACGTTCTCTATTGGAGACCGGTCAGCACTGCAGGTAGGCCAGTCAAGTACCAGTACCCTCTTCCTCTGCAGCCAGGACTTTGTTATGTGTGCAGAATGTGGTTTTGTATTGCATTGTTCAAATATGTGTCGGCGTCCCTGGAAAATATTTATTCTTAAAAGGCAGCATATTGTGCTCCAAAATCTACATGTAGTTTTCAGCATTAATGGTGCCATCACAGAAGTTTGAGTTACCTTTGCCAAGGGCGCTGACACAACCCCATATACCATGACAAACCCTGGCTTCTGTAGTCCTGAGCCAATGTGATGATATCGTTTATAGATTAATGACGATTATTGATATAGTGTTGTCTGAGGCTACAGAGATCACGGTTGTTCAGCTTAGGCTTGTGCCCTTGTCCTTTACGCACTGAAATTCCTCCAGATTCAATCTCTTCCTATCTTTCTTTGAGGAACATTGTTTTTAAACATTACAATAATTTTCTCATGTATTTGTTGGTAAACTGTCGTTGCTCCTAAAGGACTAGATCCTTCTCGGATCCTTCTTTTGTACTAAATCATACTTACAATCACCTGTTGACATCATTTGTTTCAAATCAAATCATTACTCAAACAATTTACCTGATTACTGGCCCTAAATTGCTCCTGTCCCACCCTTGTTTGGAAAGTGTTGCAGGTCTGAATGACAGGAAAGGATGTATAGTTACAACTGAGATAAAGCTGACCACACAAAACATTAAATATTTTGCCTTTATATTATCTGCATTAAAATACAAGTCAAAGTAAATTTCGAAATCACTACTTTTTATTTGCGTTTTCCATACTGTCCCAACTTTTTCCGATTTGGGCTTGTACCTGACAGCAAGAATAATGGCTCATCGAGGTTTGGTTGTGAAGGGAAAAGCTTAAAGTTTCCAGACAGATTGAATTTTTCTGGGGGAGGAGCCTGAGGTTATCTTCCCTACCTGGGGAGGCAGCGTCCCCATCGAGCAGGTTGTCGTCCTCAGTGGTGTGGAAGTCCATGATGATGCCGGCTCCATCCAGCAGCTCCTCGTCGCTGCTGGCGCTGGCGATGCTGTTGTAGCTGTTCCTGCAGTAGCCTCTGTGGTAGAGCTGCTCCGACTCCATTTAGCAATGCGCCGTTACCCTGAATGATAAAGGAGGGAGGGAGGAGGGGAGTGGTGAAGATACGGACAGGCTGTGCTTTGAGGAGGCTAGATCGCAAAGTCTAGAAGGTGTAGAGGGTCTAAGCAGCTACTCGCTGATAGGTAAGGGAGTTGTTAGCATACAGTCTTCAAGCTGAGTTTAGCCTAAAATAAGTCTGACAGACCTGATAAAATGAAGTGCGGCTAATTTCCTTTAAAATTCCCCCTTACAGTGATGATGTGTATTTGAATCAGAGCATAAATGCATCTGTTAAGACCTCGAAACTTTGTTAGAGAACATTATTGAACAAACGGCTTCATAAAGGCCAAGGAACAGAAGCAGGTGGTTCAGGGATGAAGATAAGAAAACGTTTAAAGTGGGATTGGGTTATGAAACATCTCATTGTACTGTTTAATCTGTCATCTGAAAATGAAGAGAAGGAAAAGAGAAGTAGCCATTAAGCTCATGAGAACTCTGAAGGACCTCCAGAGATTCACACCTCAGGTGGATTAATCTTTAAACATGAAAACTATTGTCATTGAAAAAAAGTCATAAGAAGTTCTCTGTTGAGAAAAGAGCTTAGTTGAACTATTCGGTCGATATACTGAACAGCAAAGTTTGGTGAAAGTTTAACAGCTTCCACGCTTAAAAAAAATCACGCTGTTTTTTAGCACGAACGGAGAAGCTGGTTAGAGCTGACCTCAATAGGAAAATCTGGGAAGAAAAACCATAGGCTGGAAAGGACTCTAAACTGGTTGGAGGTTCACCTCCCAGCACAACAAAGACCCCAAACATCCAACCAGAGCTGCAACTAAGTGGTTTAAATCAAAGTATATCCATGTGCTACAACGGCCCAGTCAAAGTCCAGACTTAAATCCAGCTGAAAATCTGTAGAAAACTTGAAAGTTGATGTATAGAGACAATCTCCTTTGAAAACCGCCTTGCCCGAAGTATCCTGCAAGGAAATGTGTGCAGAAATGTTTGTGTCTAGATGTACAACACTGTTATTGATATAACCCGGAGGAATTTCAGTTGTAATTGCAGCCAAGGGTTGGGCTACATTTAGAGGAAAAACATGACAGACAATGAAAATCAGGTCTGTGTGAGGTCCTTTTCCTCATATGACAAAGAGTTTGACCTTTCCTAGACACTTCACGCACTTAAAGGTACAGTCTGTAAGAGTGACATGTGGTCAAATTGGGATTGTGCAGTGCATGAAGAAAACCATGGCAGTTCTCTCTCAGCCACCCATCCCTTCCCTTGGTTAGTTTAGAGAAAGAGTTGCCACAACAAACAAAATGACAAGCTAAGACAAATTATACCCAGTAAGTTGCTAAGTATATAAATATAATTTACTGCAGTATGAAGTTGATGGTGGTTGAAAAAAAAAATTGGGGGATATTTTTAGAGCAGACTGTTTTTTGCTAATTTACTGTTAGCATTGCTAGCTCAACGTTAGTTTTTAGCCTGTGTCAACAAATAGTGGCGCAGTGCTTGTTTTAAAGACTTGGCAACCTTGTGGGCTCACACGTGATTGGCTCTAAAACCAAGCAGTATGGACGTGGGAACAATGACTACTTTCCGTAGCAGAGTCTTTAAAATGACAAAAACTTACAACAACCCGGCCGACTGAGATCAAAATCTGTTTCAATATAACCTTCCTTCCAAATCGATAGGGACATTAGTCTGTTGTGTGATTGTTTCACTGATTTAACCCTTGTGTATGAAAGCATTGTCATGTACAGACAGCTGGATGTCCACATCGAAATACACACCAACCTGGTTAAACACATATGGGTAAATTCAGGCATTAGAAAAGATGAATTTCTCAAATGTTTAGCAGATTTGATCAATGATCATTAAGTTGGTTGGAGAAGAGATTATCATGTATATTAAAAAAATCCTTCAAAGCACATTGATCAGCAGAGTGTAAGCAAAACCACAAAAGATGCTGCTCCCGGATCTAGAATGAATCTCAACTTTGTTCCAACAACACCACTCTGTGGGCAAACTGGAAACTACATGTCTCAGACAAACAGATGTGACCTAAGATGATCCTTTCTGTGCTGGCTACAGATCCAGTCCACGGTCTCTGAAGAATCAGAGATAAACTGAAGTTATTAAAGGAAATATTAGTCTGGAGACACAATAAGTTAGAGCAATAATGGAAAAGGAGACAGAGTTCAACGGGCTTCTGTAGGTAAATGTAAGCCATATTATTTTTACTCAGCCTTAAACTTTGAGAAGTTTATTTACCTTATGATTCAAGTCGTTTTGTGTTTTAGACTTTAAAATGCAAAAATCAGGAGAATGCTAAAAGCATGTTAAGGCATAGAAGTGCATATATAATTACACTCTGCTCCTTAGAAGAAAAAGGACGTCTCCAGAACTTTGAAAAGTGCTAAAACAGCAAACTGATCTCTTTCCCTTCATGCAGCCGTTTCCTGTGGCTTGGACAATCACCAACGAAAGTCTGTGCAAAAGTAGAACATCCTTACTCAGCTCTGATTCATCATGTTTTTGTTCGTTTACATGTTGCAATACAAGACAAAATTACCGTTTAGGCCTTCTGCAAACTGGCTTCAAACTAGGAAAAAGTAAACATGTTTAACTGTCACTAATAAATACTGAACATATTTTAGGAGGGTAATTTTGGAACAGGCAGCTCCTATTAATGTGATATAGTGATCATTAAGCCATCTTGATGACTGTTGTTACAGTAAACTACAGGATGAATAACTGAATTATCGGCTGTCGAAGCATGATGCACCTCCAAAACTGGGGACACGTTTTTTCTGTTTTAAAATGATCCTATTCAGTCATACGTTCTAGTCTGAGTATGCTACTTTATTTTTTCTGCACAGTAATTTGTAATTGTGTCCTTGATGTAAATATACTATTTCTACCGTAATTCCGATTTTTTTCTCTCAAACTTTTCCCCATTTTTCTCGTGTGATCTTAATTGCTTCTGTCATCTGTCACTTTGCTGCTCTTATGGCTGAATGTCCCCTTGTGGGACAATAAAGGATTATTCTACTCCATTAATGCATACTTGCTAGAAAAGCTTATGTGAATGATGGCTTCATTACCTAAATTTTGGAAAAACAATAAAGAAAAAAATAATCAGCAAATGTATAAAAGGGCGAAGTTATTCAATTCAATATGACTGAGATTAGAACTGGCCAATCTTCCCTTGAGTGGCTATGATTGATAATCGACAGCTAGAATAATGAAAAATAAACTTTTTTGCACCCTTTAAAATTTATTAGAATCATAAAGATAAAGAACATACTACCCGCTTCATTCAAAGACACTACCTCTATCAAAGAACTTGAACAGATAAGACCTCAATATACAGTAATTTGGGATCACACACCCCTCCCAAAAAAAGACGAAAAGAAATTAAACGAATCTCTTCCTGTTGGACATTTTTGCTGGGAAACACTTGATCAAAGCAAGAAAAACAGGAAAGAAAACATTTTCAGGACTAAGAATCGCATCAATTGTCTAGGAGACAGAATTCCCTCTGAGCCTTAATCAAATCGCTGGGTTCAGGAAATTCAATTCAGCTTCTTCAGAGAAACAAGCCTGATGTAGGGATCTTTTGGGTCAGGCCATGTGACACAGTTTTATTACCTCGAGTCAAATCTGAAAAGGTCAGGCGGCAGTACTTCTCTCTGATTGTTGTTGAACACGGCCCATTTTAAAACCCATTAAGTAATTTCAATCATTTTCTGGTAACTTGTTGCCACCACTATTAGTTCTTAGTTCTTTTGGCGCTCCACAACCTACAAACACACTTTACTTATGAAAAATGATTGTCCAAATATCTATTTTCTCACAATCCTTCTACAATACACATCAAAAATAAATCTTTGTTTTCGTTCAATATCGTGTTTTTGGTTACCTAATGGATTTAATTGGTTTCATTTCACTCAATCTCAGACTGCTTCACAGCACAAACGGCTTCATTGTCTGAAACTAAATCGAGCTGACATTTAAAGGTGGTCCACATCACAGGGGCTGATTCATGCCACATCGCTGGCCGTGGAAAACGGACGAGTGCACGTTTTCCGTTTAACAGGTCAACTTCATTAAGAAAGTGCGACTTTATTCCTTAAAGAACAGCTTGACATTTCGAAGCTGTAGTTATGAAAGCCTCCAGTTAAAGCTTTGCCTGATACTTTTGCAACTGAAATCAAAGATACTCATGCTCGAAAGACTGCAGCGAGTTGATAACGGAGCGGGAGGTATTCAGCGGTTATATTACAGTCCCGCGTTTCGGGAAAATCTGACGATAACGGCAAAACAATCAGCAGCAAGGGGAACAAATGCTGTAGGACTAGTTGAGCAGTGAGCGAGCTTATCTTCCTCCAGCTGGTCACCATGGAGTTGCTGCCCAGACGATTGTTGCTGAGATGTGACTCAGCGTTTACTCCAGCCTGATAGCCTCACGCCTCCTCCACACAGAGGGTTGATACGTCGAAGCACACACTCTTCAGGAACATCAGCTTCAGCTCGTGCAGAATAGAGCTTATACTCATCATAGTAAACAGCCCTTATATAACCCAGCATCTATCGCTTCACACTGCTGGTCAGCTGACTAAAAAAAATCCCTTTTTTTCTCCCTTAAAGAAAAAAGACAATAATTCTGTATGACGCTCAGTGAATTAATCAAAAGAATGCACTACTGGTCCAAGACCTCAGTTGGTGAGCCACAACCAGTTGTCTTTCCTTTCCACCGGATGTGTAAGCTGCACGTAATGTCCATGAAGCTTAATATGTGGCTGATAGCCATCATTAAAGTCTATGGGACCGTTTCCACCAGGTACAAAGCAGCGAGAATCGGACGTTAAGCAAAGAAACGTGATGTTGTGGCCCGCTCCTAAATTTACGCGGCAGTTGTATTTTCTAGGCACTACGCTTCTAAAATGCATCAAGCTTAGCGGTGTAGTTCAGACAAGACAGGAAATCAGGCGTTCGGGAGAAGTAAAATACCCAGGACACAAGCAGATTTCTGATCGCTTGATTATGAAGAAAAAATAAATAACATCACTACCTGTGACACCTGGGTTGAAGTCAGTCGATCTGTATGTCTAATTTGTTGGTTTGGTTTTTAATCACCGGTGAGGAGTAGTTAAGCCTTTAAAGTGCAGGTTAAATAGCTGCTAATATGCATATACAGTGTTGTACAAAAATTACAAATTGAAAAGTTTGAGGTTATTTTAAAGGGCTTATATCATGCAAAATCAAGTTTTTGGAGTTTTCAACCATCTGGCAATGCACTTTTCTCATAAAAAACCCCACCAGAGTGGTTTTTGGCTTAATTCACGCATGTCTGAGTAATCCTCATAAATTCTGCTCTCTGAGCTGCTCTCTAACCTACAACCCGCACTTTAAGTGGAGAATCACCCAGTTTTTATTTTTTACTTTTATCTATTATTTCTTTTCACCTAGCATTCTATTAAGAATAACTGCCCTCTTACAGTCAAAATATTATTCAAACTTTACTTTTTCGTCCTTTTGTGTTGCCATTTGGGTCTCCGCTCCCTCTATAAATGCTCTAAACATGAATAAAAACTATGTATTATTTGGGCTTCTACAAGCTGTTTGAAAATGTTCCTTATTCTATCATCACCATAATTTGAATACAACCGCCCCTCAGCTGCCAAACCCCGCCCACCAATTCCACATCCACACCATTCTCACGTGTAGCAAGCAACCCCCAAAGCCTAGTAAAAAGATGGGTCTCACATTTATACAAATGATAATTCTCATAAAAGGTGACAGAGATCTAAACTCATTCAAAGCGACTGAAATTGTTAAGAACTGAACTGGTGAGATCTCTTCATGCAAGACTGATTTTGTATAAAGAACTTCATTAACATGTTTTGCACGGACCATAGAACTATTATAACTTGTTAAAAAAGAAGAATGTCACCTTTAAGTTATTTGCATAATATGTCATTCTATTGAATACAAATGTTAAACTCTGGTACATTTACAGTAAGGTGTCATGGTATAAGAATTTTGTGCTACAGTACTCAATTTGGATACAAGGCAAGGCAAGTTTATTTGTAGAGCACAATTCATACACAAGGCAATCCAAAGTGCTTCACAGTTGCATAAATGAAGAAAACAGATAAACAGAAAAAAATAAATAAAAAATAATTAATTACAATAAAAAGCAAGAGTGCAGATAAAATACTTTCAATTGTCATATGCACGGGTAAAAAGAACTGTTTTAAGCCTGGATTTAAACATTGTTAGAGTTGAGGCTTGTCTCACATCCTCATGAAGACTGTTCCATATTTTAGCTGATTGAAACTAAAATGCAGCCTCACCATGTTTATTGTTGACTCTGGGAACCACCAGGAGACCCCTCCCTGAGGTTCTCAGGGCCCGAGATGGTTTATATGTCTCCAACATGTCAGAGATGTACTTTGGTGCCAAACCATGAAAAGCACTGGACTAATATGGTCGTATTTCCTGGTTCTTGTCAGGACTCGAGCAGCAGCGTTCTGGATATAATGCAGCTGTCTAACAGCTCGTTTAGAGAGGCCAGCGAGCAGGCCGTTACAGTAGTCTAACCTGCTGGAGACAAATGCATGGATAAAGCTTGGTTTATGCTTGCCGCATGAACATTCCGCGCGGAAACGAGACGTGCGGAACTGACCGAGACGCCTTCGAGCAGCGTTTATACTTTCTGCAGCTTGTCCCTGCTGAGAGCCAATATTCTTGACGACTGTAGGGGGCGGCGTAGGGCTCTTCAGCATGCATACAACACTACACCATAGTAGAAGTAGTAATCACTGTTGTTTACAAGATGGTGACACCCGTGAGCTTAAAAAAAGCAGAACTTTTATGCTGTTTACTTAGGAAAAAAGACGAAAAAGGAGACTGTCCACTTGTCCATTAAAACACAGTTCATCACAGTGATCTCTATCGGCCGAATCATAAAGATGTCTATTTACGGACCTCCGGCAATATGAGCTCTTGCCAGTCCGCCATGTTTTTTTGCGCAGGACTGTCCGCGTAGTTACAAATTTTCCTAGGTGCGCGGTGTGTAAATTTTGGGGCGGGAGGAGGCCGCGCGGAGAGGGGTGGTTGCTGAAATGACATAATTTGGCCGCGTGGAGCCGTGCGGACCTCGCGGACGCGGCAAGCATAAACCAAGCTTAAGTCTCTCTAAGTCTGGTTTTGACACTATTCCACTGATCATAGCAATGTTTTTCAGATGGTAAAAAGGTGTTGATGTTATTGGTTTGATGTGGCTGTTTAAGTTCAGGTCCGAGTCCATTTTTACCCCTAGATTTCTAACCTGATTTTTTGGTTGAAGACAGAGAGACTCAACATGACTGATAACACTTTCTCTTTGTGTCTGTGGGGCCAAAACAATGATCTCAGTTTTGTCTGAGTTTAACTGGAGAAAGTTGTTTTGCATCCACAAACTGATCTGTTCAACACAGTGACAGAGTGAATCTATAGGCCCACATTCACCTGCTGTCAGTGACACGTAGATCTGAGTGTCATCTGCGTAGTTATGGTAAGACACATTATTGCTGTTAATTAGCTGACCCAATGGAAGCATGTACAAGTTGAATAAAAGTGGTCCCAAGATTGACCCCTGGGGGACTCCACAGGTCACGGGAATTTAGTCTGAGACACAGTTGCTAATTTCGACAAAGTACGTCCTGTCCTTCAGATAGGACTTGAACAAGTTTAGAGCAGTACCAGAGATTCCCACCCCGTTTTCTAACCTGTGAAGTAAGATCCCATGATCCACTGTTTCAAAGGCAGCGCTCAGGTCCAGAAGAACTAAAATGGAGACTTTGCCTGCGTTGGTGTTCATGCGGATATCATTTGTCACCTTGATCAGAGCTGTCTCAGTGCTGTGGTGGGGCCTAAAGCCTGACTGGAAAGTATCAAACACATTGTTAGACAGGAGAAGGTGAGCTGTTGATATACTACTTTTTCTAGGAATTTTCCTAAGAATGGTAGGTTTGATATGGGCCGGTAGTTGCTCAGTACTGTGGCATCAAGGCTGCTCTTCTTTAGAAGACGCTTAATGACAGCAGTTTTTAAGGCATTTGGGAATGTTCCAGTCTCAAGTGAAATGTTAGGTAACTGACCAAGTTGTGGTATACAAGTGTCCCCTTAGGCCCCGTCCACACTACTGCGTTTCCGTTTAAAAACGGAGACCTTTTGCTACGTTTGCACCTCCCATCCACACTAAAACGGCAAAAACGGAGACCCAAAACTGAGAAGTCTAGAAACGCTGCCGACCCCGTTTTTCGTTTTGAAACTCCGGAGGGCGTTTTGGTGTGGACGTCTGAAAACGGAGGAATTTAGAAACGATGACGCAGCAGATCACACTCGGCTCTATGATTGGGTGTCATCGGTCATGGCGTATCCTTCCCTGATTCGTCAGCCACCCGTCACATGACCCGTCCCCGGAAGATAACATACAAAAACAGCCTGGAGTACATTACGTTAGAAACTGCAACATGAATAACGAATTACATCTCTGGCCTTCGACATGTTTAGCAGGTACGTTAGCTTGGCTACTTTCATCAAATCTGAGGAATGGTCAATCTGTTTCCTGTTCATACCAGCGCGCGCATGCCCAGTGTTGGAGAATGGTCACGTGATCAGCGTTTTCAGTCGTTTTAATGAGGACGGAGATCAATTCTAATACGCATGGAAAACGCTAGTGTGGACGGAGATAGTTTTCGTTTTAACTCTCCGTTTCTAAACGAAAACGCAGTAGTGTGGACGGGGGCCTTAATCAACCACAAGGATAGTCGTATCAAAACAACAATATTATTTGATGTTTGTAGTTTAAGCTGGATGGATACAGAAAGTCAGGAACTTTTAAAATCAACACATGAATTAAATAATGGTGTTAATTCAATGACACTCCTTTGGCTTATATTTATCCTTTTCCAAATAACAAAAAATTTCTAACTATTTTGTATGTGAAATTTTATACTAAAAAGTTAAGAACTTGATGAAAATTTGACAATCAAAAGTCTCCTGAATAAAAATTAAACTATGTTCCCTAAATTGCCCATAAAATCCATGATCCAGGTGATCCACCCAATTCCAAAATCCAAATCTTCAAACATGTCTGAAAGTAGGGCTGGGCGAAATGGCCTCAAATCTATATTGCGATATAATCTAAAGCATGTGCAGTAAAGATATATATTGCAATATATTCTTTTTTATATTATATATAATATATTTCTTTTTTTATATACATCTGTTTATATCTGACTGCTTATGCATTCTATTGCATATTCTATTGCAGTAGAAAAAGTTTGAAAAGGTTAAGAATTTCATTGAAAGAAAATGTATTGTGCAAAATGCATTTCTTTAAATATTCATGTCTTTCCCCTAAATAATGGGAAAAAAATTCTCATAACATAAATAAAGATGAATATATTTTAAAATAAAATAAAAGCTAAATGTTCTTTAAACAAAATTCAAAATTGTCTGCTTTGGTTACTTATTTATACATTTAATATCACACAAAAGTATAGCTGCAGATATTTGAATTAAAAATGCTTAAAAGTTCAACAGGTTTATTTTCCAATAAATGAAAAACATTCTAAACTTGTAGCATCTAGTGTAAAGAAAAACACTGAACGTCAGTATTTATCTTCCTTGTGTACCTGGTGCAAAGTATGTAGGCACAGCTTTATAACATATTGCGTAATCACAGTATGGTGTACAGTCAATATGTCTACAATTAACTAAGTTTATATAATTTCTACCTTATACGTTTTATGTTCCGCATTACTATCTGAAAGAACAGGTCGTTCTCAGTGATATCCAGTGAGGTACCATGATAGGATGTCATCTGTGCTGTAGGTTCACCTGTGAAAATCCCTTGAAATTAAATATTTCCATCAACAGTTAGTGGCAATAAGTTGCCACTTAATGCCACTAAGTTAAGTTGGCCAAGTGAAAGCAACTAGGAACATCAGAACTGAGCTACCCAGACTAATACTAGTACTAATTCACTCAATAGCAAAGGTATATCAAATGAGGAGCTCTGGAGTTTGAAACAATAGTCTAGATTATATTAAAAAATATATTTTTTTAAACAGTGTTCATTCAAAAAAAAAGAAAAAAATTTCCCAACTAAAAAAAACAACTAAAGACTCACTTTATCATTGTTTGTGGCAATTAAAAAACAAACTGGGTCCATGTCCGGCCTTGTTTGGAAAAGTTACTGTTATGCTTCTTAATACTCTGTACAGATTTTAAAGCAAGCAGCTAATTATCGAACATGAACACACTTACTTGCCTTATTTGAATGTCGTGTGCTCATCTCTTCCCCATTTTAAACAGTGGATAAGATAAATGGGTCTGACCGGGGCCAGCACGTCTGTTAGGGCTCCTGTACTGAAGAGATAAATCAAGTCCTCACGGCACAGAAACGGTAACTAAACTGTCGTCTTGCTATCAGCAGATTCGATACACGCGTCCTCTTCTCACATGTCGGCGTGCCCTGTATTGGTGAATAAATGGGTCCGTGTTTGGGAGTGCAGATGTGTGAATGCGACTGTAAAGCACCCCAAGTGGTTCAATATCACTAGGAAAACACTATATAAAGTTCAGTCAATTTGCTTTAAAAATGTAGATGCTGTACATTTGGGTTCAGATCTACAACCTCAGCTAAAGACTTAATAAAACTTTTTTTTGCACCATTCTTTGCTCAGTGTCCTCATGAAAAAGCACCAACCCCACCCTGGCAAATTTAGTTTAGAACCACCAGTGGCTTAAATCCCTATGGGATATAACAGAGTGGTGACGGATGGGGAAAAGTGTAAGTACGTTTTTATTTTCATGGCTAGGAGGTGTTCCAGTAAGTGTGTCAAAGGCAACGCAGACTTGTGATGATGCTTCCTATCACAGCTGTTCGTCTAAATTGAGGTTAGGAACTTCATTTCAAATGCCATCGTGGTAATCAGTTTTCTAGCAAGGCTAAAGTGGTAATATATGAGGGTGAGGTGGGGATTAAAACGAGGCAGCGTGTGTTTCTAAGAATACCAACAGTGTCTGTACATTTCAGTGTGTTAGTAACACAGCAGTCATACGGTCCTTTCAGCACTCAGCCGCTAAGCGTCCTTAGCTTCAGTTACATCTGGACTCCCGTGGTGAAAATGACCAAAAGGGCACAGGAACAGGGAGCTATTCTCATGCAAAAGCAGCTTAAAAGTGGGCTCTGTCTGCATCCGGAGGGCCACATCCTCACATGACAATATCCACAACATTCACCGAAGCTGGTGAATTTCCACTCAACTGCAACAAGAGCTCATGCTAACAGAGGTAGCCACCACGGCTAGCTGGCTAACTATCGAACACCTGTTCGGCTGCTAGGAAGGAGGAGTGAGGAATAAATCAGAGTTCGCCGCTTTTGTAGCTCATATGTGAAGGATGGATGATTGGCCTGGAGTGTAGAAACCTCTGTTTGATCCCACAGTCAGCGAACCTTCAGCTCCTACAGCTGCGGCAGATTAAAACAAGCAACAAACAGCGTACCTTCCTGATGCCTCAGTTCCAGCTCCGACATAGCAATTCATCCTTTTCTCCAGATAAAGCTGACCGTATATCTCTCCCTTCCTTTCTAAACTAACGGGATTGACATCATCATCATCATCATCATGGTGGTGTTTTCTCTCTTCAGTCTCATTGCTCCGTCAGTGACGTTAACTTCCTGTTCCCATCCCAGCAGCGGCGGCTGGAAGGAGGACTTCTGATCAATAATTCATCCACGGAGAAGGAAAATAAGATCATATGAGGTTTTTAAGTCAGTTGGCAACGTAGATCTAACATGAGCTGCAATAGATACCCATAAACACGTCTGTAATGTTCAAATGAACCCAGAATATCAATAATAAATGTTGCCAAACTCAAAAAAAGCAATACGAAGGTGAGCATCATCCACACAGCGTTTAAAGATAAAACAACAATGCAAAAATAATTTTCATATATAAAAAACAAAATCCACACATAGCTAAAGTATTAAATAAAAGTTTCTAACTAAAAAGGTATTAATGTATTACTTGCAAAACGTGTTTTAGGGCAATTATTGGTTGCGCATTTGACAAAAAATCCGTTTGTTTGCTATAACTTTGACATATAATTGCTTCGATAAGCCAGTTATGGAGCCCATCAAAGCTGAGAGTTGGAAACAAAACTTTCAAAACATAATATGTGAAGTTGTAAACTACTTTGTTTTACTTAAGGAATTCAAAAAAATATTTTGTTCTAAACATATATTAAATCTAGTTGGTGGGCGTGGTTAAATCTTAGAGGTGGGTTGACAGGAAGTTATATTTAATATGACAAAATGTGTGATTTTGGTAACAAAAAAGATGGCTGGTTTCCATGGTAACCCTCAGAATTTCGGTCTCTCAAATGATCCTTTATATATAAAATTCCAATTGGTAAAATCATCAGACAGCATGGAATACATTTCCACAGTTGAGCCAATATTTTGAAGCTATATGTATTCACAAATCCTGAGTAATCCAATCAGTTAGGTAGATTACATGCGTGTCTGGAAGAGACAAAAACCAAAAGAAAACCGGATGACTAAGATTTATTTTAAATGACTACACAGAAGTTATTTTATTTGGACCAGAACTTCTGAAAAAGAAACTGCTTAGATCATCAGTGTTTAAACAGACTTTAGTGACCAGTAGATTTGAGCAGGAGGACCTCTGACCTTGTTCCCTTAACTATAGCATGAAGTGTTTTTAACCTTGAGGGAGTAGACATCAACATGGTGTGGGAGGGATTGAGGAGGATAATATCGGATTATTTTTTACATAGGGCAATAGGAATAAGATAGTGTGGAAGAGTTTGAAAGAATTTAAAATATCAAGAAGGCCTAATATACTGCAGCCTCTTCCTTCTTACAGGGACAAGATATTTTCCTTCCATGACAGCGTTCAGACCACAGAATCTGAAATGTATATAATCAACACATGTAGTTTATTAATTTGCTTGATGTCTGATGCTTGAATCATGCAGCACAATTCGACTAATTAACTGAAGGATTAGTTGGGAATTTACGTCTGATTAAAGTAAAATAACTTTTCTTCTAAAGTGCCGTGAGATGTTGTGCTGTGAATTGGCCCTATTTAATTTAACTGAATTGAATCTAAAACTTAGGACATTTTTATTGAATAACCAGAAAAATACGTCAAATGTTGCAATTTTGACTGAACACTTCTTATTTGACAATAATTTTTCTTCCATATTAATGTAAGAGCGAATGACTGGACATTTAAGAAAACGCTTGTGATTAACAGAAAACCTTTTGTTTGTTTTGCAGAAAAGAGCAATAACAAAATCCTTTATTATGTAGAAACATAACGGCATCCCAGGGTCCTTTGTCACATATGCGGATATTTAACTAAATTATTGCCAAATACTTTACATTAAAAAGTAATGTAAACATTTTATTTATAATAGAAGACGTGTTAATCATACATAATGTATCACAATATAAACATTTTTAGTGCATTTAAATAAAATCAAAGTAAGTACATCTTCAATACGCAGTAATTGCTTTATATTCGTAATCTTTCTGCCTAACAGCACCATCTAGTGATCATTACATATAACATTTGCATTATTTTGATCTGATTCACTTCATCAAAGCAGATAAAATTCTGTGAAAATAGTAACAAATCAACAATTAAAGTAGGAATATTTTTAGCTTTATACATCATCTCCATAAAAGTTAAACATGATTCAATAAGCAGAATTTCTCCTGAATGCGTCATAATGTATCTGTAGTTATTAACCACCAGAAAGCACAAATTGATCTATTAATAAGTAATTACTCCTTCACATACATTTTTCAAATCTGATAATTTTCCAAACGATCTATTTCCTAACGTTTCAAGACTCCATAGGTCAACTGTTTTTATTAATACCCATCAGTAATCATATTTAAAAAATAAAATCAGAAAATCAGACATTTTTCAATTTCAATCAAGTTTGATTGAGACTGCAGTAAAAAGCATTATCCCTGCGGTGCTGTAGGACAGGCATGTTCTTCCTGGTTCTACTGACTTTCTCTAGGTCTACCTCCACCAACACCATGCCTGGCTTCTCCCCACCACAGTCACCCACCACTTCCCCCCAGGGGTCCACGGCTAGGGCGTGGCCATAGGACAAACGCTTGTCGTGGTGCCGGCCTACCTGTGCTGCTGCCAGGACAAAGCACTGTGTTTCTATTGCCCGTGCGCGGAGTAACACCTGGAGACATATCACAGTATAATCGTTAACACTGCATGAGTTAAAATATCAAATTTTTATCGGTTTTACTCAGAGATTTGAAAGAAAAAAATCTAGATTATTATAGTTTTATTTTTATAAAAGAGAAAAGCAAGAACTATTATGACTAACAGGTTTATGGTAATCTATAGTCATTTTGATTTTGTCACATAGATTTGAACAAACGTATAGAATAAGCACCCGCCTAAATCCAGAAGCGTTTTTTCAGTACCAACTTTTTCAGATTTATACCTTTTTTGCTGTTTTGCTTATTACAGAGTAATAGGCTCTTGTTGACTAGACTTGTTTTTTGGCTGAGTAACCAGCCTGCTGCCTGTTGTTTAACAGACACCTCTTTTATAACTTGCCAACTGTAGTTTTATAAGGTATTTCATAAGACTAAATAGTGCTGCTTTAGTTTCCAAACCAAAAATATTTCCAATCAGCCAAACACTCAAGCTTTATTTCAGCCAGCTGACAAGAAGCGCACAACAATAACTGAGGAAGAGACCCTCAACACTTTACTCTATGTTTTAAACGGATATGTTTCTAGCATTAAATAAAAAGTTCCTTAAATCATAGGAATAGTATTATGGAAACCTTGATACCAGTTTTCTTTGCATAATGTTATAGTATTATATTGTTTTCCTACCTCCCAGTGTGCAGCTCCTGTGGCTACAGTGAAGGCTGATGGATATGTAAGGATCTCTGCACCGTGTCTCTGGAAAGCAAGCGATAACTCGGGGAACCTCAAATCATAGCAGACTCCCAGTCCCACCTACAGTGCATCAACAAAAACACTGTAAGTAGAAACAAAGAAGATGCCAACATAGTTTAATGTACACTAAGTGTAACAGCGGACCAACAAAGCAAAGATACAATTCAGATGCTATCTGTCAGCCTCTGTTTTTTTATTGAAGCCTATGAATTTTTACTGTTTCTGGCTCTCAAATTTAGTTCAAACAGGTTATTGAGATAAACATTGTACGTTATTCTGCAGTGCTAGAAAGAGATATGTACTGTTTTACAACCTTGCCGATGGGAGTCTGGACTGGAGGAACCAGGGAGGCTCCAGGGATGGTGAAGGCGCTCTCTTTCAGAGACACGCCTTTTTCAGGCAGCTCCACGTCAAACAAATGGGACTTCCTGTAGACTGACACGATGTCACCTGTAGATTTAATGACAATTTATCAGTGTAAATTATGTGTTGTTGATTTTGGATTTATGCTCCGGAATATGGCTAGATCCCTTGTTTATATTATTAGATACCGTACCTTTGTTATTAATGATGATGTGGCTGTTATAAATACGTCTGTCGTGGTCCCAGTCATGTCCCTGTTCATGAAATCCTCCAAGAGAGAGCCACACCTCCAACTTCCTGAAACAAAGATAAAAAAAATAAAAAAACAATATTGTAAAATATATATATATAAGGGATGCAAGAATGCCGATATCGGGCCGATACTGTTCAAGCATACTCATATCTGTATCAATACCATGGACCGATACTTAAAATGTGGAAAATCTGCTATAATTTCACAAAAAAAGTATATTTGTCGCTTTTATTAAAAAGTTTTTTAATTCTAATTCACTATCATTTGTTGTAACAAGCAAAGAAAAAAAAACTGTCTTCCAATTCATTTTATTTTTTTGTCGTATTGGCTTTGAAAAGAATTGTATTATTGCTTCCAATATATATATTTAATTATACTATTCGTGTAATAGTTTTGATAGCTCCAATATTTAGTAATAATCGAATACTTACATCATATAAACCTTTATTTTAAAGTAGATATTTTAACAAGTCACAATTTCTCAATAGACTGAAAGTTGTATTGCTCCACCTGGCGAGCTGTGTGTATCGGGAGATCATGTCCCCTCCCAGAGTCTCTGACAGCGACAGTGTCTCCTCTCTGCTGGATCCAATGTAGTCAAATCCCTCAGGCAGGAAAACCATGCAGGCCCCTTGCTGTCTGGCTTCCTCCAGGAGCTGTTTACAGGCGAAGAAGTTGGCCTCCTTGTCTGGGGTTGCTGTAACTTGACAAACTGCTGCCACTGGGTTAGATGAAGTACTCATCCTGCGCAAAAAAAAAAAAAAAAAGATTATAAAGAGGAAGCTTGTTAAACAATCAAACATGGCTGATGATTAACTTTACAAGTTACTGAGCTTCGTCTGTTGCACATTTATTTTTTTAACTATGTACAGCTTTAGTTTTATGATAAGCAAACCTATGGAAAACAACATTTAAATTTGATACCCCTATAAGTTGTGTTTAATTTATACTAATTTGGCAATAAAACGGCCACATTAAAGCTCAAACTTCTATACAAGTGCTTTTATTTGCAAATTGCTGAAAACAATTCTTGTTTTGTATTTAAAATTTCTAGTTATGAGTAGTAAACACATATCTTAACAAAAATAATAAACACACCTGTTTTGCAGCATGTGATGGTGTCCCAGAGCTGGCAGAGAGGCCAAGAACTTCACAGATGATCCCAAATTACACCTGAACATTGGTCACACGCAGAATCACTTTCACTGCTTACACTATGTTAGTGTATTATTAACGTTTGGTTTCAGCTCAGCCCTCTGCAATGAAAATGTGAGGTTTTATCTTCTTCTATGCTGTGCTTTAAGGGAAATGCGCTCTTACGCCATCTACTGGGAACTCTTATTACTAACATGTCAGACAAAATACAAGACTAGGAATGAGTGAAATACTACTACAATATCATTCCTCATCTATACTGATCTTTAAATGTTCTTTTTGTTTGACTACAGCTTGTTTGTTTCTTACACTTGTACATGACAATTTGTCGAAACAAACGCTGTATTGTTATATTGTTTTCTAATAAAAGAAGTTAAAATGAATAAATAAGTAAATAAACAAACTGTGTAGTGATAATGTAGATTAGATAAAGGTCAAGCTTTTATAGTTTATAAGGATATATAACAGCTTTGTTGTTATTAAAAATGCTAATAAAAACCCCCACGCTAGAGTAATTAGTGACATTTTAGCCTTACTATCTATTGTATAACTTTTTTTAGCAGATAATTTTATCAAATATGGATATTCCTTTCGTATTTGAACTGCATTTGCGCACAGGCGGCCTCATGAGCCCCCTTGTTCATCTAGCTAGGGGTCCTACTAGGGAACATTCTTCCAAGATGGCAGCCAACAGTAGCAGCACGGGTAGCAAGTCCAGCAGCAGCGGCGCAGAAAAACTGTCCGGCACGTCGGCTGAACAGGTATTCTTACCTGCCAGTAATAGTACAATTTGTCGGTACAATTGTTGTTGTTGCTCATCCGAATCTGGCTACGTGAAAACAAGCAATTTGACGGTCGGTTAGCTTAAGCTAACGCAAGCTTCTCTGTCGCCATCATCAGAGCATCAGTCTGCTTCCTAAAGCCTCTCATTAGAGCTTTTTATCGTTAAACAATTTCTGCATCCAATCCTTTCAATTGATTTACCTCATGCGTATCTTTCTGATTATTTTATTTAAACTTTAACGTTCCCGTGAATTGTTAGTGTGGTTTGGTGTGACGAGGCAAAAGGCTATTTTTATCCACAAATGTGGGTTTCTTGCAGCGTTCCCCTGTCCTTCACATAGGCTACAGCTATCTTGAATATGCCAAAGTATGACACGCTGCTGTCATAAAAGTTGATCAGTTTTATGACATTTTTTGTTATCTTCCTCATTTTGATTGGAATTAAGATATACAAGAATGTGGACAGCAAAATAACTGGAACAAAACTAAAAAAAACACATTAAAACGTCTAAAAAGTTAACTTTTATTGGGACATTTTAAATGTATAGCATTAATAGTAAAACTGCTTTTCTTCTTTTCATACAGTCCAGTTTTATGTTATATTCTTATTTTTATAGCTCTGCAATTCATCAAAACATTTACAGTGATTTACAAGCCTATTAGAGCCCAATTGTGTCTAAAAAGACAAAATATTATGGAAATACTCAATTCAATATTCTCTGGGTAGAAAGTAAGGTAAACTTGAACAGCTTGTATTTGGGGGTTATGTTGATAAAATCTTTAGATATTTAAATAAAACTGATGTCTGCTGATAACAATGTTACTGTGGAAAAGAAAAAAGGGAACAGAGGAAGTGTTTTGAGAAGAAAACCCCCCCAAAGATTCAAGAAGAATCGTTTGTGAAGCAATCAAGAATCCGTTCTCCTCTATGTCCATCATATTCCAGAACCTAGCTGGAGCACCCAGAACAGCAAAAGCGTCTGGTGCTCAGACATGTACAGCTTTTGTTTTTAGAAGACTTTTTCTGCAGGACTACGCTCCATTGCAAGCTTTGACTTACTCCACTGTGTGGCTTTGCAGTAAAACCCTTAAAGATGAGAGAGTAGTGACGTTGCACCCTTCCTCATCTAACCTAAATGCCGTGAATTTGGGGTAAAGGAGAACAGTCCACCTCGCTGAACGGTATCTGGGAGGCTGTGATTTCTGTTAGTCTAAAAACCGAACATCAATAAATCAAGAAACTTTACAGCAGACCCCACAAATAAAATTCATTCTAAAATATCAAGTGTCCTTATAGTTGTGCAGGCTCTGTAGACAACAGACAAAAAAGTTAAGCGGTAGGCTGGAATAAATGTGACTAATCGTGTAATAAAGAAGATGTTTTATTTTATATATATATTTTTTTGGCAGCACTGTGAGACAGTTCTGATGAGTTCATCTTTTTGACAGGTGGTGGCAACATTTCAGAGGATGCGACAGGAACAGCGTAACATGGCGTCTAAGGCTGCCGAGTTGGAGATGGACATCAACGAGCACAGGTCGGTAACTGATCCCTGCAGCCAGTCCTGGGCCCTCATTTATCAAGCGTACTTACGCACAGATCCGTGCTTATTTCGTGCGTAGGAACAATTCTACACGTTGTGTGGTATTTATCAATTCGTACTTTTGCGTAGAAATGTTCCTAAATATAAGTACAGTTCTGAATGTTCGTACGCACATCATCTACTGTTAGAACGGAGGAACTGGAACACTGAAACAGTTTTATTTTGACAGAATATTTCTCTCAGCAGTTTATTGCCTCCACCAAGGAGCTCATGTTGGCGTCTGTCTGTGTTATAACAAAATAACATTAAAGTTATGCACGGATTAGCAATAAACTTTAAGGAAATGTTTGAAATTTTCCAAGAAATACATAATTTAATGTTGGGTTGATCATGCATGGCGCTGTCACTCGCAATGTGCGCTGTGCGGCCGAGACCCCAACCCCCTCCCGTTTATTTGTCTATTTATTACACAAATCGTTTCAGTTTAATGGGATTTTGTCACACCTTTAATTAAAAGGTTTGCAAACTGTACCGTGACAACTAAATGTTCCTGCTTATCAGTGAAGCAGATTTCCCTGACATTTTTTTAGGTCTGTAAATCATGAATACTTTTTTTATTTCCCCACTTATGTTTCACCTTGATCTCTGTGTCATTAAAATAACTTTTTTTCCTCTCTTGGAAATTGTTTTAAGGAAGAATGTGAGGACTCAATGCATGATATGGTGCTACTAAATATGGTTAATTCGGGGCGTTTCTGTATGCTAATGACTGTGAACGGGCACGAGGACCTGTGACGGCACAAGTGGGATTTATCAACAGCTGATTGCGGAGGAGCGTGCGTACGAGAGGCCTCCGCATGTTTCATAAATCACACTTTGACGTGTACTTACTCACATCCTAAATTTCCTTAGTAGGATAGAATATAGGAAAATTTCTACGAACGTTTGATAAATGAGTACCCTGCTTTTTATGTTGCATTAATGCAATGTAGCAATGGTTGGGCTAGGCTGTGCGGTATTGGTGCCATTGCTATTTTATATGGCATGCCATGAAGAATTATGAATACTAGTTGCACAGGTGTCTAAAAGTAGGCCGTATTGTCTTTAGAAATATATTTTTTTATCCGAATGCACCGTTTAATAATGATCAAGCTTCCAATAACTTTAAACGTGCGAGTTGCCACAATGGCTGACTCTTATCAGGTTTTTATGTAAAACTCCAATCGTTCCACTTTTTCTCTTTTCTGTTCAGTTTAGTAATTGAAACGCTAAAAGAAGTGGATCCTTCAAGGAAATGCTTTCGTCTAGTAGGAGGAGTGTTGGTGGAGAGAACGGTGAAGGAAGTTCTTCCTGCACTGGAAAACAACAAAGAACAGGTAACCACGAGGGATAGCTAATATACCAGGAAGTTTTTTGCACATGTTTAAAAAAAAAACTAATCTTATTTACCCTGGTAATAAAGCATTGTGATCAAATATTTTTTTTCCACAGTTCTGACTGAAATAGGAAGGAAAACTTAAACGACGGCTGAAAATAAATAAAAATAATACTAGTGCAAATAAATGTTTGAATGAATTGGTTGAGGCGTGTTTGCAATTAAATCACTTAATTTTTTAATTTATATAAGAAAAAATAAGTAATTTAGAATTATTAAAATGAAAGTCAAAAGATTACATATATATTTTTCCTTTAAAATGACAAAAAAGGTTGTTTCAGTTCTTTTTTTTATTTTTATCAAAATGTTAATCAGGGTAAATTACAATGTTTTATTTCCTCTCATCAGATTTCCAAAATAATCGACAGCATCAACACACAGATGCAGTCGAAAGGACGCGAGCTCACGGAGTACAGAGAACGCTACAACATCCGTCTGGTGGGAGAGGGCGAAGGAGAGGGTCAGGGCCAGTCGGCAGCAGCCTCCAGTAACAGCGAGGAAGGCGGATCTAAAAGCGGAGCCGGAGTTCTAGTGTCATAGCTCGTCAGCACGAACAGTGACAAAGGCCTTCTGATTTCTGCCTCGTTTAAAAAAAAAGAAAGAAATTAAAACCATGACGAAATAAAATTCTGAACTCTTAACAGGACGTTTTTGGATTCGGGATTTACTGTAATTTCTGCAAAATGTAATACACTTGGTTTTTTTCACATCTGGTTCAATCAACTGTACTCAGCCTGTATATGTTGTTATATATAGTATTGTTTGTTCAGATATAAGGTTGTCTTGGATTTTCTTTTGAAATACTGTCAATTTACAATTAGACGCTTTATTTTAAGATGACAGATCTTATTGGCCATTTGATTTAATATTCTTTTGTAAGACCAGGAAGAACACATTTTTTTAATGTTAAAGTTCTGTAGTGCTGAGCTAAAACTAGAATACATAGAGCATCCGTGTCTGTTGCCATTGATATTTTTATGTAAATGTGGATTGGTATTTCCCACACTTCAGCATTTGCACTATTAAACCGATGAAGAGTTGGCTGTGCAGGACACTGCTTCCAGTCGTACAAAATGTCCTTGCAACGAGGGAAGCACGTCATTTCGGGCCTTTTGACACCATACATTGAGCATGAACTAGTGAAATAAAACAAGATTGTCTAATGTGGCATTTCTGTTTCACAGTTTATAAACCTATTGCAGATGCTTCATGTAGTTGCAGGTTTGTGTTATACCCGTTAAAAACAGAGGCTTGGATTGGTACAGGATGACTATACTGAAAAGAACAACATGCTTCTGACAACTGGAAACATGGAGCTTGATGTGGGCTTCCTCTGGATAACTTTGCGCTCTCTGACGGGCCACTACTGCCATCCTGTGGCGTTAATTGGTATAGCAACATGAAGTATTACAGAGAAAACTGATTGGACATTTTTCTACCACACGTCTATTTTGAATCGCTTCTAAATATATTTTTTTGCCTTGTTGCAAGGGGCTTTATTCTACTGAAAGAAGCCACATCAATCAATACACTGTTTCTTTTATTTAGCTTTAACAAGCTTAAAGGGGACTATACATACTTTTAACCACAAATAAAAATATTAACTTTCTTCCTCTTACAAGGTCCAGGATTCAGCCTTGGCCTTGGCCTGCGGTTGCCTATATATGACTGTAAACTCACTTAAATAGCGACTGTTCGAGTCGAACAAGATGGTTTCTGAGTGCTTTCCAGGCGCAGCTTGCGTCCTGTGCATTCAAACTCAGTTCACATTTAGTGAGACAAAATTAATTCATAACATTCTTAGAAAAAACGCACACTTCGACGAGGATGGGATTCGAACCCACGCGTGCAGAGCACAATGGATTAGCAGTCCATCGCCTTAACCACTCGGCCACCTCGTCTTGACGGATCAGTTTCTCATTCGGGCTGCAATTAGATATTTAGCCTGAGGGGGCACTCGCGAGCACAAAACGTTCAAATTTACTTAATCTCTTTGACATGTATATGTTTGCATAAGACAAACTTGTATTCACCTAGACCCACTACCATGTATAGCAGCGAAGACATTTAATGAAATAGGGGTCTCATTCAAAGGGCATTTAAGGACACGGTTAACAATCATGTTTGAAATGGGATCCAAGAGTGGAGAAATCTCACAACCAGTCCTGGAGTGGCTAATGTGAACCACCGGGAAATTTCTGACAGAATTCTGCATTTCTGTCTAAAATGTGGGCTGCAATGCCCGATGCTATGGCAAGCAGAGTCGTACTAATGTGCCAAATGTGCAACTAGGCAAACATGACATAATCTGGCAACATCTGATGGCTTTCTGGGGCAACTTCAGCTACTATCCGTCAGAGACAAAGTTCGCAACACTGCCTTTAACATGCAAGGTTATAATTCCATTATTTTAATTATGGATGCAACGATACCTATACGATACCGATACTTTGATCTGAATGCGTGGCGATACCAAGTACCAATTCCAATACTTCTACCGCACAAAAAAATGCAATGAATTGGGGGAAAGGTTTTATTTTCTTCTCTGAAATAAAATAATAATAATAATTATCATAAAAATGACCACAAAACAAAAATCTAAAGTGAAAAATAAAAACTTTCTGGGAAATATCGCAGAATTTCCACATTTTAAGTATCAGTTGATGGTATCAGTGAAACCCTAAATTTAATATAAAAAGGTTTTGATATTGAGTTGGCCGGTGTGCGGCATAAAACTGACCTTATAGTTGATCCCAGAATAAGATATACTTTCCCTCCTCTATCAACAGCAGCAAAAATGGATCCAGAGAATAACAGACACCATCTGCTTCATAATAAAGCTCTCATTTGAAGCTAGATTTGTTATGTTTGTGGCTGGGTTGTCTTTGCATCTTCAGACTTCTTTCTCTTATGTGTTTCTCTAGCAGTGTCCCTGCACCACCAATGGCAGTTTCAGCCAGCTTGTTTGGAATCATGTGGATATTTTTATTATTATTGTAGTGCTGTTTATTACAGACTGTCTATGAAAATATACCAGTTTTGTCTCTAATTATATGTTTTTGTCAATCTAGTGAGCCAAAATTAATTCATAGCATTCTTAGAAGAAAAAAGATAATAATTTACGACGAGGATGGGATTCGAACCCACGCGTGCAGAGCACAATGGATTAGCAGTCCATCGCCTTAACCACTCGGCCACCTCGTCTCGATGCCTTGAAAGTGATGACGCATTTCTATTTAGCACAATATATGGCCTGCGGGTCATTTAGGGCTATGTTGTACTGTGCATTATTTTCAATAAAACATTTTTTCAGCTTTTGTCTAATTCTGGACCGAACCATATAAAAACATATAACACTAAATCGAGCTGCGCCTTTAATCCCGACTTTACGGCTGTTACACATCGACATGCGCCGCTGTCGCAGCCGCCGTTCAGCCAACCAGTGTTGTGTTGTGATTTAAGGACCACAACAGCTGGCATCGTTTCACCGATTTTCTTTGCTATTTTGAACCGAATCAAAGTCCAGCTTGATGCTCCTTTATCCAGCACATCGTACGGTCAAGCGTTCGTCCCAACAGCCCCGCTAGGCTGTGGTGTAAGCACTGTGGCTGGGATGTAGTCACCGTTAGCTGGAGCCCCTGGACAGAACCAGCCGCTGTGATTTTGGAGCTGCTTTGTAAACAGCAATCGGCCGGGATCCAGTTTTCTCGGGAATGCATCTCTCCAAGAAATGTTCGGTGTTCAAAGTGGTGCTGAGTGCGCTGCTGATCGTGGCGCTGCTGCAGCTCATTTACCTGTCCTTCTTGTCCAGGTTCCACGGGAAGCAGCAGCGCTACCGCTACTCGGAGCTCTTTGGAGGCTCTGCGGCCAAGAAGAATGCGCACTCCGAGAAGAACACGCGGAAGGAGCGGCTGAGGTACTCACTGTCCACGGGTGGGATCTTTGACAACAGCGGCCAGTACAGAGTATACAAAAACTTGATAAAGAGTGATTTCATGGCGAATCAGAAACCAGGTTTCCACTCAAACTCTGACATACTGACTTTAGCCACTCATACCACCATCAACAACCTACATCATCTGGAATCGCTGCTAGAAAGATGGCAGAATCCTGTCTCTGTCGCTATCTTTGCACATGGGGAAGATGTTAAATTTGCCACAGCCCTGGTCTATGCGCTCAGCTTCTTCTGCCCTCAGATCCAAGCCCTTGTGGACTTCCACTTGGTCTGCCTCTCGGGTGAAACAGCCAGTTTCCCTGAACAGGACCGGGAACACTTTGCTGGCCTGGAAGACTGTGCTTCTGTGTTCTCCAGACTGGAAACCCACAGGGATAAACAACAAAACTATGCCATCAGTGGAAACATCTCCTACCCAAACAACCTTCTCCGTAACGTTGCCCGAGGCGCTACAGAGTCCTCCTACATCCTGGTCATTGACATCGACATGATGCCGAGCGCTGACCTGCACCAGCAGTTCCTTGCCATGATCCTGAGGCGGCCACCGGCGACTGACGAGGTGTTTGTCCTTCCTGCTTTCGAGATCCGCCATGCCAGGAAGATCCCCTCGACGAAGGCAGAGCTGGTGCAGCTTTACCAGGTGGGAGAGGTCCGTCCATTTTATGAGGAGCTGTGTCCACGCTGTCAGGCTCCCACCAACTACTCTCAGTGGGTCAACAGCCACGTTAGAGAGACAGGCACCATGGAGATTTCCTACACACTCAACTGGTTGGACCCCTGGGAGCCCTTCTACATCGGGCCTCGCACTGTCCCCCTGTACGATGAGAACTTCAAGCAGTATGGCTTCAATCGAATCAGCCAGGTTGGTAGAGTCTCAACTTGAAATGTGAAGACTCTTGAGCACCAAGGTGCATCATTTTAGTAATTTAAAATAACACAAAGGAAAACAAATTTCTTTTAGTTCAATTACACAGAGATATTTACAGTGTTTCTGTTTGTTTTTGATGACTTGCAACTAACAAAAACACCACATTTGCTTTCTTGGAAAATAAGAATACAACAGAAGACCAATAAAAACTAGTATTTGTTAAAGATATGTGGACAGTAAGTAAGTTAGTAAAGTTTTGTATTTTCTGTTTTTATGATTTCCCATCTATTTAGACCCCAAATAACACCATTTAATTTTTTTAAACCTATATTATTTAAATTTTATAGCATATCCACTTTGGTGGACAACAGCATGATTCATGTCTAAATACTGTTTAATTTAAAACAAAAGATGTACAGAATCTGATTAAATTAACCCAAGAATAAATTCAACTTAATAAAAACAATGAGTCCGTCCCTCCATCAGATTCTCCTACATCTTCTTCCTCTCCCGGCTTCATCAATCACAGGCTAATACTCATCATTTTCCCCATCTGAGAAGATCCAAATCTAAACCTCCATTGACTATCTTGTATGGAATCTTTTCTGCTTCATGGGTTTCTCCTATAAAAATGAAGAAATCCAATTCACTAAAACTGTCCCGGTGTCCGCCGCAATAGACATTCATAAAAGCACTGTTATTTCAAAGGTTAAATCATTCAACTATTTTCAAAAAGTCAAGATATTGTTATTTACATGTTGATGAACAAGAATACATATCATTATCATGGTAAAAAGTGCCTTTTTTTTTTACTTGTATTTGATCTTTCTACAAAATGTTGTTGCTAGTTAGCCAGCCATTTTGAAGGAGGAAAAAAAAGGAAATTTTCCAGCATGGATACCTTTCAAGTGACACATCACTGGAAAATCCAGGCTTTTCCTCTAAAAAGTACTGTAGGGCTTACTAGGATAACTCAAAATGATAAAAGATAGAGGTAATCAAGATGTGCACTGTAGAGGACACAAATGAATGGGTAGAGTCTCAGGATGATATTGAAAGTTATGTCTGTGTAACGTAGGGTTTATGTGCTCAGTACTTGTTCCGCCCTGCATTTGTACAAACGACTGCAGAGTAGCATGGAGGTGATCAGCTTGTGGCGCTGCTGAGTTGGTAAGTGAGCTCACGTTGCTCAGAAGCAGTGTTTCATTCCAGCAGACTTTAGACAGCCTGCTCATTTAATAAGGTTCTGCACTGAATCCCTGAAGTAAATAAGCGTTTTGATCGTACCCGCCTTCTGACGGCGTTTCCGTCTCCTTGCAGGCGTGTGAGCTCCACGTGGCTGGATACAGGTTCTCCGTGCTGAGCTCTGCCTTCGTCGTGCACCGCGGCTTCAAGATCCAGGGGGAGTTCCACGCTAGGAAAGAGGAGGAGAACAAACAGAACCGGGTTTTGTTCCGCAGCTTCAAAGAGGGTCTGAAAACCAAATACCCATCCTCTACACGACGATGCTGAGCCGGGAAGAAACAAAATGACGGTTTTTCTTTTACAACTTTTAAAGTCATGACATAGATGTTTGGAGTTTTTTTGTTCCCCTGATCCCACAGCTGGAGTTCAACGTAACCCAAATTGTATACTTAGTTTGTCAAAAAGAAAAAATAGGAAGGACGTAAAAGTTTATCAGAAGATTTCAGAAAAAAATTAGTTAGAGCTGAAGGAGAGCCATGAGCATTCAAGAGCAGATTAAAAAACTGGGTTAGTAATTCCCAAGTTTATTTGAATTCTGGTTCAAACATGGCTTCAGAGGTTTGATTGCATTTTTTTTAGGTAATATCCAAGCATATGAGGCATGCAGCTTACTTTCTAAATTAGGTTTAAGTTCAGATACAAAAATAGGATTACATTTTTTTTTTTTTGGACTACTGGAACATCTTGGCATATTCAAATATTTCCAAAACAGCTGATTAAAATTTGCCTTAAAGGGGAAGTACCATTTTTTTCAACCTGGACCTTATCGTTAGCATTTATAGCCTTGGAGTTCTACGGGAGAAGTTAATATCCATTCACGATCAGTGTATATCAACATAATGAGTATTAATGAGACACCAGCGAGCTGCATTTTTACAGTATTAATAATCTGTCTTAAAAATACCACCGCTTCATAGTATTTACACAAAAATGTACCACATGATCTCATTGCTTTCCCTAAAAATAGCAACAAGCAACAATTCCTTCCCCATATCAGGTATAATATTTAAAATGTTACTTGAATATACATGGACTTAAACATGGGAAAAGTAATAGAGTGTTACCATGATGCCTAATATCTGCAAAATAATACAACTTCTCTGCGTTCTTCTCTTTGTAGCATCTGGAGGATAATTATCTTTGCTTTGGTCGAGCTTGCAGTCGGGTGCTTAACAGAGGCACTGCTGTTAGCTTGCAAATTAAGTTTTTAAAAGGGTTTCCTTAAACAGAGTGATAGATGGAGTTCCTTTAGTTTCTATATTTTGAATTTGTGTTTTTTAATGACTGAACATGTTTTGAAACAGCCAAATATGTCTACGTAAGGAGGACAATTATGTATTGGCCTAGTTTCATCCAGCCAACATGCAGTGCGCCATAACAGAGTGAGGTTTGCGTCACTCTATGACTCATATAGGAGAAATCTCCTATTAATTCAAAACTTTCTGTAAACTCTCAATGAACGTATTTTAAACAGGAACGGCGGTATGATGAAAAGGTTGGCTTTTAAACTTATTTTTCAAAACCTTTTTATATTTTGACACCCATTAACGGCCCATAATAATAATGGATCGCATTTATATAGCGCTTTTCGAGACCCTTAAAGTGCTTTACAATTCCATTATTCACTCTCAAACTCTCGCACTGGAGAGAGCACGCTATGATTGTAGACACAGCAGGCTGACAGAGGTGAGGCTGCCATTTCACACCAATCGGCCCCTCTGGCCAACACCGGAAGTCAAAGTAGGTGAAGTTTCTTGCCCAAGCACACGGCATGTAGCAGGAGGAAGCAGGAATCAAATGCCGGGTTGCGGGCAGATAACTCTGCCACAGGTCTACAGCCACCCTTAAATGCTTGCATGCCATGCAGTGCTGTAAAAGGATATATGCCCCTTAGAACTTTTTTTGTCATACCTATAAGATTAATAAACTATCTTTTAAGATCAAACCATAACCTGAGTAAATACAAAAAGAACACAAATCCTAATCCTACATTTACTTAAAAAAACAAAAGTCTTGTTGATCCCCAAGAGCTTTATGAAAAAATACTGTGGACTGATGATACCTAAGTGGATCGTTTCGGAATGTGCGTGTTCTGTAACATCTGGTATAAAAGCAACACAGCAATAGATATAAGAAAAAAAACAACTACAACATTGCACTAGGAGTCAATCCTGGTGGTAGCGGTGGAAGTCTGACGATCCATGGCTGCTTTGTTGTTTCAGGACTTGAAAGACTTCCTGTAAATGAAAATCCCAAGGGAGAATCTCTCGCCATCGGTTTGTGACCTTAAATTTAAACATACTTGGCTTTTACAGCAGGACAATAACTGAAAGCACACCAGCAAGTTCATCTCTGCATGGCTGAAAAAAACAAACTGAAGGTTTTAGGGTGGCCTAGTCAAAGTCTGGGCTAAATTCATTTGAGATGCTGCAAGTTGTTTATTTGAAAATCCTCCAGCTGGGCTGAGTTAAAGCAGTTGTGGGACAGAAATTCCTCCATGTGGGTGTAAAAAATTCACCATCAGTGATCAACAATGCGCCCTGTGATGGACTGGCGACCTGTCCAGGGTGTACCCCGCCTCTCGCCCGTTGACAGCTGGAGATAGGCACCAGCACCCCCGCGACCCATAAAGGATTAAGCGGTTAAGAAAATGGATGGATGGATGATCAACAATGCTTGATTGTGTTGTCAGCACCAAGAGTGAAACAACCAGATTTTAGGTCAAGGGAGTAACTATTTTTTTTTTTTTTGCCAGGTATGTTTGGATAATGAATAAATATCTTTTTGTATTTACTCTAGTTTTTCTTTCCTATGAATTTGTTAAAGTCTCTGAAACTAAAAGGTGTGACAAATAGGCAAAAGCAGGATAAATTCTTACAGCTAAATGTAACAAACTGAATTATTTTTTTATTTAATCTGCTAAAAAATGTAGGCTAATGTTAAACTGTCCTCTGTACTGGTAGACTGAACATTTGAAACGTTTTGGTTTGTTTAGGCAAAGAAACGGGGCAAAAAAAAGTACATTTCCTGCTAAAATAAGAAATTTCTAACTGGCTGTAAATGACTGTAATAACTACGTAGGACATCCACAAAAGTCTGATTTTTTTTTTTTTTTAAGTAAGAAAATCAACAGGTCCTGGCATCAACTTTAACTTTGAAACTGAACTCTGGATCAGTAATGTTTTCTGACCACTAGGGGGCAGTAATCCCTACAGTCAGAACTTTTGACTGTTTAAAGCCTTTTGTGAGAGCAGCACAGATGCACATATACACAACTTTGGTGCTCTGAAGCATGATCATTCACTCTACTTAACCCTGTGATGGTTTGTTTTACCGCTATAGATAGAAAATATTTTTGTTTATTTGATAACTAGCACTGGAAACTTTACAACACCATACAACACTGGCATTGTACAAAAATGTTAAAACTGCTGCATTTCATCACTAAGGATCTGAAACTGTTAATGTTCTACATGTTTTTGCTGATTATATTTTATTGTTTTAACACTTGAAAATGTGTTTCATATGATATGCATTGTCAGTGTGTAAACCAGGCGTAATTATTGTGCTGTAAAGTATTAAACGAGCCTCTATTTTTACACTACAGTGTACGCACAAAAAAAGTACAGTTTGATTTCTGATAATGTCAAAACGGTCTGCAAGACTTATGTTTAAGGGATTTTGCCCCTTTCTTACTTGTTGTGCATTTGGTATATTTATTGTGACATTTTTTTCTCCTAAAATAAAAAGGGTTTGAACCTTTCTTAACCCAAAGCAAGAACATTGTAGCATGAAATTGTGTTAATTTAATATTGCTTTCATCTCTTAAAAAAATGTTTTTATCTGATATTTCCAGAGTGGAATTGATATGAAAACACTATCTACTGAGGTTATGTAATATTTTTTTTCTTTTCTTATTTTCTCACTTATTTAAAAAAAAATACTGTATTGTATATTTTTGCTTCTTTTACTTTATCTTTTGTGTTGGGATTGCCATTAAAACCCTATTGGAAAACTTTAACTTGACTCCTACAAGTATGATTAATTTCAGTTTTAACTGTTATGCAAGACGGAGTTAGTCATGACAGCCGCACTCATTGGAAAGCCCTTTGAGCGCTTGGAAATTGACAAATCCAATCAATTAACTTCACCAGAGGGATTTGTAATAGCAAGTAATGCCAAGTGTGTTTCTGGAGGTATCACTTAAATAGGAGGCGGACGGACCTAAGGGAAGGATAAAGAATACTTTAACTCCAAAAAACACATGACGGCATTCGGACTCAAATGGTCTCGTGAGTTACACCAGAGTTAGATCTTTGAGTTCTACAACAACCAAATATAAGTAGCGGTGCTATTCTTTGATGCTGCGTTGTAACAAGACTCAGGGCAACAGTTTAAAGGAATCCCCACGAAAGGTGATAGACGATTACATAGTGAGCGAAACCAGCATCCAATTAAAGGGTCCAGTGATTAAGGTCTGCTTTAAAGTAGACTGCGGAAGGTTCTCGGTAAAGCCTGGCTTTGAAATGGACAGAATTATTTCTGGAAATAGTTTCCACTCCTCCAGTGACCAAATAAGACACTGTGCCGTATGTGTCGCTTTAGCTCTACCTGGCCATCTGCTGGTAAAGTAGTGCATGTGTGACATTTGCCGCTTGATGACCGTCCGAGTCGCTGTGGCATTTTGCGGCTAAGCCTGCATTACCGGACTGGATAATGAACCTGAGCACACGAGAGCCCCAAGCACGCAACTCCGCGCCTTAGCTTTGGATTGGCTTGGTTGAGCACATCTAATCATCATAAATCTTATAAAGTCTCGTGTTGTTTTAACTTCCGATCAATTTATATCATCCTCCTCTTCTAAAATCAGTTACTACTCACTATTAAAAGGAAGTCTTTGCTATTCCTAACATAAGGGAGGGTATTTAAGCTGCAAAAGAATTATCTCCTGGTATCTAGCTTGTTTCTTTCAATTAAGCTATTGTACAAGAAAACATGTTACCTGGAAAATTTAAAAGGGTAATTGTTAAACCTATTTTTTTTCCTCTTATCCCCTTCCATCTATGAGATCAGATTTTATCTGTAAATGTAGTTCACTCCTCTTCTCCCCCCTGCTTATGGTGCTAATAACATGGCAGAAGGTGCAGAATGTTAGACGGGGGTGGTGGATCAGGAGAGGCAGGTTTGGTGAGGTAAAGTGGGGTTTATCCCAGCAGCTTTGGGGAGTGAAGGCTTATCTGGGTCAGAGATCTTTGTGACATAAGCAATTAGGGTTGCCCTCTCTTGTGAATGCTAGCAGGAGGGAGGCCTCCCGCCACCTAGATTAGCCATACTAAGGCTCGGGGAGCTTGGCAGCTTCTGGACAGAGGAGGGAACCAGCTGGAGGGCGAGATGAGCAGGCGGTGAGGAGGGGGGAGTTTTATTATTATTATTATTTTTTTAGAAGAGAGAAGGAGGGCAAGGACGAGAGCAAGAGGTCAGCAAAGTTGCAATGCAGAAACACAGGCTCTTCTGTGTGGTTCACTGGATGGGTGAGAAAACAAAGAGTCAGTGACCCAAACTGATTGAAAGAATTTGTTCTATGGGTCTCTGGGCCTAAACGAGGTGGACGTTTTCACCCTGGGGCCTCATTACTAGAAACCATAAATAAGAAAGGCTCTTTATGTCACTTGACATCTGTAATTTTCTATTCATCAGCCACTTAACTGGAGGGATTTACAAGTCAGAAGGTTACTTGGTCCAGAAAAACTTCGCAAAAAGGAAAAAAGATGTCTAAGAGTCTAAAGACAGACTGTTATTTTTTTCTCTTGATAATGAATTCAAATAAAAAAAGACAGAGAAATGACCTGGCCAATCATGAACAACAAAATCCTTCTGATCAGTGAATGCACCACATGAAGAGCTAGGAGGCTGCACAAACACTTTCAAGGAAGGAGGAAGAGTGTTAGGTGTTTTCAGTATCTATGAGGTGTTTTTAAATTAAGAAGAGAGTTGAGCAAAGTTGATTTGAAAGCAAGCTGTATTATCGACACGTCTGTCATAATTTTACTTGTTCGTGATGTGTCTCATTCTGCTCCTCTGCTGTGCCCTTCTTGCTCCCGCTGGCTGTGAATTGCAGAATACAGTAGGATAGATAGTGAGTGACTCTGATTCTAGCTGTGACCCTTGCTATATGTACTTGGACCCTGATTACTGCCTCACTGATTCTGGTTCTTTTCTGTCTTCCCTGTTAGGTACCTATTAATCGTTTCCCCAGGTTTGAGGATTGGACTGTGGACAATATAACTAATGATTCCTCTACTATAAGTCCTGAGTGGATCAACGTATTAAACAATTTGAAGTTCCTCCACTCCGCAATGTGAGTTTCCAGCGCATACAGTTAAGTCCTCAATTCAGTCCTGTGGATGAAACAATCCCTGGTAAACGGACAACCCATTTTCAGTTGCAGCTACTTCTCAGAGAATACAACTTTGCCGTGGACCAATTGTCCGTGGAGACTTTCCTGGAAAAACCATATCTGCTGGGTAATCCACTTCTTCTGTTTTGGTAATATTTACTTTCATTACTGTCACGCACCATCCTGCCTCCACTGCAGAGTCTCATCGGAAAGAAGATCTAATAGAGAAGCCTGCAAATTTAATTAACAATAAATAACGATATTCTAACCATTCCTGGGTAGTGGTTTGAGTTTTTTGTCTGATTCTTACTTGAACCATTAGAACGTCGTGGGCCATTCTGACTGAGAGACAGTGAGAGAGACCTAGACTTAAAGCAGATACTAGGACAGCTGATTGAAGCTTTCTTTGATGTTTATGCTTTTAACTTTTATTATGGATGTTGCTGTATTTGGAAATACATCTACTCCATTTGAAAAGAATATGCATAAGAATACATTTTCTTAACAAAATAATTGCAAAAAATAGACAGAAACGGAGATTGTAAATCAGCCAAAAAAACAAGATGAAACACATATATACTGTTATCAATTGGGAAATAATTTTGAATCTTATATAATTAAATAATAAAGATTAAATCTTTGCACGCTATTAGTTGTGGAAATAGGGGGCACTATATACTAAACATGTTGGTATACAGTTTGGCTGAAACAAGTTAGCCTATAAATTGCTGCACCCAATCTGCAATTTACAATGCTGATACTGTGCATACTAATAACTATTCAATACCCATTGTTTTATGTTTAAATTGAATTGTCATAAAATTAGTTTAACTTTCAATCCATTTTCAGTCAATGATCTGGTTTTTAACTCTGACGCATTAATTTGACATATTGATATATGTTTACTGTCTCTGTGAAATAAATTCGTGGTAGGTATGTCCTGCTCTCTGAGTTGGAGCGATCCATTTCACTTAAACAAATGAGGGCTTATCAGCCATCAGTGGCAGCTTTGGGGCAAGTTTACATGTGCGCTTACTGAATAAAAGCCTCTCAGGCAAAGTATAGACATATCACTCAGCTCTAAACCTAGTGTTCTCGGAGCGCCAGGCAACCTGGCATTTTAAATGTGTCCCAGCTAAAGCCAGACAATCTGACCTGAAGGACAGAAGTAATGAGACGTGACACTGCCTGGGGGAGAGAAAAGGAGGCCTAACAGATATAGGTAATCCCTCTCACCAAGTTAACACCTCCCACCCCTGCTGTCCCAAGAACCCAGCAGGAAACGAAGCTACAGAGACACACACACACACACACACACACACACACACACACACAACGAATGCACAGAGTGATCGATAAAAGTCATCATGATTCTATACGTATCAATGTCTGTCAACAGGTGTACGTTTAAATGATACGTGCCGAAGCAAAGTACAACCATATGGTCTCTGACAGCCACAAACAAACACACATAAAACAGCTTTAACTTCGATTGAGGCTCGTTTATCACCGGTTTTCAGGAACAGATTATCGAGGCCAAGATACTGTGGTCTCGATGTTTGCAAAACAAAACAAGGCGAAAGTCTAAAAATTCTCTAACTTGGTTGCAGCCTTGTTTTTTTGCATCTGCTGCAAGAAAAGGAGCAAGAACAAAATTGATTCTGCATCTGTATACCTATAGCGTTACTTAAAAAGCATTCAAATAAATTGACTGAACAAAAGCTCTGGCGATGTCAGCACACAGTGCATCCATTGTTAGAATGGAGATTAGCTAGGAATTATATGACAGATTAAACTTGGGTTGAGCTGTCAGAAAAGGATCACACAATACGACTTGAATCAAAATCAATATAAGCCAAGAGCTAGGGAGATAGTATTTGTTTTCACTAAAATGTTTTAAACCTCATGCTGTTCTGGGGTCAGTTTTTGGGAAATGTTTCTCTAAAGAACACAACACAAGCTCATTTGAGCTCTATAAAAACTGTCAAAATCTAAAGATAGGAATACAGAGCAGTGAAAAGCTGTTTACTCCCTTAAAACCTCCTGTTATTGTTTTTAAATGATGACTTTAATTAAGAGAATAAAGCTAACATAATCCAAAATCAAAACGTAATTATCCTCTAATCCTAATAACTGGTTGTTCAACTCTCAACAGCAACAACTGTCATAAATGATATCCGGAAACAAGTCTTTAAAATACCTCACAAGAATTTTTTTGTCCCACTCTGCTTTGTGAAGTTGTTTTAGTTACCTAACCTTGACGGTTTTCTATCATGAATCACCTGTTTAGAGTCATATCACAGCATTTTGATCAGATCTAATGTATGATATAGCCACTCCAAAATGTCCATCTTATGAATTGAGCCATTCAGATGTGGATTTGGTGGCGTGCTTTGGAGCATTTATATTGCAGAACCAAAGTGTTCTTGAGTAGAATTCACAGTCCATTAACTAGAGATGTCCAGGTCCTGCGGATCCTAAGCAGACCATGACTTTACCACCACCACGTTTAACTCTAGGCATGATTTTCTTTTTCTAAAATGCTGTTAGTTAGACACAAGATGTAAAGAGACGCACATCCAAAGAATTACACTTCTATCTGGTTGGTCCATAGAATATTTTCCCAAAGGTTTTGGGGATTATTTTTTCCCAGTAAATGCATTTTACATTGTTTTTGGCCAGCAGTGGTTTTAGTCATGGACCTGTAACATGGAGGCTGTTTTTCCAAGTATCTTTCTTATTATTTAATTATGAATTTAACAGAGGCCTCTAGAACTTCAGGGCTCTTCTGTAACCTCCCGGATGAATTGTGAATAATTGGTCGATTATTTCCTAGAATTATCATTCTTTTTTTACGCAATTAATGCATACACAGAACAGCTCTCTGTTTATAATTCAGCCTGCAACACATCAGCTCTCCTTCCTAACCAGCAAAACTTCAGATGGTTGTGCAGCAGCATGTGTTTGTGATCTCAATGACATGTGAGTATATTATTATTGGCGTATTGGATTTGTGGTGATATGATAAGTTTATAAGTTGCAAGGTTTAAATGCTTCATATTTATGTTGATTTATTAATGTTGGCTCACTGTATAACTTCAGTACATTTCATATTGAGTTACCGCTGTGTTAAAAATACGAAATTATTCAGTTAAAGTGGTATTTTTTGACTTAAATTAGTGCTAACTATTAGCGGAAGTAGCCGTGTACATCTTCACAATAAGAGCTTTACTTCCTGTTGTGATAAACTGGAGAATCTGCTAAGTGCTTACTTATGGAAAATGGTGAATTGTGATATTAGATTACTAAGTCTATATTACATTTGATTTATGGGATGTTAAACAGACTGGTGATATCCAAATGTTAAGTTTATTCATATATTTTGGTTAGTTCTACATCTATTTTCTATTATTTTTGATATGAGATCACACATACATTGTGAATGTGATTGTGGAGTTCAGAACAAAAAAATCATTTGAATTCATTCTCCTTTATTTTATTTTTAAAAAGAGCAACTGCATGTAGATTTGTCCTTTTATTTACACTGCAAATTGCAGTTTTTTTGGTAATATTTAGTAATGGTGATTAATTCATGGCTACCCTGTGATTAATAAGATCAAAATCTGTTATTGTTTGAAAGCCCCACTAAAATAAAAAATAAAAGGGTTTTTGGACGACGTTTGTATATTTTATATTCTTTAAGCACTATTTCAAGCATCGTTTAAGCACTGTTTCCAAAGTATCGGTTCAGCACCAGTATAGAATAAAACCTAAACAATACCCATCTCTACTCATTAGCCACCACCATCTTAGTTGTTTTGCTCATTCGAATCTCTGCAATCATCTTAAAATAAAATAAAAAATACAAAAGCTGTAATGGTGCTTAGCCTGCCCAATGTCTCTCTACAAATGGAGCACTGTTACTTACGTTACTTACATTTCAAACGGCAACGTACCAAATATTTTAAACATCCGGCAGAGAAAGGCCCACACACTTTGCAAGCTTCAGCTTAAAAATGTATATACGTCAAACTACATGCGTTGAGAGCGTTGCTTGACGCAGACAAAGTGTGCGGTCTGAACGCATCATTAGCCAAGCCACTGGTAGACCTGCTGAGGGTACAATGGATCGTAGTTAAACAAACCTGCAGAGCAAAATCTTTTGCTACTGCAATTTGTCTAAATTTCTAAGCTAATGTTTTCCTTCTTTTCTGGAACAAACAGTAGGGATGCAACGATACCACTTTTTTGAAACCGTTATGATACTGAAACTTGGCTCAGAGTATTTGCAGATACCGAGCACCAATGCTGATACTTCTACCACACACAAAAAAATGCAATGAACTGGAAAGCAGGCTTTATTTTCTTCTCTGCTTGTTACAACAGATGAGGGTGAATTAAATTAAAAATATAATTAAAAAATTACCACAAAACTAACATTTCGAATAAAAAATTTACACTGCTGTGAAATCATTGCAGTTTCCACATTTTAAGTATTGGTTTATGGTATCGGTTAACCTTAAACAAGTACATTAGGCTGTATCAGGGCCGATACCGGTAGCGGTGCATCCCTAACAAATAGTAAAAGAAACTTTTTGTTTTTGGGATCTTAGACATCTAGGGGAAGATTCACATTCCAGCAAGATAATAACCTCACACATCCAGCCAAAGCTATAAGAGGGTTTTAGATTAAAGTATATCCAAAAGTGGAGTCAACTGTCACAAAATGTTTCCTTCCAGTATGACAGAGCTAGGGCTTTTTTGCAAGAATCCTAATATTAATCTGTAGATGTAGAAAGCTGGTTGAAACCCGAACAATTTTGCAGATAATATTACACCAAATTAAATTCAATACAATTCAATTCAAAAATTGAATCCCACAAATAAATTGTTTAGCTCATACTAAGTCGTTCTTCGAGGAGTTGTTGTAGACCATGATGACTGTGGTGAGAAAGGATTTCATGTAGCTGTCTGTGTTGCTGCAAAACCAAAGAAGCCTCCACTGCAGCCACTCTGTTGCTGCAGGATAGTCTCATTAAGAGGATGCCCAGGGTTGTCCATAATTTTTTTTATTTTATGAAGAATTTTATAAAGAAATGGTGGTTTAGTTAGGTGTTGACTCAGTGGGACTGAATACTTGTCTCTTTGTCCTTTGGCTTCACATTATTAACTACTTTGTGTTAGTCTGTTATATAAAATTCACCCAAAAAACACTGAACTGGTTCTGTAGTAATGCTTTGAAAAAAATTTAAAAAGTTCCAGGGATATAAATGTTTTTGCAAAGCACTCTAAATTCAATTAAAAAATACTTCATTGATCCCAGAGTGAAATTGTAGTTTATATTGATTAATTCTGAGGTTTTGTAGATCATGAAAGCTGTGTTTTAGTACATTTAGTACAATGTGAATCCTGAACCAAAATATTCACATATTATTCAGTAAATACATTCAACAAAATAGCAGCAGTCTTAATAGAAAATCTGGAGTTAAAACAACCCAAACACAACGCCTTGACTAAAATATAAGTAACCCCAAAGGCTTCCCTTAGTTGCTACACTACCGACTACTGATCTACACTACAATTCAGAGGAAAATTCATCACTGAAAGCTACTGGTGGGTGTGTGACATATCGGAGCTGAAGTGTGGGCGTTTCTATCATTCTGTTCTCCTTCAACACATCTTTAAAAAGACAAAAGTCCACAACATCTGAGTGGTCTTCTTCTCAGGGCTTTGTGTGTTTCAGGACTATGTTTGGAGAAGCTGGACTGGGAAATCCAGAGATCAGGGGAGGTAAGACAGCAAAGCAGGAATTAATGAGCATTATGGTATTAGGCAAAAATAAGACCCAGATTAAATCCCCGTGGATCTCTTAACAATTCCAGTAACACCTGTCAGATGATAGAGCAAGACAGATAATGTGAATATTAAAAACATTGTCTGGCCTAATAAACTTTGTAAAAGTAACAAATGTGACAGATTGTATAAAGCATAAAGAAATTAATGTATTAAAAATAAAATAAATAATTAAGATGCAGTTACTTGTAAATCTAACAAAGACTAAATCTACGAGTCTACAATGTTGTGAATAAACCCAACTTTTGTAATGAAACAACATGAAGAATGTCATTAATAAGAAATAAACTGCATCTATTCTCTGGTGGTCACATGTTTACATAATCTATGCTGTCAATAAAGGTTAATTAAAAAACAACCAAACCTAAATTTTATTCAGCCAGAAATAAATATACTTTATTGGGAAACAGAGAAGTTGATGCAAACTTCTGCACGTCATCACTCTGTATACGTTCCTGTGCAGGTGAAAGTGCACGATAACATTATATCGCAAAAATACAGATTGTAAAACTCACCATTAACACCACTACTCTCCATCTTTATAATACCAAATATTTTCATACATTAAAATAAGAAATTAGATTTTTTTTTTCATTTTTGCTCCATGTTTAAAAAAAAATAAAAAAATAAAAATAGCTCTAAGCATTGGAAGCAGCGGGTCCTCATCCAACAAACTAGAAAACACACAGTCCTGAGCAGGCAGTGATTTGCTGTTCTATTTTTTAAAGGCTTAAACTAGAGCTTGCCAGCTAACTGTGAGCTTGCGGGTAAGCCGATCCTTCAAACAGTGAGCATGATACCGTCTGGAGGGCGTATTATATACACACACTATACCTTAAAACACGATTTCATAACACAGATAAATACGGCTTTAACTCACCTATTAAAGGCAACAGAGATTGTAAGAAGAAACAAAAATACAGAATTGTATTTAGTTACATATCAGAATCACGGGTTGTGTTAAACCAAATATTTTCTGTATCTAACCGGTGACGGAAAAATCGGTCCAATCATTAATTTCAACTGATTAGTATTCACTCCTTTAACAACTTCGTGCAAATGCTCAACTTTACGCACAGTAATGACAACAATCAGAAAAGCTCTCTTTCATGAGCATGTGCATCTAAGCATCATCTCGGACCTGGACACCAAGCTGGTAGCTTGAAGATGGATAGTGGACGAAAAATTGCACTGCATCAGTCCGATTCTGTCAAAATGGCTTAACTACTGATGCAAAAAGAGCGCATTCAGGGAAATTTCCTCCCACTGAAGCAATCAGAAAACCTCTCGCAGAGAGTTGCGACGTTGAGATGTTTGATTACCACGAGGGATGTACCGATCCACTTTTTTCATCCACATTCATAATCTGCCGATACCAATCCGATACAGATCTGAACAGTATTGAATTACATAAACTGTGTCATTGTGAGGGGAAAAAAGGTACTGATAAATAATACGTTTTTTCAAGCTTCAAAGCTCATAATGCTGCATTCAGACAAAGGCCATGCGTCAGCGTCAGTTGTGGCAAGATTACACGTAAGGTCTATGGTGGAGTATGTCAGAGGTCCGTCAAGGGCTCTGCATTGCGTACGTTGGCTCCGTCAGCGACGCTTGCGTTTCATACGGCAACGTACCAACACATGCGTCACAGAAGTTCAGCAAAATGAACTTTTGATGGATCCAACGGAGTTAACGCAGTGCTGCAACCAATCAGAGCGTCTCACTGTAGTTATGTCACTGCACACGTATCTTGAATGAAGCGCGGGCCCAGTGAAAGCATTTTCAACAAACGCAGATTTTAAAAATCATAAATAACACTTACCGAAGAAAGATGGACAGGCGCTCCTAAAGAGAAACGGAAAACCTGTAGTTGGTGTCCTGGTAGGAGATTTAAGCTCCGATGCGGCCGAGGAGGTCGTAAAATTAGGTGCGGGACAGACGGAAGTAGCACTGAAAGAGAACCTCATCCATACGCAGCTCCTGTAGCAAATGGTTAAACTCCCTGAACTCAGAACGCATCTGAATAGTGGGCGCTGATGCACCCAATGTCAACGCTGTCTAGCTTTATCTAGCTAATAAAGCCAAGTCACTCTCTCGTTACGATCCACCATATTTCAGAACGTGAGGCAACAGAGGAAGCCCCGCCCATGCGTTGTTTTTTCCTCAGAAGCAGGCTATGGAAGCTAAAAAGTACATACGTCAAACTTCATCCGTTGAATGCGTTGCCTGACGCAGACCAAATGTGCGATGTGAATGCAGCTTAAGGCTAGCAACGCAGAAGTTCAGTTAGTTGAACTTTTGACGGTCTTAACGCTCTTGATGCAACACAGCAACCAATCAGAGCGACTCACTGTAGTGACGTTGCCCGACGTCGATCCTGCCTACCCAACCACGATCAGCGAGTGTTTAAAACATCCAGCAGAGAAAGGCCCGCCTACGAGCTTTGCGAGCTTCAGCTTAAAACTGTATCTTCTGTGTATATGCGTCAAACTAGTAGCTTTACGAGCGTTGCTTGACGCTGACGAAGCTTGTGGTCTGAACGTACCATTAGTCAAACAATGTAACAACACTTGGTTCACTTGGTCCAACTACGAATTTAAAATAAATATTTTAATGTAGCATTAGGACTTGACGATATAGAAAAAAAACATACAATTTTCTTCTGTATCTCTACAGATATAGATATTGATATGAAATTGTTACTTTGCTAATTACCACATTCTGCACAATATTTGGAACAAGGACTACGTGGGGGAATTTGAGCCTGGGGCCCTTCTTAGAGCACGGTTTCTCTAGCAATCTGGCCAGTCTAATTGTAAAATATCTAAAACGCCCAAAGGACTCCAGTCTCCTCTTTATTTACAAGAAGAAGCAATATTTTTTGTACATCAATACTTGCAGTATTCTGATCAAATGAATTGGGACAATGTTACATGATTTCAAAATGTTGGCAGACGTGGTGTTTAAACCTCCATTATGCAAAAGTGGAGCTCCTTGAGGAGCGATCAGGCCACAGCAGGTGAAATGTTCATTATACATGTATTTTAGTAATCTGCTCGATGTGTGATGGCAGGATTTGGATTCCCTGATCAGTTTATCTTGATTGAACATTAACCCGAGTGAATGAAATCAAACCAATTAATATGTTTTCATTAAATATATTAATGGGTAAAAATGTATTATGAATGGAAAATAATTGGATAAAAAAACACCATAGACAGGCTTTGTGAAATATAAAGGAAATATAGCATAACACAGTAAATGTGAAGAACTTTCTTTTTTTGGCCCAGCGGTGTAAGTAAAACAGATATCGCCTGCAGTAGTAAACATGAATAATTTGATTTGTTTAGCATAAAACTAATAGATAGGCAGAACTAATAAAATCCATTATACACTTTTTCATGATGTTCAAAAAAGCCTCCTGTTTGTCTTAGATTTCTATTTTTATTCAGATTATTTTGTACAATAAACAGAGAAATCCTTTAAAAGTTGCTAATTTTCCATAAACGTCTAAATGTAGCCTAATATTTAAGAAACTCACCGATTCTGTGAAAGCAATTCTCTTTAAAATAAACACCAGTTGTTGCTGAGTTAGGAACGACAGCCAACCACGAATAGCCGAAAAATGTGAGAATACTTGAGACCTCTAAAAATAATTATTTTAATAACTCAAACATTAAATATACCTCAATATGCATTAATACAGACAGAGAAAACTGTCCAAGCACCACTGCAGTAGCTAATGTCTACAGTCTTCCTTTTATCTGTTTTTGGGGTACAGCCAATTAGCACCAAGGAAAATAAATGCAGCTACTGGATTTGATCCTATCCTAATGAGTAGTAGCATTGTGCCTTGGTAGTTCAGCTGCTCGAGCTGCACTTTCTTTCAAATTTCCTAGATATGCTATACGAAAAATTCTGCAGCATGTTTGGAAGAATTTAGAGTCACGCACATCAGAAAAATTGGTCCACTTGGTGAATTTGCAAATACTGAAGCACAAATAGGTGGACTGGAAAGTAGGACTTTTAATGGACAAGTCTGTGGCTTTTTTTCAACAGTTCTGCTGCAGCGTAAATGTGTTTTATGTCCGAATCGGTCCAGAAGTGAATCAAGAACGACTTTGTACGCCTTTGTAAGTACAAGGGGAATATAAACATGGTGAAATTACAGCGTTTTTGGGTAGACTAAACCTTCTTGCAAGCAGATTCATCCTGCCCGGAGCATTCCCATTCTTGAATATAAATACTGCTCAACGGCTCAGACTGGCTCCAAACTTCTCAGGGTGAGTAAAAAAACATGAGTGGCTCCGAGTCATATCATTTCGGGCCGATGTCTCGTTCTCAGCAGCAGGTGCTGAACCTGTAGCGGCACCGCAGCACAGAATGAGCGCCGTCTCTGAGTGGTCCATTGTTGTTACCAAATCTAATGCTAAATATCGATTAGCTGGAGTAATTTCGTGTGATTCTGCCTCGACAGGCGCACCTGCAGCCACTCATTGTCTGCAGCAGAAAATGTGTTACAGAGAAATGCCCGGTATAAAGTATCCAAGCATGACGAGAAAATCATTCAGGAATGTGGAAAAAAAAAAGAAACACCATCACAATTTTTCCATTAAAAATTAACGCTTAGCCCGGATTTTATTTTCCATTCACTGATGTTAGTTATCCTTTATGATTACGTTTATCATAGGTAATGAGAAAATGTCAGTAAGTAGGGGTTACCATCTGCATAACGGAGCACTCAGCTTTTGTGCTGCAAGCACTTCATAGCGCCTCGCTTCGGAGGTGTGGTCGAGTTCCCCTCTTATACAGAGCCGTAGTAAAAAGAAAAGTAACTACACTAGAAACGCTACGCTAAAGAACTAACTAAATACTATGCTAATGATAACCTGAAAATCGATGTAAAACGCTCGCTCACTATTCCAACTCGCTACGGGGGCGAGCCTTGACTGCTTTTATACCCCAGCGGCAGAGCGACGGACGTCACACACCACCAAATCACGTCACACAAACTCCTGAGCAAATGGGGAGGACAGGAATGAAATTCAAATGTAGTGCAACCAAAAATGCACAGATAGCGCCACACAGATGGTTTTAGGCTCAAAAGTGAGATTGTATCTAATTTGCACTCAAATGTCAAAAAAGGGACCATGACATGTAGAGAGCACTATAAGAAGCATATTTATGCAGTTTATAAGCTACAAAAAGTTGATTCGGTGCTTAGTTGTCCTTTAAGCTCCACATGCTGCCCGGAGAAGGCGGAGCCAGGCTAAGTAACTAATTTTGTATCCAATATGGCTGCCACACATGCATTTAGTGAAAGTTGCTGGTATTCATTAGTGCCTCTGACGGTTTGGTATCAATAAATTTGTACACATACTATTAAAATATTAATTCGTGGAGATATTTCTTTAGTGTTTGACCGTATAAGAAGAGAGAAATATATGCTTTTATTGCTATCAAAAGAAGGAATTAATGTCCTTTAACCAGAAGGGATTCACCCAGAATCCTTTCAACATGGGTGTGAGGTAACTCGAGCGCTTGAGTAGAATGTAATCATTTCAAGCCATTAACTAGATTGACATACCATCTTCTTTTTCCCCAGACATGTACACTTTTCAAGTGTTGTCTGAGGCATCCTTTAAGATTGATAAAAATGTCCTTTTATTATTTTAAGGGGACCAATAAGCCTGCTTAAATGTGATGCATGCAATACAACACCGTTTTTGTTATTTTACATCTTTTTTAGATTTTCTGGATGAAAATCAGACACGGATCAGACAGTGGGCAGTGGATGCACTGGATCCCGTTGCCCTGTGCTGCATCGTGCGAGCAGCTTTCTGACTGTTAACAATATTTCAAAGCAGAAGTGCAGGCAGAAAAGAAAAGAGACCTTTGCTGCGCTGCTATGCGCCTCTTCTCATTGTGCTATGGCTGTTTACAAGACATTAAAGTGCAAGTATAGCTTGATGGATGAACATAGCCAAAAAAAGCTTGCACATGGGTTTCTGTGTGTGTGACAAAAATGGCAAAGATCCAGTAGGCAACAGGGACACAAAAACTATATAGTGTGAAAAGTGAGAGTTCATCTATTAATTGACTAAGTAAGATGAAGATGAAAACTCAAGACTATTGTAGGCAGTCTTTTTATTGTCTGAGTGCTATTTTTTACTTTAAATTTAGTAATAAAAATATGTTTTTCTCAGGATATTATGTCCGAATTTTGTTTAATTTTTGGCTGGTGTGACTTAAAAGTGTACCATTGTTATCATTGGTAAAGTTTCTATTATCATTTAATTTCCAGAGATTTTAAAGTCATGTTTGTACCTGTGAAAGCCTATCCAAAGTTTGTTATTAAAATTATCCTTTTAACCACATGGATAATGCACACTTTAAATATGTTAAAATCAAAAGTTTTGGCAAGTGTCCTCTTTTTTGGAAGTAAAAATATGCTCAACCTAGATTACCACATGATCATTTCAAAGCCTTTTAATCTTTTAAAATGAATTATATTTACATCAAAGTCTGAGGATGTTTTTAACACCCATACATGTAAAATAAACGAAACCCCGAGAGAGCTGTCCCAGAGGAGCATTAGCCACAAACAGAAGTAGCAGCCATTTATTTCTGATAGATCTATTAATGATCTACTCGGTTCGTGGCTGCTTCTAATGTACTTTGGAATATAAGCCGTTTTAAACCCTAAATTATTACTTTAAATGACAGACATTCTTCCTCTTGTGTCAGAGAAAGCAGTAAACCAATGCAAATTATTTTAAATTAATTAGTCTTTCAGCCAACACTTAATATAAGCTAAACTAATTTAAACTGATTTGACTGAACCTTGGCCTTTTACCTGGCTACATTGCTACCCTGGCACTCTGCTTTTACCCTGGTAAATAGAGTCAAAAGACAAAGGGAAAATACTGGTCTCATAGCACAACCCCAGTTCCTCCAGAAGGTTCTTGTAGTGGAAACACAGTTTTAGCCTTGGAACTCATTTTCTGAGTCCTAATGGCTTGGCTTCTGAGGTAAACCCTAAGCACACAGTGTTCTGGTGACGAGGGGAGGGGAAAATGCAGGGGGATAGACCTGTCTGAGAGGATGCTCCCATTGAGTTGTAAATGAGCTTGTAATTAGCTCTTACACATTAGCCACAAGGGAATTAAGAGTGTGTGCGTAACCATGTGTGCGTGTCTGTGTGTGTAAATGTCATTGTGGGTTTTGTAACCCCTTTTTCCTTCGAAAAGGAGTAACGATGATAAGCAGATAATACTAATTACATCTCCTCCCAATTGCTTGTTAATTGTGCTTGGTGTGGATTTATACAGCAACGTAATACCCCCAGTGTCACACCAGCATACCACAGTGCATGACCCCTGCTTTGTCTGAGAAAAAATCAACAAGTGTTTTCATTAAGTCAGTAGACTTGTATTTAAGTCAGTAAATATTATGCTCAATGAGAAAATTAGATGCAGAGTCCCACAAAGGGGTAAGAAAACATTTTTTTTCATTGTTTATGTAAAAAATATATTTTTTACATAAACAATGAAAAAAAACAGTCTATGGAACAAACAATAGGAGTTTGTTCCATAGACTGTTTCTCATTAATAATATTAAATAACTGGATTTCTTCATTTTTATGAAGAAAATCCTTGTCAGATATTGTTTATCTGCTGCAGACAGTAGGACTTGAGGAATCCATGTTTGGCCGTTTGTACTCAAGTAACACAACACATCACGTTATGATAAGCCACTTTTTTAGGATAAAAGCTCCCCGAAAAACCCCATGTCGGGCAAAAATATTGTTTTACACCTGTTAGCATTTTTTTGTACTTTTTAAGGTATAAAAGATAATGGGGTAAGGAGCAAAAAAAGTCACGAGTAACAACCTGCACAATAGCTCCAGTTGAAAATGGGATTCTTTGCAAAACTACTAATTGTAAGTAATAACAAAACGTGCTCATCGTTGGAATTTGGTGCAATTTTAACAATCTATAGCATTCTTTACAGCACCCTGTGTACAGTTAACATCAAAATATCCACAGGATCAGCACAAAGCAAATACTCTTTGAATGCACATGTGCTTCCTGAAATTTTCCCCAGCATCCTTTCAAAGCTGTCAATAAAAACGTAATAAATAGAAGTAGAGTAAGAATGATCAATGATTGAATTCCTCAGTGTGAAAGCCAGGGGTGCAAAATATTCAACATATGTCCTCATCGTGTGAAAAATAGATGTGTTTATTAAAAGTATAACGTTAAGCTTTTTGTTCCACCCTTTAACCCCCCTTCCACCCTCTTCCAAACACATACATAATCTGTTCATCCCATCAACCTTCTTATTATTCGTCTTATTCTAACGGCTTGAGTGTGCTTAAGCAGATTTTGATTCAGTCTGCTCTTAAAAATGTTAAACAGATTGGGAAGTGTGTGTGTGACTGTGTGGAGGGGGGGTCCCTTCTAATGAAGGTAAATGTTTGTCTATGCGAGTGCTTGTCTGCGTTTGTGTAGTGGAGGTGCAAAGTGTCTAAAACTTGGAAGGGTTAGATTAGATGCGAGCATGATCTTCACTGAGCTCATTTCTCCTTTTCTGTGCCAAACAGTGTTACTGACACGCACAGGACACAGCTTATCTCCATTTTTATTTAACCCGCCACCCCCAGTGGTGAATTTAATCTAGATTTAGGATCCAACAAGCATCAGATGATTCCCAACTGTTTATACAATAAAGCTTGGTTTATGCTTGACGCATCCACGTGGTCTGCACGGCTCCCCGCGGCCAAATTATGGCATTTCAGAAACTCTCCGCGCGGCCACCGTTGAGACCCAAATTTCCGCAACGCGCACCTAAGAAATTTTGTAACAATGCGGACGGTCCCGCGCGGAAAAACATGGCAGAGGTTCGTAAATACAGACATTTTTATGATTCGGCCGATAGAGATCACTGTGATCAACTGTGTTTTAATGGAAGAGAGGACAGTCTCCTTTTTCGGCTCTGAAGTGCGCAAATATCTTTTTTTCCCCTATGTAAATAAATAAGAAGGACTTCCTTTATTTGTACGCTGCTCAAGGGAATAAAGAGAAGAATAAGATAACACATCCTAGATCTGAATAAATTAAATTTTCTTATTAAATACTTTGTTGTGTCCTTTATTGAATGTGCTGACACCAAAATCACAAAAGAAATTACCAATGGAAATCAAATTTATTAACCAGTGTACGTTCTGATTTGGAGCTCAAAATTAAAATGGAATAACCCTCTACAGGCTTATCCAAGTTTAATGTAATGTCCTTATAAACTTGTCAAAATGAGGTTTAGTAGTGTCTGTGGAACTCCATGTGCCTATATGACCTCCCTACAACCCCTGGGCATGCTCCTGATGAGGTGGTGGATGATCTCCTAAAAGATCTCCTCCCAGACCTGGACTAAAGCATCCGCCAACTCCTGGACATTCTGTGGTGCAACATGGAGCGAGACATGATGTTCCAGATGTCCTCAACTGGATTCAGGTCTGGGAAATGTTTGGACCAGTCCATAACATCAAAGCTTTCGTCTTGCAGGAACTGCTGATGCACATGATATCTAGCATTGTCTCACATTAAGAGGAACCCAGGGCCAACCACACCAGCATATGGTCTCATTATGGGTCTGAAAATCTTATCTAGGTACTTAACGGCCGTCAGGCTACCTCTGGTGAGCACATGGAGGGCTGTGCACCCCCCCAAAGAAATGCCACCCCACACCATTACTAACCTACTACTAAACCAGCATGAACCTGTATTCATCTGTGAAGAGTACAGAACAGAATTTGTCAATCTCCTTTTTCTCTGACAAATGCCAAATGTCCAGCATGGTCTTGGGCTGTAAGTACATTCCCCACCTGTGGACGTCTGGACCTAATACCACCCTTATGGAGTCTGTTTCTGACCATTTGAGCAGACAAATGCACATTTGTTGCCTGCTGGAGGTCATTTCGCAGGGCTCTGGTAGTACTCCTTTTCCTCCTTGCACTAAGGCTGAGGTAGCGGTCTGCTGCTGTGTTGTTGCCCTCCTACAGTCTCCTGATGTACTGACCTGTCACTTGGTTGCACCTACATGCTCTGGATAATACACTGACAGACACAGCAAACCTTCTGGCAGTTCAAATTGATGTACAGTCCTGGATGAGCTGCACTACCTGAACCACTTGTGTGGGTTGTAGACCGTCTCATGCTACCACGAGAGTTGAAAGCACCACCAGCATTCAAAAGTGACCAAAACATGAAACAGAAGGCATAGGAACTGAGAAGAAGTCTGCGGTCACTACCTTTAGAACCTTTCCTTTATTGGGGGCATCTTACTAATTGCCTATAATTTCCACCTGTTGTGTATCCAATTTGCACAACAGCATGTGCAATTCATTGTCAATGAGTGTTGTTTCCTAAATGGAAAGTTTGATTTCACAGAAGTGTGACTGACTTGGAGTTATATTGTGTTGTTTAGGTGTTCCCCTTTATTTTTTGAGTAGTGTATTTTATGTCATAGAAAGAATTTTGCACTTTATACCTAAAGGCTATTTCATACTTTCCTGTGTCTTAAGTCTATTTTATGGTATGAACTAAATGGCAAATTCTTCTGGTTAAAAAACTTTGGAGGAAAATTAGTCATTTTTAAGTTATGATCATTTTAAAAAATGTGTCATATTATAAAAAGTTTATTTTGGCTTATGAGAAAACATGTTTTATCACAGGACTTCATAGAATATCTCAGTTTAACAATTTAACTTTTCTACAGTGACATCTTGGAGTGGTTGATATAAAATGTCAAAACATTCAGGGCTTCAGTTGCTTATTGATCAGTTCCCATTGTTTGCCAGCATCATAATACCTACCTATTCTAGACAGATTTCTACAAATATGGCCCCTTTACTTCGTTTTAAACCAGACAAACCTTCACCTGACTGCAACCTTTGCCCAAATCCTTAATCACTCCGGATATAATCTGTATGTGACTTCAGCAATGCATGTTGCAAAATAAATTAACCTTCCCAACTGGTGGCGTTCGGAGCATATTTATTTCCCTTTAGGCTACTTTTGGTAAATGAAGTGTAACATGTTTGGGCATTAGCTAACAGACGCTAACAGGATCTGCTGTCTGATTAATAAGAAAATTGTGCTTAGACTGATTAATGAGCTACTGAGATCAGAAGGTCTGAACCAGTTTGCAGATTATTACCATGGTGTCCTGACGTGCTCTATGTTGTGAATGGATGTCCAGGGGCGTTCCCAGTTTGCCCCGGTTTGATAAGAGGTCACAGCAGATAGCCTATCCACAACCCATGTCTGTTTTAATTACATGGGTATTAGCTGTGGAAGGGCTTTATGTCTCAACCTCCACCCTTGGGCACAGTTTTAACAAAATATGGTATTATCTAGTTAATTATGAAAAATATTAGTCAACACCATTGTGTTATTTTTTTTCTCTCCAAATTTTTAAGGAATAAGATGCCCTTAAAGTTTCTGCCTCTGTCCTTTTACAGTGTTTTTTTTTAATAAAACATCCTCTTTGTTGGTGCATTTGCTCCTGCCCATCATCTGCTCCTGAGACAGACCTCCATTTCCGAAAGATCAGAAATTTAAAATGATCTTTCCTTGGTTGTTTGCTGACTGCAGTCATCCTAGCAGTCAGTGTATCCTCAGGCTAAGTCAAACAAGCTGATCAGCCAGGCACCTCCGTACACACTACCCCCCACTAAGAGGCTAATGGCCAGGACATATAATCCTTCTCAAAACAACCACAGAGATGCTAATTGTATCCAGCTATAAATACCAGCAACTGCTTGTCCTCTTTCTTCATTTGTCTGTGCTCTTGCCTGTAATGGTGGAGCCAACGGTGTCTTCCCAGAAGTATTTATACCTAAATACCAGAAGAGGCTGCTGAAGTTGTGGCGAAAGGAGCTTCCCACACGGATATACCACTTCACGTGGGTTGTGAACATTTATAAGCTGGGCTCCTGTGAAAGCGACAAGGTGAGATGTTCCCACTGCCCATGTTCACGCCCGACCAGGTCGCACGGGTGTGCGAGAACCTGGAGGAGACCGGGGACATCGAGCGCTTGGGTCGGTTCCTCTGGTCGCTCCCCGCTGCCGTGCCTGGCTCCGCAGGAGAGGCGCTCAACCGGCATGAGTCTGTGATGCGAGCGAGGGCGCTGGTCGCCTTCCACACTGGGAACTTTGAAGCTCTTTATCAGATCCTCCAAAGCCACAGGTTTACCCGGGAGTCGCATGCCAAGCTCCAAGATCTGTGGCTGGATGCGCACTACAGAGAAGCGGAGAGGCTGAGAGGGCGGCCGCTGGGGCCCGTGGAGAAGTATCGGATCAGGAAGAAGTTCCCATTGCCCCGCACCATTTGGGACGGCGAGCAAAAGACTCACTGCTTCAAGGTGAGAACTTACATTGATGTTGCAAATGCATATTTTACACTTAGGATGATGATGCTTAACCCGTTTAACCTATCATGTTTTAGCAAAAAAAAAGAGGAAAAAAAAAAGAAATTTGGCATTTACACTTAATAAAATTTAGGTAAACCAAAAAATAAGTTTTATCTGACGATCATTTTTCCTCTAACTTTAAAGTCAAACAGGCATTTGAGCTTTGAGCTCTTAAGATGCTCTTAAGATGGTCAGAGCCACCGTCACCCTTCACCCTGTGAGTCTAAACTCCTTCAGGTTTTTAAGAAAGTATGCTCTATATCAGTGGTTCCCCAAAGCCGTAGTTAAATAGATAAAATTTTTTTTTATAAAAGTTGAATAACATCTTTGTTAGAGATGTTGCACCAAATAACAAAAAACTGTACAGACAAATAGATGAGGATAAAATGTTAGCTGTTTGGTCATTTTTATTGATTATTTTAACTTACTAACAAACCTTTCATACTCAAGCAATGGAGGGATAAAAGTTATTTCATATAACACCTAACCTGCTTTAAAGTAATGTTATATAACGTCAGATGAACTGATTATTTAGCTCAAGAAGCCGAACTTTTATGAATGCTTTTTGCCTATGTAACTTGCCTTCAATCAAACACATTTCAATGTTGTAGTATTTATTTTAATAATAAATAACTAATAAGGTGCAGAACAATATAAAATGTAATGCTTAACTTCTTTATTCCATAAAGTATTTCATTATTAAAAAACACACATTTGATTCATTTTTACAGTTGCATTTTCTTTAACTACAATATTTTTTTACATTTCCTAAATATTCTCAACTACTTTAAAATTTTCATAATATAATGTTTTAGTCAGCAAACATTTTTTTCTAAATATTCTGTTTTGAGTTAATAAAGTTTCCTTGTTTATTTTAACCTTAGAAAAAAAACACAAACATAAAAATATCTGAGTAAAAAGAATTGCTTAAACAGCTCAAATTAGGGGCATGAACTCTGTCTCCATGTTTGTGTGTGGTAGCTCCCTCTTTTGGCCGTTGGAAGAGCAGTTCATAATCGTCTAATCTTTAATTCCAAACCTTGGGGGGGATGACCAGCCTGTCGTGCTATTAAGCCCCTTAGCATGATCCAATTTAGTAGATATACATGGATATGTATACTTCCAGTATAAACAGTGTTCATCTGTTTGTAAACCAAGTCCAATATGTTCAAAGACAACAAACACCATGTGTGAGAGACATCAATTCTAAGCCAAGCGACAGTCTATGTGGAAAAAAGCGGTTTTATTAGATGCTAAAGAAAAAACAAAAAGAGGAATTGAAGATTAAATAATCCACATCCTTCTTCAGGAACGAACTCGGAGTTTGCTGAGAGAGTGGTATCTCCAAGATCCCTATCCCAATCCATCCAGGAAGCGCCACCTGGCCCAGGCTACGGGACTCACACCTACACAAGTCGGTAACTGGTTCAAGAACCGGCGCCAACGAGACCGTGCCGCATCGGCAAAGAACAGGTATGTATCCGCTATCTCATATTACTCTTAAAAGAGAACATTACTTAAAGAGGGGCACCTCCCTTTACAATGAGGAGCGTAAGTTTAGTTAATATTGATTGATATTTCATTGACCTTAGTGAAAGCTGTGAACTCTGTCCCCGCAACCAGGCTACAACAGGATGCGTCCGTCCTGCCCTCAGAAGGCTCCCCTGACAGCACCCTACAGGAGCGGCACCCTCACCCCCACCTGCTGCCTCCTTCCCCTCGCCACCTCGGCAGCCCAGAGGCCAGCGACTGTAGCACAGAGACAGAGCGTAGAGGGACGGGGGCGTCTACTCCAGAGATCTCTGTCAGCAGCGATGGCGAGTTCGAGTCTTGAGACGGTTACCTTTTTTGTTTTTAAACATGGCAACAACAACACAAAGTTAAAGACAGCGAGGCCGTGGACTCGCAAGAGCTGTTTAAACAGAGATGAGAAAAAGATGGGCCACCTCTGCCTCTGACGGGACTTTGTACAAGGAAATATGCACTTACAGAAAGCACTGAGAAGGGTGCTCGTTGTTCGTCCCTTCGCCTTTTATGCTTTTTCAGTTTTAGTCTCTTTTCACGTATGAAAACGAGCCGTCCGCTACGGGATGTTCTGCAGGAAAACACATTAATCCGTACCAGAGGGACGTTCCAGGACCCACTTTCACAACAGATTATTCAAAGCAATTTTCTATCATTTACCAATAGCGTAATGTATGGAAACAGGATTATGTGGCGCTGGGAATATAATCTAAAAGCAAGATGTCGCTCACATTTATTATGTTTTGTTGCAAGTTAATCATTGATCAGATTTTTTTTTAAGACTCAAAAAGCCCAAATGGCTTTCAGAACCAGAGTGAATTCAATGTGAATACCCATTTATTAACAATATTAAATTATGCAAGAGATTATTTATGGCCATGATTGAAAAATTGATTTAAAAAAATTACCAAGAGAAATAAAAAAGAAGAAATGGTTTAGGTCACAGATTCCGAAATAGATTGTTTACAGCTACAAACCAGAAAAAAAAGGCAAACTGAACCTGGAGGCTACCGAAACCCATAAACTCAGATGTTGTCGTCATCATAGAATGACAAACAATTACAGCTACAAAAAAAGAAAATGTATGTCTAAGTCTCCTGTCCAGCTCTTAGAGATAATCGTCTTTAGCTCATGCTAGTATTAGTACTTTCATGTTTTTCTGTTTCTAATAAACCTGTAAACATAGGTGATTTTGTAATAGTTTAAAGGGAAGCTCAGTGCATTTGTGTGAAAACAGTATAACGACAAGGCCTTGTGTAGGCTAAAGCTGTATGTGAATACCTCACTATGCACATTAATGAAATTATACTTCTGTGCCCTTACAGATATAAAGTAGCATACATTTTCTATATATTGTCAGCTGTAGACTAGCAATACTTTGACTAATTTCACTGCCTTAAATGAAACTAAGGGCATTCCTATATCACACGTCATGAGTCTAGAGCACGACACAATCCTCAGAGTACCAACTATTTTGATTACAGCCACTTTACCTGTCCGCGTCTCCTGCTCCCACTGAATGGGAGACGCCATCGAAGGTTCCCAAGCTGCTTCAAGTTTCATCAGGAGCTGGCAGAGACTAGGGAAAGTTTGTGATGCACTCACTGCTTCTTTTCTCCATGTGCCAATTACATTTCAGAACAGAAAAAGCTAATCTAATGTGTCTTCATTAACACTCTCACAGGCCTACAGTCTGACATAACTGTCTTACAACTATAATTTCTGCAATTCTGTGAAAATGTGTATTTTGTAAATGTTTTGTGTAAATAAGTAAACCTATTTTTATCCATCTATTTTGGGCCGTAAGTTTTTGTATATATATATATATATATTAATTCCCAGCTTGGGTCCACTTTAGGGTACTCCTCAGTATCTTTGCTGTTTCAAGTACTGCACTTTTTCTGTACTGAGATGTCTGAGGTTCTTCCAGGGATCTGCTGGAGCCATTCCTCCAGTTTGGGGGTCACTGCCCCGAGTGCTCCAATTACCACGGGTACTACTGTCACCTTCATCTTCCAACCTTTTCTAGCTCCTCTCTGAGCGCTTGGTATTTCTCACGTTTCTCATGTTCCTTCTTCTTGATCTTACCATCGCTTGGTAACTCAATTTCTTTAAGGAAAACTGTTTAAGTGAAAGCAGTGGGGGAAAAAGCAACCTGAAAAGTTATTACAACAGGTGTGTTAGTAGTCTACAGCTTGATTGATGACAAATGTAATGGTTGCTCCCATCTTCTCAAATATACTTTTTGGGAGAAATTCTGTTGCCATGTAATCATCCCCAGCATATAATTTGGTCATCTTTTGGACTGAAATTAAGTTAATGGAGGAAAATTATTTCAAAATCAAAATATTAGGTATTGTAATACTCTTAAACATCTATATACCAAATACTGATCTAATTGTGAGAACTGAGGTGAGCCCACACAAGGTCTAGTTTGCAAAAAACAGAAAACCAAACTAATGCTGGATTCAACTATGTTTTTTTTAACACTGACATTGAATCTAAACTTAATACTTTTTGATTCAATGCAGATTAGATATAGAAAATTCTGTTCACATTCTAATAGTGTCCGTACGCATCACGATAATCTTCTTTGTGACTCTGAGTCACAACTTTTGAGAGATTTTTCATGTAAATGACGACAAATCGCTCCACAACGCCAGCGTTTCAAAGGCTCTACCTGTTTTTCTACTTACATGGTCTCGGTATCATTTCAACATTGTTTAATCTTTAAATCTATTTTATTACTTTTTTTAAATGAAAATCTTTCTTTGAAAAATACCTTAAATTGTTAAGTCACACATAAAGAAACTGGGTTTATGTTTAAAAGAGTGCAACAACAATCAATACAAAAGATGAAAGCTGCCTTGATGTATAATAACATTTTTTTGGTATTTTTTTTTTCCAACTAAATATTGAGTTTAAAAAGATGATAATTTTTTTTTCAGTCACATCAAAATCAGAATTATTAAAATAATCTGTGATTATATGCACGTTTTAAATCAGTATGCTAAAGCTAAGGTGTTTTAAAAAGTTCAAAACTTTACAATAAATTGGGGTAAGGAAAAATATAAAACATATTAACCTAGCTTATTTTTTACATAGCTTGACTGCATTTAAACAGTAACATTGTGTTATTGCTGAAAGACTGTAGTGATGTAGCGGTGAAGTAAATTAGTAGCTATTTTGTCAAACAACTATCAAAAAGTTTGACCTTTACAACTCTGTAATCTGCACAACAGCTGAAAAAAAAATCCGGATTAGCCTACCTGTTTTGGAAGAAATTTCACATCTATTTGGTGCATTTGTTTTGAAACATCCTCCTTCTTATTTTATATAAATAACATTTCTGATTATTTTGATGCTGTAGCAGTCCCAAAAATCGCGCTACGCTCAAGTAGAAAGCCGACACTTGAAGATACCCAGTCGAGCCAGTTGAATCTTGCACTCTCTGAAGATTAGCGTCGCACATACATTATGCATTACGGTAATAGAGCATCGTGGTGGTCTTCCAATGAAGAGGAAAAAAGAGGCTTAATCATGAAATAAAAAAAATATTTATGACCTACAGATCACTTTTCTATACTCTATTTAGATTAAATATCTCATAATTTTGGTGCTAATTTTTGGGAGGAATACCACCTCAAAATACTTAATACCTTAATATCCAAAATTCTGAGAGATGACAACAAACTCTTTTTATATATTTAAAATTCACCTAAAAATCCGAAGAAACAATAAAAGCTCTCTTTAGATTATATTAAAAACTTTCGTAAAGCCTACTTTATGCAGAATAAATATTTCATGATTTCACTGTAGCTTTCTGGAGATAGACCCAGGTGTAGAGTAGGCCATCGTCATCATCTCATCATTTGTTTATCCCCCCCCCCCCCCCCCCCCCCCCGAGAAGTTGAGAAGTTACGCAAGTTTCTTCAAACTCATTTCTGGAGAAATGTGTTCTAATAATGCCGAATAGGCACATGTTTTTATCTTTTATGTTGTATGTAGCTCATAAGGAACATTTTTGCGCGAAGCTAATCTTCATGGTGTCGGCTCACTTCAACGCGGTAAAATGGCGCCCGGTTTCTTTCCCCGAATCCCAACTGTCGAGAGAAAAAAAAAAAAAAAAACAGTTATCACTTACCAGAAAAGTAATGAACGTTGATCAAAAATTCAAAACTGCACTGTCGTCCTCAATGAATGCGGGGTTGAACTTCTCACTATGAACATGAAAATGCTTTGTCTGTTGGCAGTAAATTCACAAATCCACCATACAACAAATCTACAATTTTACAGCCTTAATAGGACACAGTACCACGTTTCAACACCAGAGGGCATTAAGATAACCTTACTTGTGTTCGACGGTCAGGCTTTATTGAAAATATACCTATTTTAGTAAATTGTTTTGCCGGAAAAAATAATGTTAATAGAATATCCTGATTATTGTCCCGAAACGTTCAAGTGTTACCTTTCTCAAAGCACTTTACATACACAAATGCTCACACATTATACACTGATACAGAAGGCAACACGGTATTAAAATGGAATTGAAACTACAAAATCTGATTGCATTCCAGCTGTTTTAATTACCAAGCCACAGACACTTATACATCTAAAGTGGTAGGGTCTTGACCTAAAATAAAGAATATATATTCTACCGTTTAAATGTTGTTTTCAGTGTTTTTACATTAATGTTCAATGATTTATGCTTACAAGAGATTGCAAAACCATTTAGTGTAATTAAACAAGAGCAAAATCTACCTCCTAGTAACACAATCAGCTTTTGACTCAAAAGACAAATACAAAAGTTGGTTTTACCACATATTTCACAACCAAATCATATCTTTTGGATGAACTTTAAATGGTTGTAATGAAGCGCAACTTACAGATTCCCCTACAGATGACTCAAAAGATTGTGTTGAAGCTTACAACTCCAGGGGTGTGTTGGACTAACTTCTGAAATGGTCTGAAATATATAAAATCGGATTTTTTGTTTGTTTTCTGAACATAAAATATTGTGTCAGGCCAAAAAATGGAAGTTGCATTTTTTTATAGTGTACAGCTTAGAAACCGTCAGTGACTGTTTTGGCCATTGCTGGTCACAGTTTTCTCAAGCAACACGGAGGCTGTGTCCGAATCCAGCGGCTGGATCCTTCGAAGGACCCGGTGACGGTCTACTTGGTCTACGTGGGCTGGGTCCTTCGTCGACCGGGTAGACCGGATCTTAACGGCTGTGAATTTGGACGGTCTAGCCTTCAGTTGAATTCCCGCCCCCACTTTGCCGAATTTAATCCAGGTTACTACTTAAGACATCTACTCTCATGATAAGTTCTGTAATTGAATTACTAGTGATCAAATGTATACATTTGTAATATTACATTTTTTATATTCATTTTAACTGTAAAAATTCTTTGTGAGCTTAAAATTATATATGCCTTTTGGATCAAAACAGCATTTTCTAATTTGATTTTATATATCTATGATTTTTTTTACCAAGCATATTCCAAATTGGCTCTTCCTAAATAAACTGAATTGTTTTTTGTAAACAACCACTGCAACAATAACTAACATTGTGTTTTAACAAAACTGCAGGTCATAACACTTTTCTCCACAGCTGCCTCTTGGGTTGAGCTTGAAGATGAAGCTGCTGGAGGTCTGTGGGGCTCTCTGGTTGGAAAAACTTGTCTTTTGTGCACGTCGACTTAAGCAGCCTGTAAACCCTGATGATGGATGCAGTGGACAGCATGACGAAGCTGCCCTAAACTCTCTCTGCAGACCAACCTCTATGATGTTCCCCTCGTCAACCAGAAAATATGAAAAAATATCTGTATTCAACTGATCCAGCAACACTGCCCGTTTGTTCTAATTAAGCTTAAAGAGGTCATTTATACACATATAAATAACTGGGAAAAAACTTATCCTAATGCCAATGTGTTATGTTATTTTAAACTGTTCAACGTAAGCTTCTTTAAAAACACTAACACAACTTTTAATGAAATGACTTCATGATATTTAACATTTTTAGAAATTCATTTATTCACAACCATCGAACACCTAAATAAAAAATGTGACAAAAACATGAATGAAAAAAAAAAACAGTCCATCCATTCGGTCCCTGCTCTCCTCTCCAGTGTCCCTTTGCTGCTTCATATCCTAAACAAGAAGACAATAAACATAGTTTACAAAAAGAGCAACACAACAACATTTATGAAATGTATATTTTTTAAAGTGATCAGTCATAAATTATGTTATTTGCGCTTCTGCAAATATACATACAGTAGGTTTATTTTTTGCTTTCAAATTAATTTTCCGGCAAGGGATTAATTTCCCCTGCAGATACATATCCTCCTGAATTTTCCTCATTAGATAGAAAATAAATAGGAGAGGAACGTGACAACTGTATTGATTTAAGAATGCAGAACAGTAGTTTTCACAGCAGATCACAGGTTCTGTGTTGTATGAGGCTGAATAAGAGAGCATAAGCTGTGTAACTGGATTTAATCTTCAACCTCCAAGCCACCGTGCCCCGATTTTTACTCGGTAAAGAGGTAATAATTTCTCCTAAGAGAAGTCGACTTTTTACTTAATTTCCCAAAGCAGAAATTACCTGCGTAAAGATGAAGAAACCATTACAGTACCATACGAGCTCGTTTACGAGCGATGCTTTACAAATAAATATTAAAATACACGTCTAAGCTAACAATAAACGGCAAACAACACAACCGCTTTAAGTTTTTAATTTTTGAACCGCCAGGTTTGAATATACTTACATCTAAAACTGTGCTCCTCTCTCGCTTCGCCTGCTGCTTCGTCCGCCATGTTGCTGGAAGAAAATTCTCCCGTTCAGCCCGCAATGAATCTTGGGATATGTAGACCAGCGAAGGATACACCGCAACGGTCCTTCAAATCGGGGAGAAGTAGGCCGGATTCGTCGGCCGCATTTGAAGCAGTCTTTGGATTTGGACAGTCCTAGTCGCGGCGCTGTGACGTAACCGGCAGACAAATCCGGCCTTCGAAGGATCCAGCCGCTGGATTCGGACACAGCCAATGTATTTTCTTCTTCTTTTTTTTTTTGGACATAACTATATGTGTATATTATAGCTAGATAAATGCACCTTGTATAAGAATGCATATTTTTTGTTGTTTTCTGTGTGTTTATGAGTACAATTATTATTATTATTATTATTAAAATTATTCTTATTCTTATTCTTATTCTTATTCTTATTCTTATTCTTATTCTTATTATTATTATAAATTAGTGTAATTGTATTGTAGTGCCAGAATCAATTCATGATTCTATGGCAGTTTCAGGGTTACTTTATGGAAAGCGTCCTTCTGATAATGTATGCACTTCCAAGGAGGATGAACTTCTGGATTTCTTGGATTGTTGGATTTCTATGAATCTGTTTTTTCTCTTTTCCAATCCCTTCTTGATGAGACCAAGTACAACAACTATAACAGGTACTGTTGTCGTCTTCATCCCCCACTTTCTTGTACCTTCTATTTGCAGGTCTTTGTACTTTGATAGCTTCACAAGCTCCTTGGTGGTGACAATTTTTTTTTTCCAGATGGAATGGTCATGTCAGTCATGAGACAGGTCCCCTTGTTTGTTCTTGACGATGATGTCTGGTCTGTTGACCATGATTTCTCTGCAGTGTTGATTATTATTATTTTCATTTTTAACTGCAATCAGACTGTTTTTATGACATTTGGTTTAACTAGCTTTCATGAAGATGGGGTTATTGCTCACTCCCAAGATACATTATCATCCTGGATGATTACTTCAGCATCAACAAGCCAAAGCTGGAATGATAGAAAGCTAAAAAAGTGTCTATATTCCAGTGTCCACCCCCTTAATTGAATTACTGTAGAGGAAAAAAACGTATGTGACTGCAGATTTTTCTCACACCACAATCTTTTAATGCTTCAATCCAGTGCCACCATGCAGATTATCCACGTAATCTCCTTGGCCAAAATGGCTTCAGGATTCATCACCGTCCGCTACTTTCATCCAATCAGTGACTCTTTTGTTTAGTTCACCAGAAAACCAGTTTTCTGTTTTAGATTTTAATTGATGTTCTAGTTTGCTTTTCTGCCCTAATCCCATTATTACAGTTGATTTGATAGAGTTTAGTCTCAAACATTGAGTCCTGCTTCACCCCGTTTCTATTTCAAGGCAAATTACTTTAAGTTTTTTGCCTTGATGTTTTGATGCCTTTCTTGGACTCCATGGATGTTTACCTCCTCATTAAGGGCTGCAAACAACAGCAAATTATTCTGTGGAATTTGACTTGTGAATTTATTTGTTGCATTAAATGAGAAGGTGTCTTAAGGCACAAAACAAGGGCCCAGGCAGGATTTGATCCCACAACTCCCAGGTGAAGTCATACAACCAGTCAGCCATAGGGATGTCCCAGTGGCCAAGCAGCCCGGGTGCATCATCTGTCGGAGCCATATTAACAGGACCCTCGCACTGTTACAAATGTTTTAATCAACTTTGGGCGAAATCATTTTAGTTATCACGGATTGCATCTACACTTGAATGTGGTCATTTCTGTCAATGCACAGAATGTTGTATAAACAGATACTGTAACTAAGTTTTTAAGTTTTTTAACCCGTATCAAAGTTTTTTAAGAATGAGAAACCTGTACAGATGGTAAAAACTAATCTGTGTAATGTCTGCAGAGTGCAATGAACTGAGTCAAAAGGTTATCTGTGGAAGTTTTACTTCCACAAACAAGACACAAGCCATTAACATATATATAAAAAAGAAAGTTCAGCTCCTCATTGCCCTCCCTCACAAAGAAAATTGGGCGTTTTCACATTTTGTAACCCCGCCCATGCTTCTAGATCAGGCTTCCGTCTACCTGTCATTTGATATCCCAGCTAAACTCATGTGTATTTACCTTAAAGATTATCCTTAGTCTGGCTCTTGCTCTGATAGGTGGGAGTACCTTGAACTGTTTGTGAAAGCATGGACAGCCAAGGGAGGAAGGTGGTGGTTTGTGACAATGGGACGGGGGTGAGTAAATGTTTAATACAGCAGTCATAACATCATTGATTTAAGTTTCTGTTATACAGTCTTCATCTTCACAAGTTTTCCCCACAACGAACATGCTGTCATGCAAATCCGGTGTGCTGCATCTCTAGCGGCGTTTTGATTTCTACGGGTGTTGATTTTAAGCTGAAGTCTGGATTTCTCAGTGAAAAATACGGAGAAAATCCTGCAGGGTGTGAAACTTGCTGCATACTGTGGCCCTCTTTCAATGAGTCTAGACTTGTCACTCCTGCTTTTGCAAACCTCCATAAATGGTTGTGATAGTTTGACGGGAGCATGCAATTGGATGAAAAGTAGAAGGAGGTTTATCAGGTCTTACTATGCTCAAAGGGGCATCCTAATATCATATTATAGGATTTTCTGTCTTGTTTCTAAGGAAATTACTAAATACAAAGATGTTGAATGGAATCTTTTCTTTTTTCTTTTCTTTCTTTGCTAGTAATGTATTGCTGTTGCTTCAGGCTAAGGAATGTGTGTATGACACAACAGACATGTTGAGACAGTAAAGTGGGAGATGTTAACTTGACAGAAGCGCAGCCTGTCATTGATTTCATAGCATTTACACAATCTGCAAATGTATATTTATAGAAATGTCTTCATGAAGACGCCTTTCCACATGTATGATTTCAAAAAAATCCATATATTTTAGTTCTGTATTCTGACAGCACAAAGTCCGAGTGTCGGTTTATAAGCAGAAATGTGAGCTGTATTTGCACCCACACCCAGAATGTACTTCATGTTTCTTTTTCACTTCCCTGCATAGTTTGTCAAGTGTGGCTTTGCTGGGTCCAACTTCCCCGATCATATTTTCCCAGCCTTGGTGGGGAGGCCAATCATACGGTCAAGCACCAAAGTGGGCAACATTGAGATAAAGGTGAGCTACATAAAGAAAAAATAAATTACCATAATTTAAAAAAGCTTTTTCACACTTTGTCACCTGGCAATCATAACCACAAGAGTGTTTCATTGTGATTTTATGATGCAAACTAATCCATACTTGTGGAGTGGGTTGAAACTAATCCTACTTTTCACCAATTTCTTGATAAATAAAATCTAAAAATGTGTGTTGTCCTTTAGATTTAATCTCCTTTACTCCAAAATGCCTAATTAGCAAAGCTTATGGTGTGAAACACTTTTGCAAGGCACTGCATAATTATATACAGATAGTGATGTGCTCATCCAATTCAATTAATTTCCTGGCCTTTTGCCCATCCAGCTCTTCCAACATCACAGCTCTGACTTATATTAGGGTTTTAACAATGCATACATCTTTCCATATCTCCGTATCTTTCCATAACACACTAACTTATACGCAAAGATAACCTGTGACTGTGCAAATCACTAAGGCCTTTAAGCGTCCTGATTCCTGTAGGCACTATATCACATTAAAACTGCTCAGATTTCTGTGTTGTGTCCTGCATGTGGGTCAGGAAACTAAAAGAAAACATGACACTAACAAGGACAAAAAGGATTAGGTTTTTACTTGATATTCCTTAAAAGAAAGAAAAAAAACCTTTCATAGAAAAAAAAAGTACAAGTCATATAGATGTGAATTTAACATCAGAGAAAAGATAATTACAGTCTTGTTCTTCTGACTCTCTCCGATCACCAGGACCTGATGGTTGGGGACGAAGCCAGCGAGTGCCGCTCCATGCTGGAGGTGTCCTACCCCATGGAGAACGGCATGGTGAGATGCTGGGAAGACATGCTGCACCTCTGGGACTATACTTTTGGCCCAGAACGTCTCAACATAAACCCATCAGAATGCAAGGTGAAGAATACTCACAGATGTCTGGTTATATGGTTTTCGTTGGACCTTATTTCATGACTTCTTTGCACCTTTGAAGGTGGTTAATCTTTCTTTGTTGAGCTTTCTTTCGTCCAAACTATGGCCTGTCTACGGATCTCAGTGATAAGTCTATATGTTAAATCTGTAATCATGTTGGAGGCAAAACCCTTTCACACTTTAAAGACGAGAGGCAATGAGCTATAAATATATTGATATCAATATATAATCTAACAGGGAACCTTTGGGGATTTGAGAGTGGTGAACATAGATATATTTAAACTCTGAATTGATCTAAAACTAAGGAAAAAACATTCTTCATTCAAAATATCTTTCATGTTTTATTTTCACAGCTAGTTTAATATCATCAGCATAAATTGTTAATAACACACAAAACAGCTCTAAACGAGTTGGCCACGAAGAATCATGCCTGTGTGGAATACCTCAACTGAACTGAATCACTGTTAACAAAGGTTTTAATGCTTCAATGTAAACCTGCCCAAAAGAATGATAATTTTATAAATTACGCAAAATAGTACAAAATATTTTGTAAATTTCTTCAGTAATCATGAAACAAGCAGCAGCATTCAGAGGGCCTATTCTCTCCCTCTACGAGTCACTACACTCTTCTTCCTGGTTGTTCCTTGGCATATGACGCCTCAAATATTGCTATTCAATATTTATTGAATTTAATTGAATTCTATTGAATTTGTTTTGGTTTAAAGATCCTGCTCACTGAGCCACCCATGAACCCAACCAAGAACCGAGAGAAAATTGCTGAAGTCATGTTTGAAAAGTACCAGTTCCATGGGATCTATGTGGCGATTCAGGCTGTGCTGACGCTGTATGCCCAGGGTAAGTTTACATCAAGTTCCTGCTTTTAAGGCAACATCATAAATGAACATGTTGTCAGTGTCACCTGACTCTTTGTTTATATTTTGGTTCCTCAACCAATGGATACATTTATATAAAGATTTTAAATAGTCTGTTTGTTCAGGTTTGCTTACAGGTGTGGTTGTGGACTCAGGAGACGGCGTCACCCACATCTGTCCAGTTTACGAGGGCTTTTCTTTACCTCACCTCACGCGCAGGTTGGACATTGCAGGACGTGACATCACACGCTACCTCATTAAAGTGAGATAAGAAAAAAAATGCACTTTTTTTTCAAAGCCCAAAGCTTCGATTTGATAAGCGGTGTGTGATCCTTCCATCAGCTCCTGCTCCTGCGTGGCTATGCCTTCAATCACTCGGCTGACTTCGAGACTGTGCGGATGCTGAAGGAGAAGTTCTGCTACGTGGGCTACAACATTGACCAAGAGCAGCGCCTTGCTCTGGAGACCACCTATCTGGTAGAGTCTTATACGGTAGGTTTAGGAGAGACATTCAAGGAAGACATAGTTTCAGGTTTTAATTTACTCAAAGTTGCTGAAGACTTAAATTCCATCTGTTTAAATTTCATTGATCCCTATATTTGCCACAGCTACCCGACGGCCGGCAGGTAAATGTTGGCGGAGAACGATTTGGGGCCCCAGAAGCTCTTTTCCAGCCTCATCTCATCAATGTGGAAGGAGCTGGAGTGGCTGAATTGCTCTTTAATACCATTCAGGCTGCAGACATTGACCTCAGGTCTGAGTCCACCCCCCCACACAATGACAAAGCTACACAGCCAAACACATGATACTCACACGTTTCTGTTGCGCTTTGCTGAGCAGGGCTGACTTCTACAAACACATCGTACTGTCAGGTGGGACCACCATGTATCCAGGCCTTCCTTCCAGACTGGAAAGAGAGATCAAGCAACTCTACCTGGAGAGGGTTCTTGATGGGGACACACAGAAACTATCAGTACGTATCTGGAGGGTGTTAATGGTTGTAGAAAAGGTTTAACTCGTGAAAACGTTTTGATTTTTTAAATAGTCTGATGTACTCAGGGTCTACATATATGTATACATATAGTCAATATTATTAATACTAGGATATGCAAGTAATATAAATAAAAGGAAAACAAAAAAAAACCCTTTTAACATTTGTAAAATTTTATTACAGAGTAATCACCCTACTAAGATCAAAAGAGCTGCCTGAAGCCTTCAGAAAGAAAGTTGCAGCAGTTTATAACTCTGATATGAGATGAATACATCTTTCAAAATAACTTGAATGCAATCCTACCACTGTGTGGAATTTACAAGTTAAGCATATATAAAAAAACTTTGAACATTCCCAGTTTGTCTGTCCAAACACCCTGTTCACCCTGAAAGGAGTCGACAAGATGGTAAAATCTTAAGAACTCTTCCTCCTCTCTTTGAATAATGTGATAACCACAGTTTCCCAGAGAGATCGTAAATAATGGAGACACGTTCTCTGGATAAAAGTGGCTAAAACTGAATTATCTGGACACCAAAAAGAGGATGTGTTTGGTATTAACCAAATACAGAAACACAACCCTTGTATCAACTGTAAAGAATTGAGCTGAAAGAACCATGGTCTGGTAAAGCTCTTCTGCAGGCAGCTCTGGATGGTTCATCATCGCCATAAATTATGCGGTTTATTATAAGAAAATGTGAGACTAATTTTAAAAGAAATTAAAGCTGAAGCAGAACTGGACCCTGCAACATCACAGTGACCAAAACTTAACAGTAAACCTACCAAGAGCTGGCTGAGAACAAAGAGAAGGTCTGTGTCGAGTCAAAGCCCAGATATTGATCTCATTGAGAGGCAATAGGCGGACTTGACATGAACAGTACAAACATCAGATCAGAAATTGATGTGAGAACATTTGTTTTGAAAAAAAAAAGTGGTTCCCATTTTTTAGCTATAACTTTGAGAAAACAGCTTGGATTAGAAGAATTCACATAAAGTATATATTTTGATGTCTTTGCAAACTAAATTTGAAGTTGTTGGGAAACCCTCTTTTACTGTCTTTGATGTTGAATTTTGGACCTTAGGTTTATTTAAAGAAACATTGCATGTGTCATCGAAGACAACATTCATGTGTATGCTTTGTATCTATACATTTCCTTCATTTTACTTTACACCCCGGCAGAAATTCAAGATCCGGATCGAGGACCCGCCCAGACGCAAGCACATGGTTTTCCTGGGCGGCGCTGTGCTGGCCAATATCATGAAAGACAAAGAAACCTTCTGGCTGAGCCTAGAGGAATACAATGAGAAGGGCCTGGGAGTGCTGCAAAAGCTAGGAGGTGGAGTCAGATGAAATAACAGCAACAAAAAAGATTTAGATAAACGAAAGTATCAGTATATTTTTTTCTAAGATGAATGAATGAATTAAAGTCCGTAAGTTTTATCAGTAGAGATTTTAGCTTTTCTTGGATTACACTTTACCATATCTATTGGCAGCCTCTGCGACTGATGTGGAAAAGCTCTCAGAAAATCTTTTCTTTCATTAGCTTAATAGTCCATTGAAAAAAAGTAAAAAAAATAAAACTTGGATATGAGTCTATTTATTTCTTGGGGAACCAAAAAAAGCATGTAGAGCATCCTTTTAAATTATGACACCTTTTGCTCTTTTATAACATTTCACAAGGCTGAGGCGTACAGAAAGAGGGATCTTCCATCATTTATGCTCTCTTCACTCCATCTAATATATTTCCCACATAATTTAAGCCTGAAGGAAGGTTGATTTTATAATTGATAACCCATTCTTATGTTGATCTGGCCCGATGTTTTGGATCCTTTGCCTGTTGAAAGACCACACAACGACCCGTTATCACTTTTCAGGCAGAGGGCTACCAATTGTTACTTCAAATCATCTGGCATTTCAAAGAGTTTCTGATGTCATGAGCTTCCGGTTGGACCTTGGTAATTTTGAAACTCCGGATACGGCCTTGGTTCAACTGTTTTACATTTGTATTGATAGGACAGGAAAGGCTTTTTTTTTCTCGTATGCCTTGAAAACACCTGGTTGGGATGTAGATAGCTTCTGATGAACCTATTGCTCTTTGCTGCAGTTCTACATGTTCCTTATCCTGCTTCATTGTGAGTAGTGGGACGGTAAATGTGGGTCCCTGTGCAGCCTGTCATTTGTCACAATTCCAGTTATGTTATTCCTTTTCATTATATGTGAAAGTAAAAACTAGCTGTTTAAAGATGAATACACATCTATCTGCCCTACTGGAATGTTCTCTTGCCTTTACCACTATGAAGAGTAGGTAAGAGAAATATGACTACGTATTATAAAAATGTTTCTTAAAGGCACAGTGTGTAATTTTCGGCCAGTAGGGGGCAGTGCATACCTAAATTATCACAAGCATGCAGTATCTGTGTCTTCGAGTAAGAAACTCAACAACGAAGGTCCAACTAGTGCTGTTTTCAAACGTTAACTATTTGCAGCAACATGACGAGCACATCAGTCTCTCTTTCATCGCTTGGAACTAGCGACGAGGTAAAAATGTATTTATGGCAAAACTTTTTTGCATTTTCAGGGGAAATCAATGTTTTAATAGCGGGCGTGTTCCGTTCGCTTTGTCCGTCCGGGCTCTTGTAGAAGTAAAGACGTAATCTAATATTGCTTTCCCCTGAAAAGAGGACCCGCGCCTATACATTTTAAAACTGATTTTTAAAGTCATATTTTACAATATCGCCAATATTTTGCAATTATTGTGCTTTACGTAATTATTATTACATAATGTTTTAATGGCTATTTTCAAAGATGTACAGCAAAAACTACATACTGTCACTTTAACATTAGATTTTTGGCCTATGAATAAAAGTAATCAAAAAGATGATTTTATATATATTTGTATTTTTTTCTACTCTCTAGAGTATAAAAGTATAAGGTAAAATCTCTTCATAGATAAACATTTTTATAAGGAGATATTAAACACTTAATCTGGACTCAATTGCTAATACTGACACATTTTGCAGGGGCAATTTACCCCGTAAAAACAGTTTACTGAATTACGATTACACTTACTTTTTGGAAAATCATTGGTTTGTAAACAGCCATTACCATAAAATGGCAAAAATTAATGAAAAAAAAGAAACCAAGTTAAACCCGAGGATGTCAGCAGCGATCAAGCTAATTTTACCTGCCAAAGAAAAATCCCAGATATCGGTGTTCATTTTAGCCATTTTATCACTCCTGTCTCAGCAAATTCAAATAAATTCTATAGGGTGCTGTGTTAAATAATTAAATGTCAAATTTGTAAAATAAAAAAAAAACCCTATGCTTAATTAAAAAAGTGTAAATGACTGGTAGGATTTTCTGCCATCTAGTGGTTGAGATGGTTTAAGACAAACTCCCTCTTTAGTCCAAACCTGGAAGCTGATGCCGCTGGTACAGATATTGCAATCTTTATTGCGATACTGCATAACCTGACAAAATACAGTCGAGTGTGTGTGTTTTACATTGAGAAGAATCGGTGAACTCTTACAGTAAACACATGCTTCAAACTCACACACAAACCCATACATACACACACACACACACACAGATCAATCTTGACATTGAATGAGAAAGCATGCAACAATGTTCAGATCATAGCTCTCAAAAACAAATCTCAGTCGAATTAAAAACTCCAGATATATTGAAAATCTGCATTTTCATATACACACAACAAACTGAACCGTTCCAATTTTGTTTTAAGTTCACAATATGATATCTATATATATTTGAAAATCACACTTAATCAAACAGTCTGATGGTGTTAATGACTTGCAGCAGGAGTCCCACAAGCTGGTGATGAGGACATTGACATTCTTTCCTCATGAGGTCCTGATTTATTGATCAGAACACAATATTTCATTGTACACTGAGGCCAAGAGAAACAACAGTATTCAAAAGTAGAATTTAGAAAGTGGAATGAATGCAGGAAAATATTATTTGATACATTCGTGAGTCAGTCTATAAATGTATACATTTATTTCAGGTTGACACCAAGTCATCATGTGATGTGTCATGATTATTCTCCCCAATGCGATTTAAGCCCCAGCTACACTACTCTAGATGTATTTTTTAATCTTCTTATATCAACAGCAATTGCCATCTCCCAATCAAAACAGGTGTAATGCCAAAACTGTGCCAGCAGGTGGCAATGACATTAATGTAAGAACATGAAAAATCAAAAGAAGACTATGAGCATGGCTAAAGAAGAGCTAGGCTAAATGTCTGATCATACTCTGCAATGGACAGTACATTTGTTTGTTTGCTAGAGATGGAAAGAAAGTGAACAATGTTTAGGTTTCATACTTCACAAGACATCCAAGTGCAGAACTCCCAGGGTGTCCCACAGCAGCATACCACTGCAAAATTTCTGACCAATTATGCAATGGTTGTGGGCCACCACGAAAAAAAAAAAAAAAAAAAAATTCTACCCAAATGATTGAGAACAAGCAGTGAGAACTACAAAATCAGGGCTGCAGGAAAATGATGGCATCCTTTAGTTCTTGAAGCTCTTGGAGAGAGAAATGTTTTTTCTCTGTTCTTGCAGAGTATGTACAGGCTGTCAGGCTCCGTCTCTGAAGTTCTGCACTTGGCCAGAAATTTGCAATGGGCATGATTAATGCATAATAAAACTTTCGCTGGTGTGGACTTGTCAGGTGTTCTGCGCTTTGAGTTTCTTGAGATGCAGGAAAATTCAGTGGCAGAAAGAGCTTAGTTCTTGAGCCTGCAAAATTAAGTAAGAAAACAAACTCCTTGCTTAAGGAATAGTAGAAATGACTACAGTTCTCATTTTCCTCATAAACCATGCTTGGCCACTTGTAATTTCGGAGCAATATTTGTCAGACACCATATTAGAAAACAAAGCTTTGGCCAGTTGAAGAATTAAGAAGAAGCTGGAAGAGAAGGAGGTGGGATGGCCAATTATTGAATTTATTCATAGTTATCTGGGAAAAAGATGTGATGAAAGGAATTATGATTTAATGTGAAAACAACAAATGCCAATGTTCGCATATCTCATAACAAACAGTATGCTTGGGATTTTTACTTTAGCTAAGCCATACTTTCCACAGTCAGCTGCATGACACTCTTGATAAATGTGAAATATATGATAGAAAACAATAATTGTGTGGTTTTTAGCTGTTTAGTTGTGCTATTCAAAGTAACTTAGGCAGGCAAAAAGAATGTCAGGAATATCTGAAGATGTTTTCATCACTTTTTACGTTATTGCAGCATTCTTAAATTTAAAAAAGGTATGATAAAATGTAAGGTCCATACAACCCATTCCTATAGAATGGAGGAACAATATCAGTTTGGCAAAACATTCAGGTTACTTTGTTCTGGGGACTTAAAAATAAAGAATATTTTCTGCCACCTTCCTCCCACTCCCCCCCCTCGTTGTTCTACCAGCAAAAACATTGTGATAAGCTAAAAAGAAGGAGGGGAGTCTGTGCCTTCTTTCCAACAAGCATTTAACCTCCTCTGTGGCAGATTCTTACACACAGCGGATTTCAATTCTAAATTCTTTCAAACAAAACCAAATAACCCATCATTATGCAATTTCTCTCACTTTGGTACTGTAGTTTGGTCTGGTTGTAATACATCTCACTTTTTTGTGTTCATGGAACCACAGAAAAGGTTGCATCCTTACCATTAAGCATCTGCAGATTTTTGCACAGAAAGTGAAGCAATAATACATCCAATTGTCTTTAAGATTTAGCCCAGACTTGCAACCTGAAAGGGTTACATCACCACGGTGGACAAATTGCCTCTCTAAGTGCGTACAGGAAGTGGTTTTGTTTCCAGGCAACAGTAGTCTCACAGAATTTGTATTCTTTGGATTTGAGCCTCCTCGCCTCTTAATGATGTAATACCTTCATGGTACAACTCTGGGTTCATGTTGCAGAAAAAAAAAAAAGAATCAAATCCATTTATTACACATTTTCCATGTCACAAATAGCACACTCCTTTTACACAAGCAGTCTCAATGTGTGGCACAACTTTCAGCAAGTTGTCTCTGCTTTGCACCGTTCCGTTTTAGGGCCAGGACGGAATTAGGACTGTTGTTTTTCACAACAAGTCCCGAACTGTGACGAGGCACAACACACCGCCGGAGAGGGGAGACAGAGAGAGAAAGAGACAGATAAAAACACCAACCATCCATCTCCCCCTCCTCCGTCCTCTGTGCCTCCCACTCACTCCTCACACACTGACTCGCTCAGGTCCACGGCACCACCTCTGGTGAGCCGCCGCATCTTGCTGAAGTCGTGGTCGGTCCTCAGGTAGGAGAGCGAGGGCCCCCCCTCGCTGTGGCTGGCCAGGTCCTGGGGCTGGGCCTGGGGCGGCAGGGCCCTCATCTCGCCGCCGCTGCGCCAGTACAGTGTGTATTGCTGCGGGTCGGAAACTTCGAAGGTGGAGGCACACAGCTGCGCCAGGGCCTGGCTGGTCTCTCCGGCTTTCCACTGCAATGTCCGCACGGCGCTCCGGTCCCCGTCCTGGAACAGTATCCGAACGCACCTCTGCAGGGGGGGAAAGGGAGCAGGAGAAGAGATGAGAGGGAGAGAGAGAAAAACCAATGAATGCATTTTCTATTGATGAGAAACAGAGGTCAAGAGGCTTCTGGAGTGAGGGCAAAAGAGGGGGAGGAATGAGGGATGAGAACTGTGAAAGCTTCAGGAAATGAGACAAAATGAAGCTCATAAAAGAAACAGACTCTAAAACAAAGCTCCTGCTTCCCACACACAGTCAGCCAGGTCGAAATGCTTTATATAAACTCCATCTTCATGGAGCTGCTCTTTTATCCGCTGCAAACACATAAATCCATCAAAAGCACTCCATCCAAACTTTTTTACTCTGCTCTTCCAGGGAGAAAGTTTTCCTCTTCACACTGATCCGAAAAATCCAATCAAACATACAACTAATAAGCTTGCATCAACAACTGCCACCCATCAAACACTTTAGCCCTTATATAATGTCCGATTCAACCACCTACAGACGCCCTCACAACTCTCCGAACAGAACACACACACGCTGCGTAGAAGACATGGCATAAAATCCCCTCACCAAACAGCCTCTCTTGAGGAACTAAAGCAAAATCCTCTTGTATTCCACAAACATGCCGACAATCCGGCAAACATGTACACCTCTGACCACAGCAATACACGAGTGGCAACACAGATTCAAAATAAAACCCAAAACAGGACCAAAGACACAAAGTCAGGAATCACAGTCAACAGGTCGTCAAAACTCACAGAGTCACTGAGCTCCTCGCTGTCCGTGTGCATATTGTGTTTTCCTGCTTCGACGGGTAGATGCAGCTCGATAAATTTCATGTTATCTGACCGCCCACCTCTTCATAGCACTTGGCTCACTGATCCTCGCCTGTGTCAGTGGAAAATCTGGCTGCCGGGTGAGTTAGATGGGCTATTTGAAGCCAGGAGAAGCACCACGTGATGAGATGGAAACGTGGATCACAATGAATTCTTTTTTTTCTCTTTTTTTTTAATGGCTTCTGGTGGACCTGTTACACCGACGTGAAGGCCAAGAGGGAGGTGATAATAGGGAGTGTAGGCAAAATGTCAGCAAGAGATTGCTATGGCTTTAGGGAAAGTCCTGAGATAAGCTGGAAGCTGCACATCAAAGGGATTACCTCTGGAAAAAAAAAATCTGAAAATTAATCTCCTTCCATTTTGGGAGGAAGACCATCCAGCTGTCTCAGCTGCCTCAGTTTTAGGAGTTATCTGATGGATAAAAATCATCAACCCAGTGTTTTCAACTATGGAGCATTAAAGCACCTGCAAAAAATAATTACAACTTCTTTTAAAATTAGTTTTTAAAACATGCATGACTGCTTCACCCCACCAGCCAATGTCACAGATTTACATCAATTAGATGATGCCTCCATCAGCGTAATTAATTATTGTGATGTGTATGATTTTGTGAATGGATTATCCTTTACGTTTTGTTCGTAACAATGTCTTTTGACCATTTAAAAGATGGAAGAACAGATATGGGGCAGGTTGATTTTTTTAACACATTCATTTAATATCTGCAGTAATTGCGTGCTTTTAAACATGCAATTTCTCTTAATTTTCTTTTCATAGATAGTGCACCTGGCCCTGTATTTGGGTTTCATTTATTTTCTTTCCTGGTTGGAATCAACAATGGAGAAATAGCTGGCATTAAATTTGTGCACCCCCCCTGTTTTTCTACTCTTAAAAAGTAATACCTGAAACTGTGTATTTCTTTGTTCAACCCCATCTGTCGTGGGCGAGTCAATGTTGGAGCTAGGGCTGGACGATAATTCGATAGCAATATATATCGATCGTTAGACGTGTGGTGCGATAGAAAAAAAGGTGTCGATAAAAAAGTTCTATGGGAAAAAAAGTTTTCCCTAATTTTTTCATTGTACCTTATCAGGCAGCTTAATACAACAATCATTACTTATTCCAAACGAATCATTAACAATGACCCACACAGCTCTGTCAGCCACCCTCTCTCCTTTCAAACCACAAAAAGGATGAAATTATTTAAGATGAAACAGAATTTTTTTTAATGTCCCTAAGCAAACCATCTCTGCAGTCAGATGTCACAGCAAGGCAGCATGTTGTCCCGGATAAATGATTCAGTGGCTCCAGTAAAGGTTACGTCCCGTTTTGAACCAATCCTCGACGCACTAAAACACTAAGCGTAGCAATAATGAACAAAATATAAAACTACGATCAGCTGTTTTAAGCAGGACTCCCGGCTCCAGCTCGCTACGAATCTCTTACAGAGAGACACAGGAAACCTACCCAGGTCGCGTTGCTTACATCTGTGGCTGTTAAAATGTCCCCTCGGTTCTTCTCCCGGTCCTCAGAAGCGAAAAAACGCTTTAAAAAACACAACAGGGGTTGGATAGACCTGCTGGCCTCAGCTCTCAGTGACTGAGCTGCAGTGTTGGAGCCCATCAACACTGGTGAGTAGCTTGTCAGCTTTAGCTTTAGCCTACAGCTGAAGAGCTGAAGTGAATTTGAACAAGCTTTATTGACAAACTAAACTAAGGGTTTCAGCCATTAATATTATAAAATGTTTAAAAGATTAAAAAGCATAAAACTAAGCCTTTAATTTAAATGACTAACATGACTAAAAAATATATGTATAATATAATGGTTAATAATATAACTTTTTTTGTATTTACTGATGTTACTCAGGTCTCTTGGTTTGTTTCTGTGTCTTACAAACTTACTTATGATAAAAAGAAGTGTTTGAAAAGGTAATTAATTCAATTCTTAGTTAAAATTTGTTCAGTGAAGAATAACAAAATGACCTCGGGAGGCACTTAAAATATATTTTTTACATTATGCGATTTTTTTATGGATAATTATCGATATCGATCAATATGACTATTTTTTTATCAAATGCTTTTTTTCTATATCGTCCAGCCCTAGTTGGAGTGATTTTTTAATTAACTTTGAGTTCTTTTTTTGTTTACCCCTCCATAGAAGGTACAACTGACTCAATGCTTGTGTGTTCGGTTGAGTCTTTATGGATAGAGTGATTGAGCTATTGGTGCTTTTAACTTTGTATTGCTTAGTTTTGGATAGCTTTCTACAAACTGGTATTAAATGATCAACACAAGTTGACTGTTGTTGCTTTGTAACTTGAATTTAACTCAATTATCTGTAATCAAATCTAAATTTGACCATGTGATAGATAGGCTAATGTTGGAAAAGAACTGGATTAATTTGAATTTGATAAATGTTCTAAATAAGTTCTGTAATATTATGTTGGACATTGGCGGCAGTTCCCTTGGATTGACAGACCGGGTTAGTGGTACCCCTATTTGAAAAGTGTGTTCCAACTACAGGGGGATAACACTTCTGAGACTCCCTGTTAAGGATTATTAAAGGATCCTGGAGATGAGAATCTGACGGATAGTCGAACCTTGGATTCAGGAGGAACAATGCAGTTTTCGTCCTGGCCATGGAACACTAGACGAGCTCTACAACCTCAGCATAGTCCTGGAAGGTTCATGGGAGTTCGCCCAACCAGTCTAAATATTCTTTATGGACTTGGAGAAGGTGTTCAACCATGTCCATTGGTCGAGTCCTGTGGTGGATATTCCGGGAGTACGGATTACCAGGCCCTTTGACACGGGCTATTAGGTTCCTGTATGACCGGTGTCAAGGCTTGGTTCACATTGCTCATTTCCAGTGAGAGATGGACTCTATCAAGGCTGTTCCTTTGTCACAGATTCTCTCCATAACTTTTATGGACAGGATTTCTAGGCGCAGCCAAGGTGATGAGGGGATGCGTTTCGGTGGGCTCAGAATTGGGTTGCTGCTTTTCCCAGTTGATCTGGCCCTGTTGGCCTCATCAGGATGTCACCTACAGCTTTTTGAGTGAGCGAATCGCAGCTGAGTGTGAAGTGGCTGGAATAAGAATCAGCACCTCCAAATATGAGCAGAAGAGTTGAAGAATCTACGGGTCTTGTTCACGAATGAGCAAAAATGGAGTGGGAGATCGATAGGCTAATTGGTAGGGTGCCAGCAGTGATGTGGCGCTGTACCGGTCTGTCGTGGTGAAAAAAGATTAATGACAAAAATAAGGTCCAGGTTGCAAAAAACAGTACTTTCTCTTTAAGCTGTTGCCCCCATGACCTGACACCAGATAAGTGAGACAGTAAGACAGACAGACAGATACAGCAGAGTAAATTTCTCCACAACGAACCCACTACAATCAAACAAATCAGTGTCTACTTGGCTCTGTTGGGTCTCCTTTTGTTTCTGAGCCTCCAGGGTCCGTCTGCAGCTCCACTCCTTCAGAGCTTCCTGCACTTGTGGCGTTAAGCAGCCTGAGAATGGTTGATCCTGCTCCAGGCTCTGGATCAGACACAGGCTGGCATATACGCTGGTCAGGTAATACCCACCTGGAGGCAAACAAAAGGTTGTAGCAAAAACAATATTTAGTGTGTAGTGCTGAAAAAATAATGACATTGACCACCTGCTATTTTTAGACAACAGCAAAGTCATGACAGGACTAAAATCGGAAGTTTACATATAGACTTCAGCTCTGCCTTCAGCACCATCCTTTTCGACCTCCTCGAAGGCAAGTGTTTGTCTTTTCGTATATTTGCACAAAGTACCACAGAAATGTCCTAATGTTTTAAATCTGCTCAACATTTGGCAATAAAAATTTTCAAAATCTGATTCATACACATAGACCCTTTTTCTTACCATCTAAAGTTAATTCAGACCAAACCTCTCTTGTTTTAGATCTGTTACAATTGGCAAAAAATTATTTTATTTGCTAAAAAACCTCAATAGTGAGATAGAGAATATGTCACAGATTTATTTATTACTGTTCAAAATCAGTTTTCTTACATTTCCTCCATACTTGGTAGCATTGCCTTAAAACAGTATGACTTGAGTCAGACTTTTTGTGTATCCTTCCAAAAGCTTCACACAACAGTTTGCTGGAACTGTGATCCATTCTTCCTACCAGAACTGATTAAACTAATGCCCCTTTTCCACTAGGGTCAGTTTGGCCCAGACAAAAGTAGTGGAAGTAAGCTTAATATAAGCAACCCCCTTTTTTTTCTTCATGTGGCAATGGTCATTGGGGCCAAACAGTTCCACCCTAATTTCATCAGACCCCAGGACATTTTTTGTGTGTTTCCTTTGGAGTGATATCTTCCTCCTCACTGAGCGGCATTCCAGCCCATTTCGTTACAGGACAAGTTTCATTGTGAATAAGGACACTGTTTTGGCAGACTCAGCCCACATCCTCACAAGGTCTTTGGCTTTTGTTCTCGGGATGATTTGCACATTTCAGTCCGAAACACATTCATCTCAGAGAGTCAGAACACGTCTCGTTCCTGAGTGGTACAATGGCTGGACATTCCCACCATGTCTATACTTGCATGCAACTAAAGAGATGACTGCTGCACCTTAAGGCATCTGGAAAATGCTCATAACATTATCAGTTGATTTCCTTCTGTTGTTTTACGGTTAGGTGATATCTTATTGGTTAATTTATTTGTGTTTAGATTCCTACTTATTCTTATGGCCTGATTGTGAATTTTTGCTCACTCTCTATTGTTAAGTTTGTTCTGTGTGTTTAGTTAAACTCCCTCTGTGTTTTTTGGAGTGTTAATTAATAGTGTTCTTCCCTCACGTCTCCTGCTCAGCACTCCCCTTTCAGAGTTCTTCCACATTACCCTGATTAAGCTCACCTGAATCCAGTCTCATTCAGTATCTAAACTGATTCTTTTTCACTGTTCTTCCTGCCCTTACCCTGCCCATACTTCATATACTGTTCTCCCTCCATGCTTTCTGTACGTTTTTTAGTTGCTATTTTTATCAAACTTCTACTATACTGAGCGCTTGCCTTTGTCTGAAATGTTGCCCTCCTAATTCACAAAACTTGACAATTGCAACGTCACGCACCTCAGTTAGGATTACTGTGCATGACTCAACTACTATGACGAGGATACAAAACACATGCATGGGAGAGTTCAAGGCATACATCACTGCTGACCAAAGGCAATATGAAAGTCCATCTCACATGTGTGGAAGGTGTGCTTACTGTTACATTTGCCATAATTGACACATCATTTAGGAAAAAGAGCATCCTACTGAGTTTAGTGTGATGTTACCAATGAAAACATTACATTTTTTGGCAATCTTACAAGTTATTAACATAGCTGTTAGCAGGTAGAATTTAGATTCTTGAACAATCACATATTTCCATCATGGCACAAAAAGAGCGCAAGAAAAATCCTCATAGAAATGTGATAATTTTTAAGCTTTCTTCTGAGCTTCTGAGTTTCAAACATAATGTGCTTATCTAAAGGTATCTAAAGGTACTGATTTAGTAACATAATACTCAGAAAAAAAATTGCTTATGAAAAAAAAAAACACAACTAAATATTTGACTGGTGGTCACAATAATTTGATCGTACCTTCTCCACCAAGCCAGGAGGGCTCCAGGAGCTCCATCATGTACTCCACCTCTATCAAGAGGTGAGGCCTGTTACATTCTACTATCACATAGGATAGCGCCGGAAGGAAATCATCCCAGTTTACATCTTGTCCTGTAAAACAAGGGCAGTCAAAGAACATTATTTCTATAGATATTTATTATGAGAAATGAAAGAATTACATGAAATATTAAAATAATGAATAACATACCCCATTTTAATCATGTACAGCCACACTGACATTTAACAAACTAATGGTTATGATGGATTTTATAGATTCAATCCAGGTCTGGACCAGCAGTATGAAGTTAAAAGTATGTGCTTTCAAAATGTTTCATTGTAAACTGTTTGGACATCGCAGCAGTCTCACCATGTAACGTCCCCATTGCCTTGTGGACAAACTTGCACACTTGGAGCAGCAAGAGCACTTTATCAATAGGCGAATGGGTTCGCTGCATAAGGATCAGTTTCTGCTTCACCCTCTCCACCTCTCGGATATCTGGGACTCCTGTCCGCACGCCGAGACGCTCCATGGCACCTTTCCCTTTCAGACGGAGCATGTTCTGACTGAGGCGCTGGGTGGAGCCATCCTGAGTGTGAAAAGATGTCAGGGCTTTCTGAAGGTGGCACTTCAAAGGCCTGAGGATGCAGGAGAACATGGCCCGCTCCAACGCCAGGTCTGCAAAAAGAGGAGGAAGAAAACTGTAAATGGATTTGCTGTTTGTCGTCTTTTAACTATTATTTTATTACTCTTTTTTTCTGCTAGATAGATTAAAAAAAGCACAGAAACAACTAATATGCTCAGAGGGATGCATTGACTAGTTTCAGTAATGACAAAAAAGGCATGCTTAAACAACAAAAATGCATTCGATTGCTTATTATAATGAGCAATAAACTACTGAAAAAAAAATCCTCTTTAAATTGTGATTTGTTTTATGAGGTGCTGGTGCGAGTCAGGATTTCAACTATTCCAATAGCCAAAAACCTTTAGTTCAACCTAAATTTGTCCTGTGGTGCATCTGCAGTTGCTGCTTAGCGGTTATTAGCCTTTTTTACAGGGTTTTTTTCATTTAAATATATGACATAGAAATACACGAAAATGCAACTACAGATGCCAAGCGCTAACCCTAACTTAACTGGTTTGTTCATTTTGATCATCAGTTATAAATCTATTTTTGCCAGTTCCTTATGTTATTTTAATTTTACTTACGGGCGTGGATTTTAAAAATATCCCCAAACTACAGTTTATTTTTCCTGTTCAAACGTTTTCCATAGGGATGCAACAATATAAATTTAAAAAAAAACAATACGATACCGATACTTGGATCTGAGTACTTGCCCATACCGAGTACCAACACTGATACTTCTACCACACTAAAAAAACTTGCATTGAATTGTAAGAGAAGTTTTATTTCATTTTCTGCCAGTTACAACAAATTATGGTGAATTAGATAAAACCTAAAATATTAATAAAAATGACCCCAAAACTAAAATTTCAAGGGAAAAAGAAACATTATCCTATCGTCTATTGCAGAGTTTCCACATTTTAAGTATTGGTTCATGGTATCGGTTAACTTTAACCAATATGATACAGTACATAACAACGGTATCGGCGCTGAAACCCAATACCAGCATCGATATTGGTGCATCCCTAGTTTTCTAATTATAATCGAGGCAAAATGTATAAATTTGACAATTTACCAATATTAATAGAAACTTGATACTTTAAATACAATTAAGCAATTCAGATTTCTGAATGACTGAACATTTCAGGTTTAGTTTGAGGTTTAAAATCAGAGAAAATAATTTAGCATTTATGTGATGACAACAATCCAAAACAACAAAAACTATCCCCATTTCTTCTGAAGCGTTAGTGAAGAGAAGAAGTAACATAGACGATATTTTGAGAATTGGTAATCATGTACAATACACTCATAATATAGTATAAAACAGTTTAAATCTATAATGCATTCCAAAACTGCTAAGCCTTTTTTTGTGATTAAAGATATCTTGGTTTGAAGAGTGGGCAATATATTGAGTATATCTTATTCATCATCAGCAAATATTACAGCACTGTTTCAGCTAAAGGATGACAAATAGTATTTTTGCTTAAAATAAACAATGTGTTTGTGATTCCCTTTTTCCTTTCTGAGTCCCTTTATCTGGTTTAGGATGAGTTTTTGTATCTTTTTTCAGGTCAGGTTTCTGGTCAGCCTTTGCCCCTTAATAAAACACCGCATTGGATTTTTTTATTACTATACTAACACTTATTCATAATATCAGTAATTGCTGAAGGCAATGTAAATGAGCTAGCTAGTAAATATGAGCTAGCTAGAAAGTAGTTTAAAAAAACACAACACAAAAACCTCACGTTTGAAACTCTTATAGCAAAATATTGCCCTTTAGTACTAACAGAGTCAACTAGTAAATACTTGTTAAAGACCTGTTAAATTATTGATCTGGTTTTATTTTGGATACTCAGTAGAAAAAAAAAGGAAATGGTGACTGTTTGATTTGTAAGCTTTGTGCTATTTCTGCAACTGGCTAATCATTAGCTGCTCACAGTGCTATATGTAGCCCCTGCTACGTAGCTTCACACACTTTTAGAAGGTTCACTATTTTTCAAGGATTTTGGACTGCACTTGATTAACCCTAGCTCACCATTTAAAATACAAAAAAAAAAAAAAAACATACTAGAAAAGCACTACGAGAGTGAAGACATCCACCAGGGCCACTCATCCCCCCTATCCATGTTGTTATCTAATTCTACTATCAACACAGACAGCAGCTTCGTACAGCGTCTCCTCTTCCCTCAGTCTGACGATGCTGCTCTCCCTCACACACAGCTCTCTAGTGCATTATTTATTTAGTTAAGAAAATGTAAACTCCTTTAACAGAAGTAATGAAATCCTGGACAGAAGTAATAAAATGCCTCTGAATGAGACATATGGTTGTGTTTGTGCTGTTGCTGCGCTCTTCCAGCAGAGAGCGGAGTTTCAAGGCTCCTCCGCAAGGAGAGTTGCTTGTGAGCTCTGACACGCGAGGAGTAAAAGTTAGCTTCACTGGTTGTTGTGTAGATAGGCACATCATGTCGGATCAACCCCAAATTTTAGTCAGTTGTTCCTGGTCCCATTAAAGACATTTCCTGAAAATGTCATTGAAATCCGTTCATGACTTTTTGAGTTATAATGCTAACAGATAAACAAACAGACAGACAGGCACGATGACATATAGCCGACCTCCTGGCTGAGATAAAAAAAAAGATCACACTTGATTAAATTTTTTTTTATTAACATACAGTTTGAGATTTATTAAGTACTTTCATTTACAGCTCTGAAAAGAACAGCTGCAGAGGGAGGAACCTTTGAGGAGTTTCCAGGACTTATACACTTCATTTGAACCTTGTGACCGGATCTAATCACTCTTGGATCATCTGACTGGTTCTTTCAGGAATGAATAAACTTCTAGATTTTGTGTCCGTCGTAAACCAGCATCGTAGATGCTATGTCCCTGAGTTTTCCTGTTCTCATAGATGTTTGAAATTCGTCCCGATGGGCTCAAAATCTGCAAAATAGTAGATACAGTGCAAGTTTGCTTAGCTGTTTAGGTTTCACCACTCTGACAATTTACTTTTGCAATATGCTCACAGTGTTATGTTTTTACTGCAGCTAGGGGAACTATAATGGTATTAATAGTTTTATGATATAGCTTCTGTTCACTTACAACATAGCATAAATAATCAGGTATGTAGCATGCTAATATTAATAAAAAAATACTTTAAAGAATCTCACCTAAAAAAAAAAAAAGAGGTTACCCTTTAAGGAGTTTTTAAATCTTCATCAGTAATTCAAATAATTGAGCTGAAAGATAATCCTGACTTTCTCCTCAGGACAGACTTTTGCAATAGAAAAACAGCACATGTCTGTAAAAATAAAGTTTTTTTATTTAGCGTAGCAACAATTATTTATATTATCCAACCTCATATCCATGCACATGCATGCTCTCACATGTGGAAACACTCTGAGCGTAGTCAGTGGGCAGTCCTGACTCAATATTTTCCACTTATCATCAATCTCTTCCTCCCCCTCCATCATGGTTCCCTCCTGTATAATCCCCCACATCTATCCTCCATCCACCACACTATACCCCCCTTGTGATCAATCACTCTCTCTCACTCCTCCCTCTCAGCATCCAGCTCCTGTTTACCAGCTCTGGAGAGTAATACATTACATGTAACGCGATTACAGCTCTGTAACAGATGAGCGGCTTTTGCAGGAAGGCAAGTATATTTTTTAAGCTGTTACTCACAGACCTGTAACTGATTACACTTTCCGAGTAACCGGTCTATTTCTATGTCTCCCTCCCACCCTCTGGTGAATCGTGCAGCGTTTCAAGTGAGCGTGGGACTCTGATATCTTTTTATGATAAACGAGGGGGAGAGGAAAAAAATGCAAATGCCTTCCGCCGACGCAATGAGAGATAAATCAGAATTGCAGCACAGAAAGGAAGGAAGGAAGGAAGGAAGGAAGGAAGGAAGGAAGGACAAAGCCTTCTAAACAGCCAGGCAACCAGAATTTGTCATTACACACATAAGAAAAAAACAACACCTGTGAGGCACGCACAAAGAAAAAGAAAACACACACACAAAAAAAGTACTGTGTCAACAGGACCAACCACTTTCCTTGCAAATAAATCTCCTGCAATGTCTTTACAGTACAGAGACACACTGAATGGGAAGCTCGTGAGTGCGGGCGCGTCAGGCAGGGCTATCCCAATACTGCTTATTAAATATCAGAGACAATATGACCACCCCCTCCATCCACTTTACTACTACACGGGCTGCTTTGTGTTGACAGCTTCTTTCACTGGAGTCTGGGCAGCCCATCATGTCTGCTTCTATAAACCCACCTCCTCTGACACCATCCAGCTTACCAGTTTAAATTTCTTGTAATTGATCAGCATTTTTCTTTCCGATAATTTCCTTGTTCTTCTCATTGTGTAGTCCTTTTATTCATGGCCAGATATTTATTCCTTCAGAGCAGACTTAATCAATTCAGACAACAATTTATATAGTTGGGATGGATGGATGGATTAAGGCCGTCTCTCATCAAATATCTCCTTTACAATATCAGTTGAAGCCCACTATTATCTTTTTCTTGAATAAATGAAAAAATATCCTGCAATGTATCACAAGATATTAATCCTTTTTTTAAAATTTATTTTAACATCAATACTATTAGAGGGAAAAAGCCCTGGATTTAATGTCGGATTGTTTAATTAATGAAGTTTCTGTAAAGAGATTTAATAAATACTTCTGTGACTGTGTGAGAGAAAGAGCAGTCAGCATTAGTTTCACATAATCATAGTATTAGTTCCAAGAAAAGACAAAATGATTAAAACAGCTTTGCTCTTAACAAAATCACTGATACTACATTAAAGCTTCCTGTAAAGCAACTTTTGAATTGAATTTACTTTGAATGTACTTTTTTTTTCAATTAAACAGAATGTTGGAACTATAAATCCATAATAACGTGAGGTTTAATTTAAATATATTAGGATACTGATGGTCATTTCTCTTCAAATTGGGACAAACCAGAGAAAATGTATGCAATGAGGCAAAGGGTAATAAAGATAAAGCAGTCTTCAGAACTTGATGTTAGAGAACTGTAATAAACAGTGGCATCTTTGAACTTCATAGTCTCCATTGCTTCCTATTATAAAAATTAAATAAATCTATTTTTCAGTGCCGTTAATTGGTAGGGGCGCAGTGGATGACTGCCATAAGTCAAAATGTGAGTAGTCGTAGTTAGAAAATCATTAAACAGAGTAAGTTCAATATTTTTTATTTCATTTTAAATCTTTATTGTGAAACCCAAGGCTTTTATTTTTATTTATTTAACCTTAATTTAACCAGGAAGGTCCCACTGGGATTACCACTATCTTTTCCAAGGGAGTCCTGGCCAAGACAGCGGCACAATTCAAGACAATTTAAATTACAGATTTGTGAGCAACAATTTCATAAACTATTTAAAAACATTTACAACCTATATACTTTAAATGACTAAACTGTAACATCCTGGACACAAAACAAAGATCTGTTCTCATTCACCTCTCCTTAAATCCTGTTTCTCTGGGGGAAAGATAGACATCTTCCAGCTAGGTAGTGGTAGAGGCTTGAGGGTTCTTGGGACAAAGGCTTGTACCATTTGTCTCCAAGTTTGAGAGAAACTTCTTTCTACTAAGAAACTCCTGCAAGTCTTCATTTACCTAAAAAGCTCTAACTAACCAATTTCTTCCTGCAACAGTGTGACTATCCGGTCTGGAGACACTCCCTTAATAACGAGATGATTACTGGCTTGAGTGAACATGGGAGACAGACACTTATCATAATAAGTTACAAAGTAAGGGCCCATAACATTAGCGCAAATAATATTTTAAACCTCCCAAACTCGAGTTCAGCAGGTGTTGACTACACTCCATTTATGCTCATTGTTGTGATTTATGTTCAGGTTTATTTCAAGGGTTATTCCACGAAGTGAGTTAAACCTAAAAGCTAGGTTTACTTTGACATTCTGGCTCATTTTCCCAGAATTTGATTTCATCCGGCAACATGTACTCTTGGACAAGCCTGCTTCATGGCAGGCTAGTTGTAAGACTGGATGAATATGAATGGACGGTCTATGTGATATAACACAGCAGGGTTAGTATTCTGCAATCATCCTTCAATATAAAGTTATTACAGCGGTTGCAACAGCTGCAGTTTTCTTTTTGGTGTTTAAATTATGCAGTGTAGGTTTTATATTTTAAAATGTAGTTATAAATCACTTTTACTGTTTTGAGTAATATTACTGTATTCAATCTTTCCCTGGTGCCAGAAACGTTTCGTTCCACCAATGTTGCTCTTGACACCAAGCATTATCAATAATAAAAAATACATTTTTGTCTAAGATGGACCAATAAAATCATCATGGTGTCCTGTCAAAATGTGATAAAATATCCTTATTATATGCAGCTGTTTTTGCCCTTATTGCTAATAATTTGTGATGCTCATAGGCTGCATTAATAAGTCTTTCTAAGACTGGGAGAAGAACACAGCTCTTTCCTTTCCTTCCATTCTCACTTATCTAGCAGAGGCTAGATAAGATAACATTGACAGAGGCAGCTTTTAATGAGCCTTACTTGTTCAGCCTCGTTTGAATCAGTGGGCATTGAAGCCACCTGAGCTTCATCGGTGCAACTGAATAAGCCTGCAGTGAATTGTTACGCTAATTCAAGTGAGGATATTCCGAATATGTCTTGATGTTTTCGAGCTCGCTTTGTGAAATGCTGTGCTTAAGACAGGGACTTACATGCCAGGGAAAACCTCCATTTGTTTAACACCAGTCACATAAATAAACCTTCTCGTTCTAATGAACCAAAACTGTTTTACACCTAAAGAAACATAATTAACTAGGCAACTGATAAAAGCTTACTAAGTCTAGTTTAATTTTTCTGATGGATTACATTTTGAACTAGAAAAGCACTTGGAAAATGGCTTTCTGTATTCACTTTTTCAAGGTCCCAATGAAGACATTTCCTACAAACATCATCCAACTCCACCAACAAGATTTTAAGTAATGTTGCTCATTAACAGACAGACAGACACACAAACAAATTCTGGCATAACATAACCTCCTTAATGGAGGTAGTTTTTCATCTAAAGAAGGATAAATACTTAATCTCATGTTTAATGTCACAATGTCACATTGCAAATTTAAATTAAACCAAAGACACACTGTATCTGTTCAATTTAAGGAATATGCAACAATTGATGAGGAACATCAGCTTCTTTAGAATGTTTAAGATGTAACCAGGTTAAGGACCAAAATATTGAACTTCATTAAATGAACTGAGCCACAAGAGGCAAAGGATATGCAGATTAACTAGCCAGAAGGGATCTGACTGTAAAAACCAAATGATATTCATAGTGGAGAGGATGTAAGGATGACTGGAAACAGGTGAGCAGCTTAAGAAAGTTGAACATATGGTTAATATCTAGAGCTAGGGACCAATACTGTCAGAAGTGGTTTAAAAAAACCGCTGAAACAAAACAAAACAAATAACTGAATAAAGAAAAAAAAATCTGACAGACATACATTACAGTTTTTAGATTGCTAAAACACAAAAAGCAAAAATTTGGTACAATTTTCGCAACCACTACTTCTGTCCCCAATTGCTTGACTCAACTTATTACTGCTTAAGATTTCCTTATCATATTAATGACTTTCCTTCTTTACACTCTTATGTCCATTTCATGTTACCTTGTTGTCAAAACAAAGCACACAATCCTTCAGGTTTTCACACACTTCTCACATAAAATCTCAAAGCATCAATCGACCACTCACAAATATTAAAATCTCAAAACTTTCGGCGAGCAATTTGTAACCAAGGATTGCAGAAAGGAACCCAGAGAGCCAAGTCCCACTGCTACAAGCCATGGAGGAGGCTTGCGGAGATGTGGGCTTTGAGGCCTGTGAGGGCTTCATGCAGCACTCTAGGCGTTTTTTTCCAGTGCTGGTTGGACCAGGAGGACATCGCCTGCGATGTTGATGAGGCTATCTGGCCAGACAGAAACCGGAGGTAACGGAGGAATGGGGTGGGTGGGACGTTTGAACATAAAATGTTTTGTCTCAAAATGTGTGTGATGTTTAATGTTTGTCAATGAGTAAGGTAGGCATTGTATCCGATTCAGTGTGTTCCATTTCTATAATTGTGTTTTCAATTTTGTTCTTCAGTGAGCTGAGTTGTGTTTATTCAATGAATGGTGTGTGTGTGTCATGTAAAAATATGGATGTCTTTACCAAATGAGTTCCATTTTGTGAACATGTTAAGAGATTTGATGGTAAAGAGTTGTTTTGCAAAGGGATGCCAGGGTTTAGAAATTTCTGTGTGATGTTTGGGGTTTTGTCTGTGCAGTTTTAAAAAACCGTACAGTTTCGAAAAATGTGTTTTAGCAATCGAAATTAACTTTAATATAGATAAGAGTAACTGAGAGATACACATCTAAGAATAGGATTCTGATAATAAAATTAGCTTTCTTCAACCACTAGCCTTTGTTACTTCAAGTTAAGGATCCACAGGGAACATGAAACCTAGGGAAGGAATAGGAGTAGCAGCTGAAAATAATACTAATTTTCTACATAAAAAATGAAATGTCTATGTGCTCCTTAAGTTACATATTTTGCCTGTTCCTTACCCGAGACAGTACTGCTTTACAACAAATGAAAAAAAAAATTCCACTCATTAATTCCATGCCAGATTAAAAGATACAAAACACTTTTAAAAAAAAAAAAAAACCCTCAAGTATGTGATTTAAGAGAGCTCTCTGGTCCTTTTGCACTTTTAAGTGGTCCTCCAACCTGCCTGAATTAGGCTATGCGAAGGAAAGTGATGTGTGCAAGGCAAGGCAATTTTATTTGTTTAGCACACTTTCAACACAAGGCAGTTCAAGGGGCTTTACATGATTAGAAAAAAATTGAAAAATTAAAACACAGAATCAATGAAATAAATCTTGAACGGACATTTATAAAAGACAATTTATGTAATCAAAACAAAAGAAAACATTTATTGATTTAGATTGATTTAATGATTAGAGCATAAGAGAACATTTATGTAAAATTATGAAAATTAAAACAGAAGAATTGAACAGTAATAAAAAAGAATGATCGCAAAACTTGTATCAGTTACTCATAAGCAAGTCTAAATAGGTAAGTTTTAACTTTTGATTTGAAATGGTTCAGTGTCTCTGCAGTTTTACTTTCATCCGGGAATTTGTTCCAGATATGGGGAGCATAAAAACTGAAAGCTGCTCCTCCATGTTTGGTTCTGGTTCTAGGGACGGTGAGTAAACTAGAGCTGGAGGATCTAAGTGATCTGCATGGTTTGTACCGTTGATTAATGTACTCTTGTGCTAACCCATTCAATGATTTATAGACTAACAGAAGCACTTTGCAAATGCAGATCACAGCAAAACAATGTGATCGGTCGAGTTTAGTGTGTTTCTGTAGGCTTACCTTTCTCATTCTCGGGCACAAGGGTTTCAATTGGAGGCTCAAGTTCTCTGCTGTCCAGCAAGCAACATTTTGCTTGTGACAGGAAGAGACGCAGACTTTGCAGAAGATTCACTGAACCGACAACCATCGACGAGGATGATGAGGAGCAGCTCAGTGTTTTGAGGACCTTTCTCTGCTCCTGGAGGAAGTCCTGAACCATGCTCCCAAAGACTGAGCGCCTGTCTCGGGAAAGTTCTTCCACTAGTCGGGTCAGACGTTTGTCAGGCGCAAAAAAGCACACAAAAGCTTCGCTCATGCGATGCATCCCACCTCGGCCTCGTGAGCGAATGAGCGGCGGGCGGTGGAAGGTGATCGTCTGGGTTTGGGCCATGCTTTCTGGTTCTGAATCTGAGTCATTTTCGTCATCCATACTGCTGAAGGAGCTGCAGCTGTCAAGTTCAGCCAAGGATGGAGCTGGACGGCGCTCTAAGCCCAAAACTGTTCCTTCGATTCCAGCCTCTTGCTGGAACTTGGCAGTCTCATCAGCAGCAGCAGATGTCTTGAACAAAAGAGAAGTCATGCTTCTCAGTAATCACATGATAAGTAGATTTTTAGAACCTCCAGAAACATTAACAATACACAGAAGGAGAAATGTCAAGAAATCCTTTTAGTCTTCATTACTTGAAATTCAACCTATGCACTAACCTGTGGAACATATATGCTCATCATATCTTCTTCCTCTGCTGACCCTGGCGACACTGCGGGGGTTCTCCTCAGGACGCCAGCCCCTGCATGAACTCTTCTCTGTGGATTAGGGCTAGCCTTGTGCAGACCGGCCGATCCCCCAGGCTGCTCGATTGATGGGGGAGGTGAGTAGGAACCAATGCCTTCGAGCGATAAATTCATGGAGGACTCTGAGAGCCGGAGACGCATGCTGCGCTTGAAACGGTGCCGTTTATTGGAGGCGCTGTGGTTTGTGTGCTGTGGCTGCTACGGTTTTAAAAGATTAGATGCAAACAAGATGACATGCAATGCAATTTTCAGTCATAGAAGATTTTTTTTGATATATATCAGAAGTTTTTAAACTAACCTTGCAAACCTCCAGCTGAAGAAACAAGGGGTTGATGAAGCAGACCTTGCCTTGTTTTCCTTGAGTCATCAGAGGACATTTGTCTTGAGTCCCCCCCATTTGGGTGCTGCTGGTGGATGCAACAGGTCCTAATGGCCCATTTTGGATGTCTATAGCACTTGGTGTGCTCCAGAAGTCTAACAGAAAATCCAAGAAAAAGAATCAGAAACTAAACACAAATAAATCTATAACATCGAAAAGCAAAAGCAGACAGGGAGCATTATGAGACTCAATATGACAACCAAGCAGAAATTCAAAACTATTACCAGTTATAAAAGCCACAAGGTCATCCTATCATAAATTCTTTTTGGTGTGAATGCTGTTACTAAATGAAGGAAGTCACTTTTAGTCTCATTAAGTCAAAGGAAGCAGCAGAGCTGGTAGCCTTTTGGAAACCTCAGAATTAATGGACCTTAAGGGATTCTCGCATCACTGTGAAATAAATACAAATGCTGCTGTTTTGGTAATGGAAGCCAGAATCTTTCAACTGCTGTTTCTTACACGGCGTGTGACGTCACTTTTGCCGTTAGTATAAATAATTGCTGACCGGTCAAGGCTGAAAGGTCAAAGAATGCCATTCATATATCTTCATACATATACTGTAGTTCTTACATGGAGATGAGACTAGAGTAAAATCTGTAGAGACATGTCAAAGCAAAAAAAACTGAGACTGGAAAACTCTGGTTGATTAAGTTTGACTTTTTGAAGCAACCTTTGTAGATTTGCTCTCCATATCTTTTAGTGAACTACATTCAGACCTTACAATGGTCATTTCCAGTTCTCCACTCTAGAACTTCCTCATGGTAAAGGAGTTGATTCATGTTTTTTGAACATAACTTCTAATATTTTTCGGTACAGGTTTGAATTCAGTGCTTCAACTGGAAATCGGTCAACAATAAATCCACAGCAACGATGTGTACAGATGCATATCTGCTCCTTATGTGAATTACCTAATAATTATGCAAACCAATATTGGATTGGGGTTGAAATAATAAGTCAAGATAAAATGCATTTATCTTAATTTTGATGAAATTATGTCTGAAGTATAAAATAAAAACGAGAAAACCAACAAATATAACTAGAAACCGGGCAGTCTGGCTTTTCCATATTTAATTTGATTATAATTTTAAGTTTTGTTCATATTAAAAGTAAATATCCTACTAAACATAATATATGGTTGCTTTTAATTTAATTAATTTGCTTTTACTGAATTTAGGATGAGGAGTAAAACAAAAACAATTTACACACAAGCAGACTGATTTTGGAGAGCGACAATATTCCAGAATCTGCTTATCACTTTCGGCCATCATGAAGTCACACCTCGCTTATTGCTGCTGCAGCACAACAGCACATGTTTCCCTGTTAAAATAGATTCAAACTGGCATTCACTTCTTCACACAGTTGACTTTCTCACAACTGTTATGCAGACATTCTTCACGCTATTAGTTGTAGTGAAAAGGGGAAACTGTCAATTTTAGCTAGTGGGCAATGAAAACAAACAGTAGCATTGAAAGTACACTTAAGTTTATTTGTGTTTTAATTATAGATTAAGAATGCAAGAATCATCATTGTGTATCAAATAATTCTGGTAGACATACGAGGGTCTATAAAATAATTAACTGTGATTAAATGAATGGTTATGCTAAATGTAATTCTAAAAATAGACATTTCTGTTGCACTTCTCTTTAAATGACTGAATTAGTGGATAATTTACCCTGTCCCATGTGTGAGATGGCTTCCAGCTGCCGGTGTGTTGCAGCTTTGGCAATGGCCTCTGGAAGCTGAAGAGGAAATGGCAATACATCTCTGGAGAAAAAAAAAGATAAAACAAATGGCACTGACAAAAAGAAACAAACTATACTAGAAACAATTCAGGATGTGTGCTTAAGAATCACTTACAGTGCAGGGATTTTCAAATGATTGGTGTTGGAGTCAATGGCTCAATTTGAGTTACAATCCCTGTAGTTGGTGTTCTTTCTTTTTCTTTCTTTTCTTTGTTTTTTTTTACAAATCACGAAGATACATTTTTTTGTATATTTGAAAAAAGGTATTTTGACTTTGTATGACAAAGGTTATTGCATCATTTTCAATGACATGTACTGTAGATTGGAAAAAGAGACTGAATTAGCTGCTGAATCTAATGTCTGGCTCTGTGTTTTTAATAAAAAATATTTGAGTGTTAAGGAAGCAGCACAGAGAACAGCAATAGCATTAGTGTTATAATGTTTGAGGTTGTCAAGCAGGACCACAATTTTTTCTGTACGCTTTGTCTGCACAGGATTAGGCAGAGCTGCCTTGAAATATGTTACTTGCCAAACTGTCAATTAGTCTATTAACCAATGTAAAAGAAATGTAGAATTTCACTGTGGATCATTGCTCCTCACTGACACCATCATTGAGAGCCTGTAGCCTAATTTGAGCTGCGTGTGACGAATAAAGTGAGGTGATTATTCGATCGTACTTTTATTCTTTTACTATACATTAAATCAAGAGTGATACAGAGAAGCCTGAATATTTATAACCAGAGTTAGATGACAGAAACTTCAGTAAATTATAGAAATATTTGATATGTATTATAGAATATTTTACAATTATAAAGTAACAAGGCAAAATACAATTTCAAAGAAAATTTATCTAACACCATAAGAGGATAATATTAACATTCCAATTTCCAGTAAGTAAAGATAAAAATTGTTGAATGTCATCATAATCCCAATCATTTATGCCTATTCATTCTGCATCCAACCACTGGTTTTAAATTGGTTCTTTACTGCGTGTTGTGTGTTTACATATTTCTGCCTCATTCCTTCAGTTTAATCTTCATTTTGTTGTGAAATCATATTTTAGTAGGAGTTACTTGGATCAATAAATGAAAAATGACAGGAATCTAATAAACTCTAGGAAGCTTGATTGACATTATTGTGAATAATAGTAATTAGAGGAGTGGCCTATACCAAAAAAAAAGAAAAACATCGAATGATTAAACTATTGGTAAATACAAATGAACGAGAGAACAATCCATAATTTAGCACAGTACTGACTACGTCCACATTCAAAACATCCCATCTTATAAAAAAAAGTTACTCTCATCACAGCCTCAGTCTTGGACCTGATCTGGGATTCCAACCACAGACAAACTTCAGCTGAATAACAATGCATGGCCAGAACTATTTTACACATCTAAGAGCTGGGAGATAAGACTGAAAACTCTGAGTGACTATGGGAAAAATGCTGACACGAAAAAGAAATATATTTTCCCAGACTGTTAGCATTCTGCAGGATATATGTGGATACTGCAACCTGGACAAGAAAATACCAAATAAAAATGTTCTGAGACAGGATTGTCTGCCTTGCTGTCACTGTGAATGTTTTTTGAATGAAATATTACCTGCTGATACAGTAGAAGGCCACAAGACGACAAAGGTCCGGAAAGCTGAGTGCTGAGCTCTCCAAGGCGAATGCTGCATAAATAACACAAAGAGACTGACTGACAGAAGTGAAGGACTAGTTCATTTTAGGAGGAAGTGTCAAAAATAATATGAAGCACCCATCACATGTCCTGCACCAATGGAGAGAAGAATCATGCAGACAGATGATACGGGATGTATTCCTTGATGATGAGTATTTTTGCTCTGTTCCATAAGATCAACCAGCTGGACAATGGTAACCTATTGGCAAAACAAAGTTTCCTATTTGCAAAAAAAACTTCTTGTTCAATAGTTATGCAGGACTACAATAAAAGCTAAAAATGACAAACAAATTATTACCTAATCAGTAGTGTTGGGGAGAATACTTTGTAAATGTATTTAGTTAAAGAATACTGAATACCTGCTTTAAAATGTATTTTGTAACTTATTGCATTACTTTGCTGAATCCTGGTACTGTATTCTAAATACTTGGAATACTTCCCATTAAAAACAGCATTTAAGTCTATTAAATGTAACAAAATGCACTGGTAGCAACTCCCGCAGAAAAACGCAGGCATATTAATGCTAAACATTATGTACTGACTGGGAAAAACTAAAAACTAAAAGTGTTTAATTATTTTTGGCACAACACTGCTACCTCTCAGTGACCAAAACCCAACCAACCAAACAAACAAACTTTTTTTTTAGCAGTAATATCTCTTTGCCAATTAGGCTATTTGCTACTTTCTGTTATACATTTGCAAAGCATTGTAGACTGACATTCATTGAACTCCAAATGGGAAGCTTTATCTTTGTAGCCATAATTTTCAGGGAAACCCATCAGAACAACCTATAATCAAGCTAACGTCATGTCAGGTACAACCAGCACTGTAACTGTGAGAAATGACCTAACTAACACGATACAGGCACTGTTAAATAATAGACGTTTCATTCATTGATGCCAAATTACAGCTGCTCCAGCAATCATTGGAATTTTCCTGCATATTTCGCAGGTTGACACCAGAAACATAAGCAGTGCAACTCTGACTGGTGTTGCCAGATTTGATCTTTTCCCCCGTTTTAAACACCATGGCTTCAGTTGGGCTTTTGTCAGGAATGCTAGAATGAAATCTAGCATTACTTGAAAAAAATGACCTGCGAGAGAGCGCCATTGAATGCATCATTTCCTTCACTGCTAGTAGGTTTATTTGGCTCCGGTTGTGGCTCCAATCCCCCCAGCTCCGGGTCTGAATCCATACCTAACAACTCACGTTTACGTTTTTGTTTGATTGTCGGGAGTGTTTCGGCCATAGGAACTCTATGGTTTAGGCAGCATGTTGTTTAGGGGTATTATGGGATAGCCAACACAGCGAGGAGACACACATATCCCAAAATGTATATCTTCATCTTTCAGCTGGAAAGTGGAAAAAAACACACAAGTATTCCAATGGTATTATAAAAGTAACTGTATCCTGAATACCGTGTTTAAAAATAGTAACTGTAACGGAATACAGTTACTCATAATTAGTATTCTAAACACGTAACGCCGGTCCATGTATTCCGTTACTACCTAACACTGCTAGTCAGTAACTTACCATTACTTAAGCGTTTTGTGCCCCCTGAAGTAAAAACCTCATAATGACTATTGAATCCTTACGTTATCAGTAGCTTACCACTACTTAACCATTCAACCATTAAGTAACCATTAAGATCAACCATTAAGTAATTATTCAGGAATCATTACCTAAAATATTCGATGTGGGGTGAGTGTGAAGCTCATCAGTAATAAATCATTGGTCCGTGATTCTTCCCCCCACACACACACACACAAAAGAGAGAACGTATTCACTGCAGTTTAAAACTCGAGTTTTAAAACTCGAGTTTTAAACTCGGGATATTTTAACTTCCAACAGCAAATAGCTGTGCTACAGTGCTGCGGTGCAAGTGCTATGCTGTAGATTAGGACATAGAAAAGGTGGAGGTTGTCACATTACACCACTTTATGACAATTCGAGCTTACAAACTTTTCCTTGGACTCTTGCTCTTAAAAAAATATTCAAGTTGTTTTTTTCCTGTTACTTAATAAGTTCAATTGCAATACACTTCAGCTACCACATGTGTGGACTACAGCTGCCCATATTCATTAAACACAACGCAAAAAATATTTTCTAAATGAAAGAGATTGTATTGTTTTATATATCATAAAACTGAGGGACTCAAGTTAACTACTCTGTCAAAAACACAAAAACTGTGTTATAATTTTCACAGTCTAACCCCCCAAACCATTTTTAAAATAGACTTTGTATTCTCTGTATTGTTTTAAAATTAAACCATTACTTTCATCAGTGTTGATACATGTAGACAGACACGAAAGGCTTGTTTCATACTTACTGGAGTCCTCCTCACAGATGAAGCACTCCTTAACAGAGGAAGCACTCCTTTCGGCATCCACTCTCAAACACAGAACCTTCCGCTGGCTGGAGCTGCACTTGCGCACCAAAAAAGTCTAAAAGGACCAACAAAGTGACATGTGTAAAATTACTTTAGTTTAGTCTTCATGCATTTTGATAAGGCACATAAGTCACAAGTGCTCAATGACAGCTGACGTTTGAAATACAGTTTACTGCTACCAACCTTTATTGGCAAATTACATTTTTTACTTGTTTTTTAATCTTCCAATGGCATTACCAATATTTTGTATTTTAATATGCAGGACTAAGTCAGGGAAGTATTTCCTTCTTTGATCACTATATACAATAGTTTCCAACAGGTTTCTTTTACCAAGCGCAACACATGCCAGGTATGTTTGTCAAAAATAAGATGCAACATGGTAACTATTATTGTTAAACTTGTGTAATTAAGGTACATATCTACCCCAACAGGCTCTCTGAGCAGGATGTATAGGGCGGAGTCTTGATTGAGTGACAGCTGCAGCCACACAGGATGAGTGAGGAGCAGGCGATCCAGGACACTGAAGGCCTTATGTGGGCCTGTCTGGGTGCTGTCCACCTCCTGCATCTACAAGGCGCATTAAGACAAGCCAAAAACATCTGTCATTTATTTTGCAGAAGCACATTGAGATCTCAAATCATACAAATCTTATTGTCTTACAGAAATTGAGGTATTTGTCTGCATGACCTTTTATTAATTTTCTTTAGCAATTAAACTGAAAAATGAGTCTTGCATTTGTTTTCAACCACTTTCAGTCTAAATAAGATCCTGTGAAACCGCTTGTTCTTTAAAGTAGTCCTGTTTTCTTAAAATTGAATTAAACCAGTTCTGTTATGCTAAAAAGCTTTTATTTTAATGTTAAAATAAAAAAATTTTTTTTTGAAAAAAGTGTCTAGAGTTACTGTATGTTAGAAACAAATTAATTTAACTATCCTTCCATTTTATATACCCAGTTATTTTTTCGTAGTTATGTGTGTGCTGGTGCCTATCTCCAGCAGTGATTTGGCAAGAGGTGGGGTACACCAGGACAGGTTGCGAATCCATCACAGGGTAACACAGAGACACGGGACAAACAACCATTATCCCCCCCCACACACACACACACAAAAACACCTAAGGAACAATATCGATTTACCGGATAGTTATTTAAAAAAATTTAATACAAAGTTAAAATTCATGATGGTACAACCAAACAAAACTTGTACAACATAGCTTATTTGGAAGACTTGCCAGACAAGAATGTTTACTTCACAGAGTAAACCGTGATCTTCACTCTATCCTATGCAGATCATTCTTGTATAAGGTGTGATTACATCTGTCCAACAGCTGATGATTGGCCTAAACTTGGTCATGAAACAGAACAATGAACTCAAACACGGCGGCAAAAACTACAACAGAAGGGAAATTGTTGCCAAAGACAAGCTAGACTTCAACTTGACTGACCTTAAAAATGTAATTGACAATATGAACGCTTGAAAAAACGACAATGACCTGAAGCCATGTTGTGAAGAAGAGTTTGCCAAACTCCTCCACAAACGATGTGAGAGACTTACTTTATTTTATTTCCAGACTCGTGGTCCATAACACACCAAAGACGGATAAAAGAATAAAAACAAAAACACATTAAAAGAACACCCTATCGTTTATCATTCAGACTGATGAGCTCATTAAAAAACACTGCTTCAGGTTATTGCAGCTAAATGTGCTTCAACAGGTTGTCACATCTGAGGTTGTGGTTTTCCTAATATCTTAATTTGTGTTATATAAGAATTCACATGTTGAAATAAATATTTTATATACATTTAACACCAGATAATTTTTAATTTCCCCACGACCAGATTCATGTACAGGGGCCCATTTCACACTGAAGGCCAGAAGGACAGCTAAGTGATTTCTGCGTCATCATTAGAAGTTCTTCATACTTGACAACAAATGAAGTTATGACAGGAAAAAATGTCTCTATTCAACAGCAATAGAAGAAGTTTCATATAAAATTCTCAACAGTTTGACATAAGTGTTACCTTTCTCTGATTATATCCAACCTTGGTCATGCTACTAAAAAAGAACATACTAGTCTCATGGTACACTGAAAGTTGCAAACCAGCATCATGTCCAGTGACGTATCTTACAGGGTAAGGACTATTTTGTACTAAGTTTAAAATACTAAATGAAAAATAATTATACCAAAATCTGGGTCAAAGGCAACAGTAAGTTTTTGTACCTGTCCTCTCTGCATCTTATTTCGGTAGCTGAGTGGCATCCTACACTCCTCTTGGTGATGTTCTCTATAAAAGTCATAATATATACTTTAGAATTTCCATAAACATACCAACAGATTTCACAGCATGTGTATTTGACTGAGGTGTATGTTCGAAGAACTGTGTTAATACAGAAAGCTAGCTAGAAAAGTCTTTATAATCACTTACCGCAACAGTGAAAGCGACCGTCTTATACAGAAGGCAGAGCAGGAGGAAACCGCTTCCTTTTCTTTCGTTTACTCGGTGTGGTGGTTGATGCTCTAATGTCTAGGAACAACGTCACATAAACAAGTATTGCAAAGCTGTTTTACCGACAGCTAACTTTAGCGGTTAGCAAGCTTTCCTACCTTTTTCCACGAGAAACTTTGCCATTTACGCATACGTTTTGATCCCGTGCAAGTTTTTCATTTGTGTCCATCTGTTGTAGGCTTCATCTAAAATAACTCTAGTTTTAGATATTATAAGGTCGCTCCTCCTTTGAGAAAGATAATTAAATCTCTGGGGCTTAGACACACCAGCTAAACTAACCGAGTGCTCCAATTTCTACAGTAAATTCCTCGTTGCTCCAGGCAGGTGTTTACAATAGTATTTGGCAACCTACGATGGCACGCCGCTGTTGGCTGGAATATGTAAATAAAAACACAGTGTGGTGGTCGGAAAAAGTCATCTTTTTAAATGATTTTAGATTAAATATATTGTAGGGGTGGGCGGTATGGCAACATTTTCATATCACGGTATTTTTAAAAAAACATAACAATATTACGGTATTTAACTGTATTTTTTGCCATACAAGACCGTTCATATCAACATTATCTTATAAGAAAGAAGAATTTTAAAATGTGCTTTAAATAGCCCGCTTTACTGCCATATGGACTGCATCATATTGTTTTTTTTTCCTGACACAAGTGAATGATTTACTTTTTTTTATGATTATGATTCTAGTCGGCATTCTTGATGTTCTAAGGCTGAATGTATAATTTTTTTAAAACCTTACGTTGGAGCAAGCAACAAATCACATCTTCTAATTGCTTTGCATGTAGTACTGAAGAATCCCGCTAGGGGTCAGAGTATAGACTCAAACCGTATTTTGCCAAAGAAGAAGTCAAATAAACAAGGCCACTGTAGGTGATTATTAGCTGGTCAATATTCAGATAACAACAGAAAAAAAAGACTGTAGAGGTATCATAAGTGGTACGTAAAAATATTTACCGCTATTTTTTATTTCTTTTCTACTGGTTTTGCCGCCGTTGACCGCGTTTAACTACAGACAGTCAAATAGCGCTCAACACTTTCCCCTACTGGTTACTCTTAATGGCGTTTGTAAAAGGTATGCCTTTCAGTTCTCGTTTGACATTTTAAAGCCGATAAACGTTTTCAACTATAGACGAGACTCCTCTTTTTTGTAATTACTTAATCAGAATTGTGTGCTTCACTCCTGCCAGCAGCTGTAGACTACTTAGTTAAAAACTTTATTTTCTACACTGTGGTGAAGAGTGCGTAGCATTAAAATCGGTCCTGGCTGAAACACTTCCACTCATTAAAGTTTTCTGATCTATTCACCGGTATAGGGGTATATTAAAAATTCATATCATAATGAAAATAAACACCGGTTTTCGGTATGAACCGGTTTACCGCCCAGGCCTAATATAACGTTTAATGGAAAGGGTGCACTTTCAGTCTGCACACCTCTAAACTCCCTGTTGAAGTATTACTTTTTTAAAGACATTGCTTTTAATAAAAATGTTCCATATTCAACCGTTAAGTCAGTACTAAAAGAGGATTTTAACATTTATATATGTTACCTTAATATTAGCATGTTCACAACTGGGGGTATTCTGTAAATTAAAGCATTCCTGACTGCTCTTACATTAAGTAGTCGCAAAGTGTGCTTATTTATTGGGGCCGGGTCTTTATAACGCTACTGGTACTGTGAAAGAGGATAGACTTTTTCTTTTTTTTTGCCATGAATAACCATGGTCACATTAGGTTTCTGACCATGACCTAATGTGACCATCAGACAGCTTATCTAACTGGTCATCATCTTCCTTAGAGTGTGTCCCGCTGTGTAGCATTGTAAAAGGAAATGTACCGGGGCTATGAACCATTTTAGGCTTAACTAAAATGAAAAGTGCAGTTTATACGTTTCGTTTCAAATGTTAATACCATTAATGACATTCTGTAATATTTTACCACTTGCTTCAGTTTCGCCACATTGGGGTTTACAGAGAGGATCTTAACTTTTATGGCACATCGTTGCACCAGTAAGCCAGAAATTATTACCCGTTGTCTGAAAGTGTTTTTTTTTTTTTACTAGTCTTCTGTTGAAATTTATGTCAAAGCTGCAAAATATTTAAAGGCGCTTTGCAACCTTCTGTTCGCTCCTCACTCTGCCAAAATGTTGTTCTGTGTGCCGAGAGCTGCACACCTCCCCTACGTCTGTCTGTCTGCCTGCGCTGTAACAGGAAATGTCATCAAACGATGCTTGTTCTGGACAAATGAACCTATTCATGTACCTGAAATGAAGCGAGATCACTTTGAACCGTACGTCTGTTTGCTTATTTTTGGCACAGTAATGTTAGTGCTCAGTCATAGCTTAAGTTTTTCCCTCTAAGATCGGCTTGATGCTGGATGTCAGCGCGTGGGCTGTCTGCAAACTATTGCGAACGTAGCAGCAGATGGATGCTATGGCAACCTGGGCCTACACATCCTACCAGGCATTCCCACTCAGTGAAACACCCTTTCTCCAACAAGTTGGAGCCACACAAACAAAAGCACAACTTTGCACACACACACGATCCACTTTGCCAAAGGGTAAAGGTTTTCCGGAGCGCAGAGGTGTTTTATTGCTAGAGCCTTTTTTTTGTACAGAAAATATGTTTTTTATGGAAATCAAATCAGAGATGAGATGCAGCAACCACATTCTGTGGCATTAGGGAAATCACCATGAGTATTATTTATGTTCAAAATTCCATTTGAAATTTTTCCCCAAACGTTTTTCACCACCTCTTTGGCCCAATAACATAACCGTCCTCTTCTTCAAGAGAACTGGGTCTTTTTGCAGGGCCACTTACAGTTATTGGAAAACACCACACTGGAGGTTGGAAACCAAGTACAAGAAAAACCATTAAAATAGGGGGGCTGATGTTGTGTAACAATTAGAGGTTTGTGCTGACTGCAACCAGATTAAAGCAGAAAAAAAATAAATCAGCAGGAACATTTTAATCTAAATGATCAATAGAGATCAATAGAGATTGAATCAGGATCCCCTAAGGAGTAGTTCATCAGTAATAACTATGAACTGAAGGTCTACTGGACTCTAAGATAGCTCGAAGCATGCCGTATTTTTTCTTGCAACAGTCAGCGTTGTTTATAACCAAGTGAGAAGGCTCTCAGTTTACAAGATTCATGCAGTCAAACATATACCTTAAACTAAAGTTTTACATAAAGTGTATAAACGGACACATAACCTTTTATTCCTCACTGTGTGACATGAAGTTGGTATAAACTTTTCCTGTTTCAGTTAAGGCATGATTAACACATTTTCTTCTATTTCCTGAAATGCCAGAAAAAAAGAATAACAAATTTTTTACAAGAAGTTTTTTTTCTTCAAACTATTTGGGAAACCCAAGAGGATGAAGCCATGACATTTTAAGGTTTGAGAGGTTAACTTCAAGTTCAAATATTTGTTAATACAGACACAAACAGTTGTACTATAGTAAATAAGAGTGAGTAGGTACTATTTATGATGTTTATTTGCTTCTTTACGATGAAAAAAGCTGCTAATATGTATTTTTTTAGGGCGGAATTCATATTCATATTTCATATTTTCTGTCTTTCAACTTTAATTACTCATGTCCACTATGGTTTTCTAGATAATTTCTTTCTTTCACAGTATCCCCATACCTTTCTAGTATCTGAAAGCAATTTGAACATTTTAGACTACAATCTATAAAAAGCCTTCCAGAGTGTAGGTATGCCAAATTCGAAAAAACAAAAAACAAAAACAGCCTTAGGCTTAAGATGCTGACTGAATCTAGTTATCCACAACTAAATACAGTAAGTGCTGTACCAACATGGGCTTACAAGGTTCTCAGGAACGAAGAAGCCAGTACTCCAAAAGCATCCTAAAAATAACCTATTACAATAAGAAAATGGAGACCAGGACAAAGCCCTTTATTTTGAGAAACATGTCATGCAAACTGGTGAAGCTTAAATTTCAATGTGGCCAAAATGAAAACTGGTACTTTTGAAGGTAAAAGAAAGAGCCTAGGAATGTGTCCTAAATGAGAAAACTACTTCAAAATTCTCAAGTGAATTCTGAAGTAAAGGTTGAGCTCGTAAATCTCACAGGAAAGGAGCTGCAAGTAGACAAAACTTGAGTTATAATTTGGTAAATGAAGAATTCTGAGCTAAGAAAACAATATTAGAAAATGATACACTTGTAATAAAAACATAATCATGCTGCAAGAAGTCTTGGTTTAATATTGGCTCGCAGATTTTAATCAAATAATAATTCACACCTACACATGAAGACTAGACTAAAAGAACACCCCCAAATTTATTTGCTGAGCTGAAAAATAAAAAATGGGTTGTTTCCTTCAAGTCAAACTTCCATCTTTTTCAAATGAAATCCATATAATAATGATTTAAAGGTGCACTTTACAAAACCTTCTATATTACAAAGTCACCTTATTGTATATCTGGAACCAACCACCATGCAGCCACATCTGATAACCAAACCGCAAACAGAACCACAAAAGGCTACAAGACACACACAAGGAGAGAAAAAACAAAGCAGGGGGCAAGACCCAAGTGTTTCACTAGCCATTTCCACGTCCACCTTACATAAAGTGCAACACTGCCCACACGCAAACACTGAAAGACTTATGTAATTCCCTCTGAGAAAGAGAGAAACAGTAATGGAGAAATAAGAGAAGAAATCTAAAAAGATAAGAGAAAAGGCAGTAGTTCAAATTGAAGGTTGATAAGGAAATCCTGTTTTCAGCAGGCCTGCAGCGATGCACTTCAAAGTGATAGACTGCAAAAATAAAAAGCTGAAGAGACATTAACAATTTATCTAACCAAGTGTTTTTGTCCCTCAGAGCAGAGTGAGCTGGATAGACGTGTATAAGAACAGCTGATTCTGATTGTTGCACTGAGCACTTCACAAAAGGTAGTTGAGGAGGCAAGGTAAAGACTTGACTGAGCTGCGAATGAAGGAAGGAAGTCATAACCAAGTGAAATTAATATAAGTGACACTTCTTATTAATTAGTAACAAAAAGTCAACATTAAAACAGAATATGTTAGTAACATTTAATCCAAATAATTTTTAAATATCTTTTCAAATTAAATTTAGATGGAATAAAACAAAACTAAATAAATTAGGGCTGCTCTTTGGTGTATTTTTGTAAATATCACCTGTACTCTGGTTTTCTCCCACAGTTAATCAGCAAGTAATAAAAAAAGCAATGAAAAGCTGGAAAATAGTCTAAAATTAATTACATCTGCATATATACAGACTGGTTATGTTGGACCTCAGTGCAGACAATGTTGATCAAAAAATACTAATGGAACAACTGGAGAGCTGGGCCAGACTCTCTGGTACAGTACTTGGGTGGTTTGAGTCTTACCTTGAGAACCGGAAATTATTTGAGTGAATAAGCAACTTTTCATCTAACAGACAGTAATCACATGTGGGGTCCCCCAGGGCTCAAACCTGGGACCCCTACTGTTTAATATCTACATGCTCCCACTAGCAAAGAGTATAACAACCAATAATTTTAGTTACCATAACTATGCAGATGCCACTCAGCTTTACATTACACTATCACCAGGTGACTATGAACGCATCAAAATCCTAAGTGGATGCATTTAGCAAATCAACAGATGGATGTGTCATAATTTTCTCCAGCTAAATAGAAACAATACTGAAGTAATTATCATTAGACATAAAGAGGAACGATCAAGAGTCAGCATACAGCTTCACTTAATACAGCTAGAAACTACCTATCAGGCCCAAAATCTAGTAGTAATGGACTCAGACCTAAATCTTCAGGGTTACATAAAAGCAATGACAAGATCAGACTACTATCACCTGAAGAACATTTCTAGGATTAAAGGATTAATGATGCAATGGGACCTGTCTGAAAAATGTTCCATGAAAGAGGTGAGGCAGGAACCAGAATGCTATTGTGAACCACAGGAAATATTAGAAAAATTCTCCTGGCTTATGTGTTAAACGTGTGTCTGAAAGCTGAGATGGTGAACCAAAATTTCTTTGTGATTGCATAATAACAATTAAGTCTTATTTTATCTCTTATCTTGTCTAATGCATTCTGTTTGGAATTAAAGATGAAGTTTGCAGAGCTGCAGATCATGTTCTCAAATCTTGGCTAAATCCCCTGTAAAACGACCACTTAAAAACAGTGCAGCTACTGCCTACTTGAGAATGAAAGAGTCTCTGATTTTGCTGTCCAAAGAATTGATTGACTGATGGAGAAACCCAGCTAAACCTGTTAAAATTGAGCTAAAAAAAATTGGAAATAAAATTTATGTGAAATGCTGGTTAGACGAACTGACCTGCAAGCTGTATCAGAGAGTGATTAAGAGCTGATATAATGAAATAACTAAACACTAAACAAAAGACATATTATAACGAGATTTAGAGAAAAAATAAAAACAACAATATAACAGGTGCTGTGAATATCAGTGTCAGGCTGTGTTTTCTAGGATTTAGGGAGAACGTTTTTGATTCTGAGGCAAGCCATCACTATATATATATATATATATATATATATATATAAATATATATATATATACACAATAGCAGTCAAATTTTATCAGACTGAACTCAAGAAGAAAGGACAACCTTTATGATTCAAGGGGAGCATGAGGCTACAAAGCCCACTGATGGTCAGGTATAAAATAAACACACTTCATGAAAGTGCATTCGACCAGTGTAGCAAGCTGTAAGCATTGATTTGTAACTAGTTTGATCAAATCAAAACCAAACTTTATTTATAAAGCGCTTCTCATTTACACAATCAATTCAATTCAAATTCACTTTATTTATCCGTTAGGAACTTCATTTGCAGAGGAAGTGCCAGTATGGGCCCAATAAAAAAAATAAAAACAGTACATCCACAGACATACAACACAATCAACATTTGCAATAAATACATTAAAACAATATAGCGGGCCTGTAATAAACCAGGTCCTCACAGTCGATTATTCAGCAGGCGGAATGGAGGTAGGGAGAAAAGTGGAGATCACCCTCTTTGTCCCCAGAGGGAGGGACCTGAACCTGCGCCCTGACAGCAGCTTGTGTGAAGGGTCTGTAGAGATCTGGATTCCTTTCTTCAGAACTCTGGAGTCATAGATGTTACTGAGTGAATCCTGCTCCTGACCGATGATTTTATTGCTGATTTTGATAATTTTATTGAACATATTGCGGTGGGTGAGAGTGAGTAAACCAAACCAAACAGTAATATTGAATGTAAGGAGGGATTCAATAAAACGTTTATAGAAAGAGACAGAATGGATTGGTGTACTTGTAGTTTGCAGAGCTTACAGAGAAAAAAGAGGCGTTGTTGACATTTTGAAAAAATTTGTTCAGCGTTGAGTTTGAATGTGAGTTTGTGGTCAATTACGGAGCCGAGATATTTGTATGATTGAACCTTTTCAATTCTTTTTTTAAAAGAGAAAAGACCCCACATAACCCTCGAATGCATCCCTCCCCCATACGTTTAAAAGCATTAACACATTTATACCCCCTTCCCCTCAACCCAACTCCTATACACGTACACATTAAAAACATCAGTTAAAAGACATTGGGCTGATCAGCCAGGCAAGGTATGAAACGTCATCAGATCAACAGCAGCAGGCGAGGTACCGACACAGGGGGCCCAGAGGAGGGAGCTTGGAAACCTCCACCTCCATCCAGGCTCTACCCCGAGAGCATCCCGGGAGCCACAGCCGATCCCCGCTTCCATCTGTGACATATCCAGAGCGAGCTACCGGCGGAGCTAACTGGTAGATTAAACTCTTGCCACATGCAGATGGCAAAAAAGCAAAAACGTCCTTGTTACAAAGGAACGATTGGAGCATGGTTTTCTGTTCGTCTTTTAGATGAAAAGCGAAGTCTAACTCGTTCACTGTAGCAGCCAAAGCCGTTTTAAAGAACTGGTGTTCATTTGTAGCCATCTTTCAAGGTTTACTAATGATTCCAGACTTCGCAGCGCTTTCGTCATCAGCTTAGCTCGCCTGGCCCGCGTACATAAGATACACTGATTTGATTGGTTCCCCGAACTGCTCACATAATGCAGTAACAGTATCATTGCTCGATGCCAGAGTGTCTTGCAGAGACAATTCACATTGTGCTCTTGCGAGATCTCTGGATTTCCAGGGTACAGGTATACATCAATAAACTCAGAATTAGTGAACTACCTTATCAGACACTTACAAAGCCATTGTAACATTATGTGGTCTTTTCAAAATTGTTTAAAGGTTTGGTAATCTTTGCAAATCAACTTTTGAATTTGAAGAATGGGTTAATATACTCTAAATAAATTATTTCTTTGAATATTTTGGGACTTATCAAATAAAATTATTTCAGGTAATCATAAATAAGCTAAATCAGGAAAAGTTTAGTCTGATTTAAATTCCAGCAGTGAGAAATACAATAATGTGTGTCTTTTTACATAGTTTATGCAAACATTATATGAGCTGCATTATTTACGATATTACTGTATTACCCCAACAGACTGATTTTCATCAGCAAATCTGTATGCACAGATGTACTTACTAAGTAGACTGAGTTTATTTTAAATGTTTGGCTTCTTAAACTGAGGGAGCAGATTTTCCCACTCTGTTTTTATTTCTCCACCTATCATTCCATATGAAGTCATGCTTTCCTCCATGTAAAAAGATAAAAAACTGTCAACATTTTCTGGTAGAACTGTGTAGAAAAGGTTTCTGACAGCATGCAGCTGCTCTTTGAAAGCCTTGGCCTCATAGATTGACATCATGGTGCCGTTATTTGCAGGATTCAGTAGTTTGCCTCTTAAATAGTTATATCTCAGGACACACAGAAATGATGTCCACAGTCTGAAGGTTGTATGCTCTCCAGGTGTCTCCCTTTCTCCCAAAGCACAAAACAATGTATGTTAAATTAGAAGATATTTTAAATGGCCCACAGGAGTGAGGGCTAGTTTGTCTAATCTGTTTATGTGTGACGGAAGGACAAGATGTTTAGACTCTACCTTTGGAGGAACTGGAAGTTTAACAGGTATATATCAATTTTTTCAAAATAAGAAACTAATGCTATAATCTACTTGCCCAATCCTATATATATATATATATATATATATATATATATATATATATATATATATATATATATCTCGAGTATCTCCTTGAGGGTGCACATAGACTTGCATTCTGCTGAGTTTTGAGTTTTGTGTGTAGGTGGATGTGGCCATATTAGGAAAAGGGTAATGGAAGGCATGTCTCCGGTTAATAAAAGGTTATGTTTTAGTTAAGCAAATTTTACAACAAAATAAGCTACCTTTAATTATGGTTGACTGTTATCTCTATCCTACCTGGGAAGAAAATCATTAATAAGCCGTACAGCACTTCAAACTCGCTTTTTATATGCAGGAAGAATGAGATAGAAAAGTGAAACTAGACCGAAGACAGAGACAACTCCCAGACAGAAGCAGAGGGAGAACCAGGAATCTAAATCCTTGGTGACATCTCTTGCCACCTCGACACTAAGCTGATTCAGCTACTAACAATGTCCAGCACCATATCATTAGCAGTGCTGCACAGTCTTCAAAATAAACCTGTAGCGACAGTGACAGCATATTGTGTACTTTGTACCCTGTCAAATCCTGCATTTCTGACTTGAGACTGAAGGCAACAAACTTATTTACAGCCAAAATTTGAGCTTTGCAATCACCTAGTATCTGATATTTTGTTTTGGTAAAATGTTGTTTTGTCCAGATCATACATAGATATATTCGTAAATTTAACAATGCCACCTTTGCCAAAGTGTAATTTTGTCAAAATGCTGACATGGATTTAAAATAAAGTTTGAAAACTGTAAAGATGGAGTGAGAGTAAAAGTTTTCTGGTAGTCTAGTTGGGACCCCAATATCTCTGAAAAGTACGATGAGGTCCAGTAAAATGTAAGGAAGAGCACAACATTTTTACACACTGTACAACACCCCCAAGAAAAACACATAAACTCAGCAAAAAAAGTTTACTTAGGCAAATACATTTTCTGACTTATAAAACTATGAGTATACACAGCTGGCAGCTGTTTCCACTTTATAAATCACAACCTTCATGGAAAGTTTCAGTTGGTTTTAGAAAATGTTTTCTTCACAACATTTTTGTTTTGCAGTAATTCTTATCAATATTTTATTTTTATATACTTCACCATCAGTTGTTGTGACAAGCAGAGAAGAAAATAAAACCTGTCTTCCAATTCATTGAATTTTTTGTCTGTGGTAGAAGTATCGGCATTGGTACTCTGTATTGTCAAGTACTCAGATACAAGTATCGGTATTGTATAGGTTTTCAAAAAGTGATATCGTTGCATCCCTAACTCTCAACATCATGTCTACCTCACAAGTTGAGATCTTACATGGAGCCCCAGGTTGAGAGAGGTTGTCAGTGATCTTGTATTTATTCTATTTTCTATTCTATTCTCCAACAATTGATCTCTTCTCACCAAGCTGCTTGTCTATTGTAGATTAGCCCATCCCAGAATTGCGCAGGTGTACAATCTTGTCCCTAGTGTTCTTGGACAACGCTTTGGTCTTGGTCATGGTGAAGGTGGGAGTCTGACTGTTTAAAGCTGTGGAATTAATGTACTAATAAGTGGAATTGCTATATAAGACATACATATAAACATACTGTGATAGAATTCTGAAATACAACATTTTCCATTCAGATTGTCATATTTAATCTCAGTTCAGAGACGGGGGTGGGGGCCTTACTTTGAGTTACGTGTTAATGTGTGTGAGAGGGTCTGAAAGTCTGAAAATGTGGATTAATTCACAAGAATGCCATCTCACCGGCTGCGCTTCTGGTGTCCTCTGTGTCCAAAATAGTCCAAAAGCAAAGTCCTCAAGCCTAGTTTATACTACTCCATTTTAAGGGAGACAGATTGACGCAGCGCCATCATCCGTCGACGCAAGGGCTCTCCGTCATCTAAATAAGGACGGAAAGGTTAGAGCCCCATTTTCTAACTATCTGTCTCTGTCAACGGAGCACATATATGCCTGTGATTGGTCAGCTCAGCAAAACCCATAGATTGTTTCACCAGAAAGGGTCTCTGTAGTTCATGTAATCAGTAGTTAATGCAGCGTTTGGGCAGTACATGCTTTATATTGAAAGGATAATTTATCTAATCTGGTCTTTTGGCAAATTTGAACACAAGTAGGTGTAGAGAAACAACAAAAAATGCTGCTGTGTTGGATTACATGCGTTTTTAGAGTATCCACTAAGCTCTAGTAAAAAGCTCTACAGCTTAATAAAAACATGCTTTCTGTTGTCCATTACTCTTTGAGGGGGGAATTCGTTCACAGACTGAAGAAAAAACTGAAACAACTCTGCAATTGTAGGCAGAGATGCCAGGAAAAATTAGCACCCCCTGCTGTCCTGGTCCAGAATTATTTTGTAACACTGAAAAATCAATGGAGGACAGAGAGAAAGAAACAGAGACCCATAAACGAAAAACGTCTGACCATAGTTGTGGCCGCAAGGTGGTCGGTGCCTGTCGCTGCGGCAACCTTCGAACCCTCTGGTGGACACCTGCGGTGAGGCATGCTGTCAAGCTGAAGAAGGAGTCCTATCGGGCTTTTTTGGCCTGTGGGACTCCAGAAGCAGCTGACAGGTTACCGGCAGGCCAAGCGGAGTGCAGCTCGGATGGTGGCTGAGGCAAAAACTCGGACGTGGGAGGAGTTTTGAGAGAGCAATTTTGGTCCACCATCGGACGTCTCGAGGGAGGGAGCAGTCTGCCACCAACACTGTTTACAGTGGGGGTGGCACTGATTGTCCTGATTGTCCTCAACACAGGACAATCAGGACATTACCCTTACCCTACCCCCTAACCCTTACCCGGTGGGTGTAATACTTCGAAGAGCTCCTCAATTCCACCGACACGCCTTCCTTTTTGGAAGCAGGATCTGGGAACTTTGGGACGGGCTCTCCAATCTCTGGTGCTGAGGTCACCAAGGTTGTTAAAAAGCTCCTCAGCAGGGTCCTGGAGGGTGCGTGGGAGTTCGCCCAACCGGTCTACATGTCTTTTGTGGACTTGGAGAAGGCGTTCGACTGTGTTCCTCAGGGAATCCAGTGGGGGGTATTCCGGGAGTATAGGGTACCGGGCTCTTTCATAAGGGGTGTTAGGTCCCTGTATGACTGTCTGTGTCTTGGGAACGGTAGGGTGCCTTCTTGGGGTCGGGGATGGGGTCTTTCCTGAAGTGCGGGAGTTTACGTATCTGGGGGTCTTGTTCACGAACGATGGAAAAATGGAGCGGGAGATCAATAGACGGATTGGTAAGGCGTTGAACCGGTCTGTCGTGGTGAAGAGAGAGCTGAGCAGAAATGCAAAGCTCTCGATTTACAGGTTGATCTACGTTCCTACCCTCATGTCTGGTCACGAACTTTGAGTGGTGACCGAAAGAACGAGATCACAGATACAGGCGGCTGAAATGATTTTCCTCCGCAGGGTAGCTGGGTTCTCCCTTAGAGATAGAGTGAGAAGCTCGGTCATCCGGAGGGGGCTCAGAGTAGAGCCGCTGCTCCTCCACATTGAGAGGAGCCAGTTGAGGTGGCTCGGGCATCTGGTCAGGATGCCTCCTGGACGCCTCCCTGGTGAGGTGTTCCGCGCACGTCCCACCGGGAGAAGGCCCAGAGGAAGACCCAGGACTTGCTGGAGGGACTATGTTTCCCGGTTTGCCTGGGAACGCCTCGGGATTACTACTGAGGAGCTGGCCCGAGTGGCCGGGGAGAGGGAAGTCTGGGTCTCCCTGCTTAAGCTACTGCCCCCCCGACCCGACCCCCGATAAGCGGAAGAAGATAGATGGATGATTGGAAAGCTTTTTTAAAACAAGTACAGCACATATAATACTGTAAAAACATATGTAAACAAAGAAAAACAGCTTGTTTTTCTACACACCTCATGTTTTCCAAATCGCCATAAGACCATAATAGATAAACTGTCCTTGCAATATAAAGCATCTATTGCCCAAAAGCTGCATTGACTACTAAGTAGATCGACAAAAGAGCACTGTTCTGGTGAAATGAACATGGGCTGACCAATCACAGACTTGCAGACTCTGTTGTGTTAAACTCTTGTCACAATGGGAAATTAAAGAAATTGGGCTCTAATCCTTGTGTCCTTGCGCTGATGGATAATGGTGCTGCGTGTTTCCGCACCTACACAAACAGACAATGATAAACTGGCTTTAGATGCTTAGAGTTGTTGCTAAACTGCAACTTTAACAATGTTAATAGTGGTAACTGAGACCTTAAAGCTCATTCTGTACCTCGTTTTTGTACTGTGACTCAGGCACTTTAGATTTAAATAGGCCTCAAAGCAATGAAATTCTTCCAGTGGTTTTGATAGTGTATCGCATAAATGGAAAAATCTGATTTTTTTTCTACTTTTATTGGACATAACTTACTTGTAATTCAATTCAATTCAATTCAGTTTATTTATATAGCGCCATTTCACAACAGATGTCATCTCAAGGCACTTTACAAAAAGAGTTATTACAATACAATGTTTAGTGTAGAAATTACAGAACCACAGAAGATTGCGTCGTGGAATTCTCAGCAATCCCTCATACTGAGCAAGCATGCAGCGACAGTGGGAAGGAAAAACTCCCTTTTAACAGGAAGAAACCTCCGGCAGAACCAGGCTCAGCACAAGCGGTTATCTGCCGCGACCGTCTGTGGCTTGGAGAATACATAACAGAGACACAGAAAGAGCAATAGAACTGATGCAGAAGTTTGTTGCAGGACGTGGAGAATTTTCCGTCACTGCAATGCCATCTTAGTCAGGGTCGTCAAGCAGGGCTAATCCGGAGCACCTACTATAATAGAAAACAGGTTAGTGCTTGAATTGACAGCACATCATGCAGTTGGGGAGAAGTAGGAGAGAAAGTAGGAACAGACCCTAATAATGTCCTCCAACAGCCTAGCCTAAAGCAGCATAGCTACTAACATTAACCTGTCTCCTAGCTACTAGGAGACCTGGCTACCAACACTCTGTCTGAGTCCTCCTGACCCGTGGACGGTGTAGGGCCGGTAACGGCCCCCGTCATGCCGGGGTCTTCTCGGAGTCGGGTTGTTTGAGAATGCAGCCCAAAGTGGGTGGTAAACTCCATCTAAGGCTAAATACCGGCACGAGACCGATAGTCGACAACTATCTTAAGGAAAAATAGACAGAACTGAGAGGACAGAGTTGAAGAGGGCGAGAAACGTTTAAGAGATAAACGGGTGGGGTCCGCACAGTCTGCCCGGGGGATTCAACCCGGCAGGTAATGGGCGGCCGCACTGTGCGGGAGGATCCCCTTGAGGGACCTCTCTCCGGCGCTGGCTGGCCCCTGTGGGGCGCATTTCTTCCGCGGCGGTAAGCCGCGACCGGCTCCGGATCTTTACCTGGCTTACATTAATCTATCTCTACCTAGCTACTCTACCTCTTCCTATCTCTTCCTAACTTTTGACACTCTGCCTGACTACTAACATTAACCTGTCTCTTCCTATCTACCTGTCTGACCTGACTCTAACTACCTATAAACATATCTCTAACTGTAAGCTTTGTCAAAGAGGAAAGTTTTTAGCCTAGTTTTAAAGATAGACAAATTGTCTGCTTCACGAACCAACCCTGGGAGCCGGTTCCATAGGAGGGGAGCCTGATAGCTGAAAGATCTGCCACCCATTCTACTTTTAGAAATCCTAGGAACTACCAGTAAACCTGCAGTCTGAGAGCGAAGGTCTCTGTTAGGAACATATGGAACAATCAGGTCTCTTATGTATGATGGAGCTGTCAGGGATTTGCGGTGTGAGGTATGGACCCAGACGCAGAAGCAAGGTGCAGAGTTCTTTATTGAGGGATGAAGGATGGCGAGAACGAACATAACAGGAGAAACACACAGTGGAAGGTCTGAAGTCCTGTAATGATCCGGCCGTGACTGAAGGGAAGTGGCAGGTTATAAAGAGGTGAGGTAAGGAGGATCTGGTGTGCGTGATTGGAGGCACAGGTGAGGGTGATGATGATGATGAGTGAGTGAGGGAAGCTGAGTGTGGCATGACAGGACCCCCCCCTTTAAAGGCGGATCCCAGACGCCATATAGAAAAAAAAAAACCCAAAAGGATTAGCACCCTTTCAGGGTGGGTGGAGGGGGCCCACGGCAGGAGGGCCCGAGTGTCTGTTTTGAGGCCCCTGAAGGTCAGGCGGGCGACCGGAATGTCGTCCTCTGGTCGGACGACAGGCTGGCGGACGTCCCCTGGCGGGACGACAGGCTGGCGGACGTCCCCTGGCGGGACGACAGGCTGGCGGACGTCCCCTGGCGGGACGTGAGTCGGGCGGACGGCCCGAATGCCTTCCTCTGGCCGGACGTGAGTCGGGCGGACGGCCCGAATGCCTTCCTCTGGCCGGACGTCCCCTGGCCGGATGTGAGACTGGTGGACGTCCCCTGGCGGGACGTGAGACGGGCGGACGTCCCCTGGCGGGACGTGAGACGGGCGGACGTCCCCTGGCGGGACGAGAGACGGGCGGACGTCCCCTGGCGGGACGAGAGACGGGCGGACGTCCCCTGGCGGGACGAGAGACGGGCGGACGTCCCCTGGCGGGACGAGAGACGGGCGGACGTCCCGGCGGTCCTCTCCTGGAGACCGGGAGGTCCAGCGGGGGACTGGACGGACGTCCCTTGACGGGACGGGAGGCGGGCGCACGGCCCGGCGGTCCTCTCCTGGGGACCGGGAGGTCCAGCTGGGGGCTGGACGGACGTCCCTTGACGGGACGGGAGGCGGGCGCACGGCCCGGCGGTCCTCTCCTGGGGACCGGGAGGTCCAGCTGGGGGCTGGACGGACGTCCCTTGACGGGACGGGAGGCGGGCGCACGGCCCGGCGGTCCTCTCCTGGGGACCCGGAGGCGAGGCGCAGGCTTGGGAGCCTGGAGGCGAGGCGCAGGCTTGGGAGCCTGGAGGCGAGGCGCAGGCTTGGGAGCCTGGAGGCGAGGAGCCGGCGTGGGAGCCTGGAGGCGAGGAGCCGGCGTGGGAGCCTGGCGGCGAGGAGCCGGCGTGGGAGCCTGGAGGCGAGGAGCCGGCGTGGGAGCCTGGAGGCGAGGAGCCGGCGTGGGAGCCTGGAGGCGAGGAGCCGGCGTGGGAGCCTGGAGGCGAGGAGCCGGCGTGGGGGCCTGGAGGCGAGGAGCCGGCGTGGGGGCCTGGAGGCGAGGAGCCGGCGTGGGAGCCTGGAGGCGAGGAGCCGGCGTGGGAGCCTGGCGGCGAGGAGCCGGCGTGGGAGCCTGGCGGCGAGGAGCCGGCGTGGGAGCCTGGCGGCGAGGAGCCGGCTTGGGAGCCTGGCGGCGAGGAGCCGGCTTGGGAGCCTGGCGGCGAGGAGCCGGCAGGCGATGCGGCAGCAGCTCAGGAGGCGGCAGCGGCATATCCGGCAGCTCTGGGAGCCGAGACTGCAGGTGCTCTGTGGGCTCTGGGAACAGAGACTGAAGAAGGGAGAAGGAGGAATAGGGCGATGCAGACGCCAACTTCGGGGCCGAGCAGTGCGATGCAGACGCCAACTTCGGGGCCGAGCAGTGCGATGCAGACGCCAACTTCGGGGCCGAGCAGTGCGATGCAGACGCCAACTTCGGGGACCCGGAAGCAACTACTTCCCGTCGGCGCCGCCGTCTGCGGCGAGATGGTAGAGGTGCCTCGTGCCCTCGGCTGCGTGGCTGACATGGAGGCTCATGCCTACGTGGGCCTGTTCCAGGAGCGCAGTAGGCAAGCCGAGAGCCGACGAGCGAGGTCTGCTGCTCCAGATACTGCTCCTCCGCGTCCTCCCAGTCCGAACCGTCCGAGGGCGGAGACTCCGGCGCAACCTTCCGGCGTCTGCGTCGCTGACCGCGGCGAGGAGCTGGATCCCCTCTGGAGCAGAGGTACTCGAGTCTGTCCCCATGAAAAAACTCGAACAGTTCATCCTCGCTAACGTAGAGGGGACCCCGTCCTGCCGCAGCCGAAGACGGTGGTGTGGGAGCAGCAGCTGGGCGATTGACCGGAGCCCTCGGTGAAGCGGTCGGGAAAGGGGCGAAGACAGCCGGTGAGAGGATCGGAGGCGCATGGAACCAGGAGACCGAGCCGACGTTGGTAGAGGCGGGCTGTGTCCCTGCAGGAGGCAGCTCCTCCTCCGCAGCAAGGAAGGCGTCGTCGGCTGCCTCCTCCAACTCCTCCGCATCGAGCGGGTTGAGGCTGGAGCGGAACCGAGGAAGGAGGTCTAAGATGTAGTCCTCCAGCGCGGTGAGGCGAGCGGACGGGCTGGCGAAGCCAGAGACCTTCTCCAGCCTGCACCAGAGGGACTCCAAGATCTCGGGGTCGGAGGCTTCTGCTGGGTCCATCTTTCTGGGCCGGATCATTCTGTCAGGGATTTGCGGTGTGAGGTATGGACCCAGACGCAGAAGCAAGGTGCAGAGTTCTTTATTGAGGGTGAAGGATGGCGAGAACGAAGATAACAGGAGAAACACACAGTGGAAGGTCTGAAGTCCTGTAATGATCCGGCCGTGACTGAAGGGAAGTGGCAGGTTATAAAGAGGTGAGGTAAGGAGGATCTGGTGTGCGTGATTGGAGGCACAGGTGAGGGTGATGATGATGATGAGTGAGTGAGGGAAGCTGAGTGTGGCATGACAGAGCTAGATTATTAAGGGCTTTATATGTCAGAAGGAGGATCTTGAATTCTATTCTAGATTTTACTGGGAGCCAGTGAAGAGAAGCTAAAACAGGGGAAATGTGATCTCTTCTTTTAATATTCATCAGAATCCTAGCAGCAGCATTTTGAACTAACTGAAGACTTTTAATTGTATTCTGTGGACTACCTGATAATAGACAGTTACAGTAATCCAGCCTTGAAGTAACAAAGGCATGGACTAGTTTTTCAGCATCATTCCTGGACAGGATGGTTCTAATTTTTGCAATATTCCTAAGGTGAAAAAAGGAAATCCTACAGACTTCTTTAATGTGAGTTCTAAATGACATATCTTGGTCAAAAATGACACCGAGGTTTTTTGCTTTATTACTGGAGGCTAATTTAATGCCGTCCAGGTGAAGGGGCTGACTAAGTAGTTTCTTTTTCAGAGCTTCTGGTCCAAAGACGACAACTTCTGTTTTATCAGAATTTAGAAGCAAGAAGTTTAGAGTCATCCAAGTTTTTATGTCTTCCAGACATGCCTGTAGTCTACCTAACTGATTGGATTCATCAGGATTTATGGATAGATATAGCTGTGTATCATCTGCGTAACTATGGAATTTTATCCCATGCTGCCTAATTATTTTACCAATAGGAAGCATATATATAGTAAAGAGAATCGGCCCAAGCACTGAACCCTGTGGTACTCCGCAAGTAACTATTGAGGTTGAGGAAGATCTATTGTTTACCTGAACAAACTGAAATCTGTTAGACAAATAAGATTTAAACCAACCTAGTGCTGTTCCTATTATACCGACACTTTGAAGCCTTTCTATGAGAATATTGTGGTCAACAGTGTCAAAGGCAGCACTGAGATCTAACAGGACCAGAATGGTCACCAGTCCATTGTCTGAGGCTATGAGAATATCATTAGTAACCTTCACCAGAGCTGTTTCAGTGCTATGATGAGCTCTAAAGCCTGACTGAAACGTCTCAAACAGCTCATTATTGTTTAAATGCTCACATATCTGGTGTGCAACTATTTTCTCAAGAATTTTAGATAAGAAGGGAAGATTAGATATCGGTCTATAGTTAATTAAGTCGTTTTGATCAAGAGAGGGTTTCTTAAGTAGAGGTTTAATTACAGCAATCTTAAACTCCTGTGGTACATATCCATTGACTAAGGATAGATTCATTATATTTAAAATTGGAGCAGCGATCAGAGGGAAAACTTCTTTTAAGAGTTTAGTTGGGATTGGGTCTAAAACGCAAGTTGAAGGTTTAGATGAAGCTAATAATTTTAGTACATCACAAAGTTCGGCTGCATTAAAGCAGTTTAAGCATATATTAGGTTCCACCATTTTTGAGGCTGCCTCATTAACTAAGGAGGAAGCAAGCATATTGGGAAGGTTCCCAATTATCTTATTCTTTATGGAGTCTATTTTATTTATAAAGAATTGCATGAAGTCGTCACTGCTTAGAGCTTGGGGAATGGTTGGCTCGATAGAGCTATGATCCTGTGTGAGTTTGGCAACTGTATTAAAAAGAAACCTAGGATTATTTTTATTCTCCTCGATTAAAGATGAATAATATGCTGTTCTAGCTGTGTGAAGGCTCTTTTTATATAGCAATAAACTATTTTTCCATATTAAAAAGGAATCATGTAAATGCGTGGAGCGCCATTTTCTCTCTAGTTTTCTAACATTCTGCTTTAGGGTACGTAGCTCTAAATTAAACCAGGGAGTTAATCTTCTATGGCTAGCCACCTTCCTTTTCAAGGGGGCAACTTTGTCTATTGCCCGACGCAGGGAGGAATTAACGCTATGAACTAAAATGTCAAGTTGTGAGGGGTCACGAGTTAAATCACTGTTTTCTGTTCTGCATTTATAAACTGAGGAAATTAAAGTTGGAAGAGCTTCTTTAAAATTTGCTACAGCGTTGTCTGATAACGTTCTGGTATAATGAAGTTTTCTTTCAGGTTTGATATGATCCATTAGAGTAAGTTTAAAAGTGATAAGGAAATGATCAGACAGGATAGGGTTATGTGGAAAGACTGTTATTTCTTCACAGTCAATGCCATAAGTCAGCACAAGATCTAAAGTGTGGTGACAAGAATGTGTTGGTCCCTGCACATTTTGAGTAAAGCCTATTGAGTCTAGGATAGTCTTAAAAGCTGTATTTAGACTATCACTTTCATTATCAACATGAATATTGAAGTCTCCGACTATAATGACTTTATCAGTGTTTAAAACTAAGTCAGATAGAAAATCTGAAATCTGATCTAAAAATTGAGAATAAGGTCCTGGTGGACGATATAAGACCACAAACAAAAGTGGCTTTACTGCTTTGTTATGTGTATGAGGAAAGCTAAAAACTAGATGCTCAAAGGAACTGTAACTATTATTTTTTTGGAGATTAATTAGTAAATCGGAATGAAAGATAGTTGCTACTCCACCTCCTCGACCAGTACTTCGAGGGACACTAAAGTTTAAGTAGCTAGGGGGAGTTGACTCATTTATTGTGACATGGTCCTCTTCCTGCAACCATGTCTCTGCAAGACAAAACAAATCAATATTATTTTCACAAATTAAGTCATTTACTAAGAGTGTTTTTGAGGGTATTACTGAGGGTAATAATAACACCTGTGACCATCTAAAGCAAGGAAATTATGTTCACCAATCTTATTAGTCAACACACTTATAAAGTTTTCTCTTTTATAACCTTTCTTATCCAGTTCCAGATAAAGTGTTTTTCCAAGTCATGTCCCATTGGAAAAGTCAGCAACTTGTTTTCAGGATCTCAGTCTTTAAGCAATAAAAAACAATAATTTTCCAACTACTTATCTGTCTGTCAAAAAAGGATTCACCTTTACCCCTTGAGACTGATATAGAGTTCCTCTGAGGATTGAAAGGAGGCAACAGATGCCCATCAAGCAGATCGGGATGTATAAATGGAGCTGGGACCAGTTACCAGTATAAAGGAAAGGGGGTATTTGCCAGTGTTCAGCCACAGGAGGTAAGACAACAGATTCTCTCAGGTGTTGCACAGAAAAGTCTTTTCTCCAAAATATTTTTAGGGATTAAGTTTCAGAGATGTTGCAGTTAGAAAAAATGGTGATGCAGACAAAACAAAAACAAAGATTTTTCTGACAGTTGACTGAACATAGTTGATCAGACTCCTTGGGGAGACTGCACAACTTGATTAAAGCTGCACACACATCTTTTAGTTGGACCCAAGTTTCACACATTCTTCTACTGAGACTTTGGTGAAGTGACCAGCTTTACAGGTTTTCCCTTCTGGTTACAGCCCAGCAATAGTTGTGAGTCAGCAGTATCAGGAGATATTCAGCCTGTGTTGGCATATGAAAAAATAGATATCTTTCTTAATATATATATATATTTCTTATATATGGGTATATTTCAGAAAATTAAAAGATTTAACTTGTTGGAAGTCTTATCATTACAAGAAGACCAGTGTGTGCTATATGTTCTAAAGAAAATAACCCAAAGTTGTATTATTTTGGGATATTTTGTTTGTCTTTTAGAAAAAAAACAGAAAGTAAATCATTTTTTGATGACAACATACTTTTGATTAAACTGTTTGATCAAGTCCTTCCCAAAGGTCCTGTCAAAGCTGATCTGCTGGTTTCCCTTAAAAAAGATAATGATATTCTGATTAAGCAAGTGTGGATGGATTTTTTAAAGTATTTATTCTTTATTATTAAAAACCTAATTCTACCACATGTTAGATTAATAATACCCATCTTGACTGGTGAGCTTCTTTTCTTTTCTACATAGATGTAAATGCATTAGAAGGTACAGCTTAATTGTTTTACATTTATCACATTCCCGACAGTGGCTTCTGAATTAAATGAGTGATATTTCATTTATATATCAAATAAAAGAGGCTCAATCACCCTGTTACCACATTTGGTCAAAAACCCAAAAATAAAACAAGAGCCATGTGCGTAATATTCATCTCTATTCATCATCTTTGACGCCAGTCACAATTATTTGTTTGTAAAATCTCTCATTTGCACAGGAGTGACCATGACGATGGCTAAGTATAGCCAGTAGCCCATCACTGCAAGCGTAGGATGACTAATGGAAGAACATAATTGCGGGGGGCTATAAGTATCCACAGGGGGCAACAGTGGGCACGTGGGGGCTGCCAACTGATGACAGGTGTCTGTTTAGATGCTTGCTGCGGAAAAGCCACTGCACAGGTCTTTAGTGCTGGTAAAAAGACATGAAAGCTGCATGTTAGTTTATGTGTGAAGTCACACAAAGGCATTAGCATGAGTCACAGGCAAACGTCAGGTTGAAATACAGTAGAACTGTTAACATAACTGTGAAATTTGACAATTTTAGAAACATATCAGCTATTTTGATGGCATGGTAATCTGGAGAATAGTCACAAATACTTCTGTTACAGCAGAAGTGTGTGTATTTCATAAATAGTACAAATGAAAATTTAAAAAACTTAAAAAGTGACATCATAAATATATATATTCAAAGATTTTTTTTTCTTTACATGAAAAGCTGTAGTCTGAAGAATTTATTTACATATCAAAGTTTTCCAAAGCTTTTAAATGATAGTTGTATACCATAATATGTGGTTGGTTGTTATTCTTCTTTAGTCCCTCCTTCCTCCCAAAGACCCCCATGCAATTCACTCTGACTGGCTAATTTTTTGACAGGTGGAATTTGAGTTTTCTCCTGGGTATGTTCGATCAACAAAAAATATGTCTCGTTCAACCAGACCGGACAGCAGTTTAATGTTTAAAGGGGACACAGTATAAAAATGCCAACTTTTTTAGCACTTAAATGCAATGTGTTGTGCATTTAGATTCTTTAGGAAAGTAAAAAGCAAATATTACTCATCCCAAGTCCCCATCACAGTTCTTGCACTGAAACTGCTAAACAAGGCAAGGCAAGGCAAGTTTATTTGTAGAGCACAATTCATACACAAGGCGGCAATTCAAAGTGCTTCACAGTTGCAGACATTAAGAAAACTGATAAACAGGAAAAAAGACAAAAAAAAACCCCATCAACTTAAAAAATAATTAATTACAATAAAAAGCAAGAGTGCAGATAAAATAATTTCAATTGTCATATGCAGGGGTAAAAAGAACTGTTTTCACCCTGGATTTAAACATTGTTAGAGGCTTGTCTCACATCCTCATGAAGACTGTTCCATATTTTAGCTGCTTGAAACTGAAATGCAGCCTCACCGTGTTTATTGTTTTCTCTGGGAACCACCAGGAGACCCCTCCCTGAAGTTCTCAGGGCCCGAGATGGTTTATATGTCTCTAACATGTCAGAGATGTACTTTGGTGCCAAACCATGAAAAGCCTTGTACACAAGCAGAGCTGTTTTAAATTCTATTCTCTGAGAGACAGGAAGCCAGTGCATAGACCTGAGCACTGGACTAATATGGTCGTATTTCCTGGTTCTTGTCAGGACTCGAGCAGCAGTGTTCTGGATGTACTGCAGCTGTCTAACAGCTCGTTTAGAGAGGCCAGTGAGCAGGCTGTTACAGTAGTTTAACCTGCTGGAGACAAATGCATGGATAAGTCTCTCTAAGTCTGGTTTCGACACTATTCCTCTGATCTTAGCAATGTTTTTCAGATGGTAAAAATATGTTGATGTTATTGCTTTGATTTGGCTGTTTAAGTTCAGGTCCGAGTCCATGATTACCCCTAGATTTCTAACCTGATTTTTTGGTTGAAGACAGAGAGACTCAACATGACTGATAACACTTTCTCTTTGTGTCTGTGGGCCAAAAACAATGATCTCAGTTTTGTCTGAGTTTAACTGGAGAAAGTTGTTTTGCATCCACAAAGTGATCTGTTCAATACAGTCACAGAGTGTATCTATAGGCCCATGCTCACCTGCCGTCAGTGACACGTAGATCTGAGTGTCATCTGTTTAGTTATGGTAAGACCCATTATTGCTGTTAATTAGCTGACCCAATGGAAGCATGTACAAGTTGAATAAAAGTGGTCCCAAGATTGACCCCTGGGTGACTCCACAGGTCATGGGAATTTTGTCTGAGACACAGTTGCCAATTTCGACAAAGTACGTCCTGTCCTTCAGAAAGGACTTGAACCAGTTTAGAGCAGTACCAGAGATTCCCTCCCCGTTTTCTAACCTGTGAAGTAAGATCCCATGGTCCACTGTGTCAAAGGCAGCGCTCAGGTCCAGAAGAACTAAAATGGAGACTTTGCCTGCGTTGGTGTTCATGCGGATATCATTTGTCACCTTGATCAGAGATTTCTCAGTACTGTCGTGAGGCCTAAAGCCTGACTGGAAAGTATCAAACGCATTTTTAGACAGGAGAAAGTAAGTGAGCTGTTGATATACTACTTTCTCTAGGACTTTTCCTATTAATGGTAGGTTTGATATGGGCTGGTAGTTGCTCAGTACTGTGGCATCAAGGCTGCTCTTCTTTAGAAGAGGCTTAATGACTGCAGTTTTTTAAGGCATTTGGGAATGTTCCAGTTTCAAGTGAGATGTTAACTAACTGACCAAGTTGTGGTAATAAGCCAGTCAGCACAGACTTTAGAAATCGAGTGGGTAATTCATCAATGCAGCATGTACATGAACTCAGACAAAAGATAACCTCTTCGATCGTTTTGTCACTGACAGGTGTCAAATGTGTAAGCTCAAGGTGTTTATCTGGAAACTGTTTTGCTATTTGTTTTGTGGTAATTATGGCATTTTTAATGCATTGGACTTCGTCATTAAAGGAAATTACAAACTCATTGCACTTAGATGCAGAAATTAGTTCTAAGGGCAGTGAAACTTGAGGATTAGTTAATCTTTTCACTGTGGCAAACAAAACATGAGACTTGTTTCTGAAGTTTGCGATTATTTCAGAGAAATACTTCTCCCTTGCGGCACGAAAAATCTGGTTAAACACACAAAGCACTTTTTTGTAAACCTCATAATGAACCTGGAGCTTTGACTTGCGCCATTTCCGTTCGGCTTTCCGGCACTCCCTTTTTTGTGCCCTGACCGAAACTTCATTTCTCAAAGGTGCCTTTTGCTTAGTGTTAACCATTTTAACCTTAACAGGAGCAAAAATATCCAAAACATTTACAACCCTTGAAGTGTAAGAGTCCAATAAATTATCAACATTTGGGCATGGGGGATTTTCAAATCTGATCAATTCCATAAACTGTGTCCTTGTTGTATCATTTATGTGTCTTCTCTGAATAACTCCAGGCCCAACTGCTGGTTTGGGTACAACAGATAGGTCAAAGACACAAAAATGATCAGATAAAGCAACATCAACAACATTGACATTTTATATATTAACACCTTTTGTAATGACTAGATCTAGAGTGTGGCCTTTGTTGTGAGTCGCATCACTCACGTGTTGAGTTAAACCAAACATTTCAAGGACAGCACTAAGTTCTTTGGCATGCCTATCATTGGTAACATCCACATGCAGATTAAAATCATCTGAAATTACCAAACAATCAAATTCGGTGTAAACAAATGTAAGTAATTCAGTCAAATCTTAGATAAAACAATTCTGTGGTGGCTTGTAAATTGTCATATAAAGTATGGAAGATTGTTTAATCTCCATTTTGAATGACACATACTCATACGATGGAAAACAAGGTCATGGACTTCTGGCTAAACATTGAGTGAATCCGCATCTTTATTTCTAGACGGTTTTGTAGTCCAAGTTCAGGAATGTACAACGTACAAGTAGAACACTTAAAATGTTCAGTCGTTGCCTGTATTGCCGACCTCCAGCATCAGAACCTCTGCGCAGTGCCTGGTTGTTAAGTTTTATTTTTCATGGTATCGAAAAGTACTTTTTGTTTTTGGGAAGAATGAGAACTTCAGTAACCTCCACCAGCATCAAGAAGGATTTGCTGAAAGACTTTGTCTTTTTGAGGGGTCAGTTCCTTCTGACTATAGAAATGAAGGACACAGAAAAGCGAAAAGCTTCAGATAATGCTAAAATGATGGCAAACTTTATTTTAGAAATTCATTCAATTCATCAGATTTGTCATTCACATGCAATTGATCTTATCAACACTCACGGAACAATTATTTTGTGCTCTAACAGCTGATCTAAAAAGAGACAAATAATATCTAAACTTTCAAAAATAACTGACATATAACAAATCTGTATAATTATAAATGGACCAGACTTTTATTCTGCTTTGTAAAATATTAACAAAAGAGCAGCTTCACGCCTACAAATGGTCCAGACTGACAATGTACACTATATAATCAGACAGGCTTTATGTAAAATTGTTTCCTTTTAGATAATAAAGGAAAACTGTTTCAGTTATGAAGCCACTATCAAAATCACTGTTTTCAAACAATAGCTCAACTTTAAAGTGCAACTCACCACCAAATAAATTTTTTGGCTGATAAACTGTATAGATGAGTTTCTGATATTGTTGCCCACATGTCTGGTTATTTTAGTAAATATATAAATGTTGTGCCAAAAGCCATTAGTTGATTGTCCTCTTCAGGTTAAAACTTGACTCTGCTCTTTAATCTGAATCACGCATTGCTACCATTTGAGCCTGGATTCCTGACGACATTTCTCCGTGAAACCCAGTATCGGCCACACTGTAGCGAGCCGGAGTTAGAATTAGGGAGGTCCCAATCTCGAGATTGGATCGGGCCTATATTTTAACATTTTTTCAGTTATCGGAGATGGGCTATATTAGCTGACGAATCACACTGATTTTTATTCAAGTACCACCTAGTTACATTTGACAGACATTTCAAATCACTGTATCAGTGCAAACAAGGACTCTCAATTAAACACAATTCCAATATTGGTAAACTTCAAGAAATATGCTTAACAATACTTTTAGCTATATAATAAAGGCATAGAAACCCACCTCCAAGCATTTACACACAACAATAAGCCGAAATAAACGGAAAAACATCTCTCTTACTTCTAGCAGAAGAAGAGAAAAAGGCAGTCGTTGAACTGCACCTTTGGTGCATTCAAATAGCATTGGAAATCTATGCTGAGTTCAGGAGCATGGATATTTAGGCTTGTAGTGAAAACACAAATAATAATACTGCAACTTACAAACTTAGAATAATATGGCTTTTCTAACTTTAGTATTCAAAATAATAATTACATTGGACCAGAATAGTGCAAAAATAACTTACAGTGCTTCTCAGTATTGTTATTAACAGAAATAGAATTTAGTAGAATCTATATCTTAACCAAAAATAGCTTTAACATTGCTTCCAAACCAAAAAAACGGCACTCGCGATGAGCGTTAGCATCATGCTTATATTAGCATGCGCTAACAGGTTTCTCTACTTCTCACATGGCAAGCACTTGACAAGATGAGGTATCATGAAGAGCCAGCAAAAGGCACAACAACACAGCCTCTCCAGCTCGTGGTCCTTCCACTTAATACAACAAATATTCCAAATCAAGGAAAAGATAATGTAAATATACGTTTACATTATTTTTCTTTTAAATAAAACTCACCAGACGACCCAAACGTGTTTGCTCGGACCGTCTACAGCTTGTCTCGCTCATTCCCAGAGTGCAAAAAGCCGAAAATTAGTGAGTGATCTGGTTCGCAGCTTAAGAGGTGGGACTAATGCCATTTTCAACGAATCACAAGGTCATTATCACCCACTTGAACGTGAAAACAGGAAAATAAAGTTTGAGCGAGGAGATCACACCACCTCTTTTCAAAATAAACGTTTTTTCAAAATAAAAAAGCATAAATATACTAAATACAACAAAAAGGAAAAGAAATTGACATATTTTCTCTAATGGGTTACACTTGCAGTTAGCCAATCAGAGTACAGAAACTTGCATGTCATTAATCTTAGTGAGATAGCCCCAACATCTTGTTGAGTTTCCACGCCCACTCCCACACTGAACTGGCATTAACTTAAACCGACTGGGAATTATTTATTATTTACAGAAACTGACTCAGACGGCATTCTTTCATACCAGAGAACACTGAAATGTTCATAAAAACATCAGTGAAGAAGAGCTATCAGAGCAAGGCCTGCATAAAAGCTTTTTAAGCTTCAGCCTTAAAATGTAAAGGCGTCAAACTACTGGTAGTTACTTTGTGAGCTTTTTTAACACCAACAAAGTATGCGGTGTGAACGCACCGCTCTCTTAATACCACTCAACATTAGTATCAAATAACTAAACCTAACTGGTAGCGTACAGCTGTAATAAAGTGAGGACCAGGAAAATGTTCTCACTTCCACAAAAAGACCTCCCTTTGTTGGATAAATACCTTTTTTTGGTTCTCTATATGTAGCATGTACGAGTACACACAAACACATACACACAGACGCGAAACATGTTAAAGCAGGAGCATTCTGACCTCCAAGGAAAGCTACAAGTTCATTTGTGGTGAAAAAAATAAACACTGCTCATCATCTTTAACATACAGTCACGACAGTGAAACAAGGTAGTAGCATCATACTGTGGGGATACTTTTCTTCATCAGGGACAGGGAAACTTGTTGAAGTTAATGGATGGAGCTAAATACTGGACAATGTGGGAAGATAACTTTTTAAGGGCTGCTAAAGACCTGAGACTAAGGTGGAGTTTCAAATTAAAACGAGAACAAAGGCAATTCATGTGTTAGCCCAGTAAAAGTCGAGACCAAAATTAAATTTAGAATCCGTGGAAATATTTTTAAAGCGTTCTTCATGCATGGTCTCCATCCATCCAGTCTGGCTGAGCTAGAGTTATTTTACACATAAGAATAAGCAAAACAGATGTTCAAAGATGGCAGGGACACAACCAAAAAGTTTGGAAGCTGCAATGGTACGGAAACTTGGTTCTACAAAGCATTGAATAATGGGGGCTGACTGCAAATACTGAACACATTTTTCAGATGAGAACTTGTCAATATTAAAGAAAAAGTGAAAAGCTCAATCCTGTACTATCATTTATAATTACAATAATATAAATTAGAATTTGTGAGGAACTTTAAAAACATCAGGCAAAACATTATTTTCCAGAATAGCAATCAAATCTAGCATTACACTTTTTTTAACCCAACTGTATGATAAAAATAAATAAATAATATCAATGACAATGAGAGCCAGAAAGCTAAAACTGTAAAAGTGAAAGCCCTTGAAAAATGCCTGGATGGAGCAACATGTCTGACAAAAAGTTTTCTTAAATGATTTTCTGTTTTACGAAATACACGCTGCCTTTTTTTATCTAGCCGGACTTTTGGATGACTCATTGATTCACAGTGACATGGTGCATGAACATGACCTCATACAAAATGCTATTTTTGTGAAGGGCTCTTAGGTAAGAACATTTTGCTAGCATGTTTTTAATGCTTGACTGAAAAAAGAGCAAGTTTTTAATTTTTTTTATTTTAAAGGTCAGAAATAATCTAGAATCATTTAAGAAAACGTCCCAAATAAATTAGGAAAAAATTTCTGTGGATTGATACAAGAATATTTAGACCAGTTGGCTAACAAATATCGCCATGTTTTTTAATAACCTGTCACTTTAAAGGATTTCCACAGCTTGGTTTGTAAATCTCACAGACATTGAGGTCTCATCCTCCATTTTCAGACTGTGTTAGAGTGACCACAAGAGGACAAAAGCCTACATTATTATTATAATCAGTTGCAGGGAAAATGACAGATCCCTTCATTTTCTTCATCTAATCTAGAAACATCACATACAGTTGAAAGCAAACATTTATATAGTGAATAAAGATGACCAAAAACTAAGCCATTCTAGTTTAAAGTCGGTTAGGATTACTATAATTATTGTATTTGCTGAGTAACAGAATATGGAAGATAATTATTTTAATTACATCATGCTTTTTGTCCTCACAACACGCCACAAATGCTGGGATATCGGGCCAAGACAATTCACATGTTGAATGTCCTCGATTTTTAATCAGAGGTTCTGACATCCTTCTGAGCAGACCACATCACTCTCTTAAGATTACCATAAGAGCCATCTGGAAAATTGGTGCATCCTTGCAATTGTCAAAAGGGAGGAATAGCGATACAAGCGTCTTAAAAAATCCTGCTGTGTAAACCAGGCATTAGTTTAACCAGACCACAGGATATGTCAACAGAAAAGAAGGTATTTTTCCTTGAATGCATTTACAAAATGTTATCTGATTTATGTTGCTCTTTGATTAATGGCTTCTTCCTGCCTGAGTGACCTTTCAGCCTAAGTCAGTACAGGACTTGCTTCATTGTGGTTAAGGACACTGTCTTCCCATATTCAGACTGGACCTTTATAAGGTCTTTTGCCTTTGTTCTGGCATTGATAAGAACATTTTGCACCTAAACACGTTAATATTTGGGACACAGATCAAGTATCTTTCCTGAACAGTATGTTGGCTAGATGTTTGCAATTTGCATAAACTTGCACATTATTTAAACTGAAGAATTTGGCACCTACAGACATCAAGAGATTCTGCCCAACGGCGAAACAGGCTTGTAGAGGTCCACCATTCTCTTTGTGATACATTGTCAGATTTCTGTCCAGCTTTCTATGATATCACACAATGAAGGAGATTGTTTAAACTACTGCCTTAAAATTTCCTGTTTATCAAATGATGTGCATTACCCTATCAGGTATATACAATGCCATGAAAGTGTTATCTATGTTTTAAATTTGATTTAAAAGCATAGTAATCTCAATATATATAAACTTCTGATTTTGAGGGAAGTAATCAAAATGTAAATTATTTCTCTCAAGTAGAAACAATTTTCTTATAACTGACCTAAAACGTCAAAAGTTCAGTCTGATTGAACGTTAGAAAGAAAATGTTTTTGTGTTTCTTTATAGAGAGTGTTAATATCTGGTACACAAAGCTGCACACTTATGGTGTGTTCACACTGCCCCCAATGCCAGCGTCAGTTGCGGCAAGATTACATGTAAAGTCTATGGCCAAGTATGTCAGAGGTCTGTCAGAGTCTGTGCGGTGCGTTGTGTGCGTTGGCTCCGTCAACTTTTCAAGCGTTACTTGCGTTGCAAGCTGCGACGTAGCAAACGTAAGCAACGCAGAAGTTTAGCTAGCTGAACTTTTGATGGACTAGATGCACTTGACGCAGTGTGTCAACCGATCATAGCGTCTCACTGTAGTGATATCACTACATGTATCTTGAATGAATCGCGGGACCAGTGAAAACATTTTCAACAAATGCAGATTTAGAAATTCAGAAATAAAACTTATTGAAGACAGATGGACAGGCGCTCCTAAGGAGGAACAGAGCACCTGTAGTTGGTGTCCTCTCTCGATACGATCCGCCTTAGTTCAGAAGCCCCGCCCATGCACTCTTTTTTGCTCAGAAGCAAGTGTTGGAACCCTCAAAGTACATACGTCAAACTTCATGCGTTGGGTACGTTGCCTGATGCAGCTTTAGAGCTGCACATTGAGACTTTGAAATATATATCTGAGAGTATAATGAATATTTTAATAATGTCAGGTAGGCTACTAATTGAAACAAAAAATAAAAGACTATAGGTTCAGTGACCCAACATGCCCACCTATGGACTGATTGGTCCGATAAAGTGATGAGGCACTGATTGGCCTTGCGAAGCATGGCTTCCAGTGGAGTCCAAAACAGTGATTGGGGAAACTAAAAACATTTAAGTGGGAATATTGGGCCATGAAGGACCACAATGGCCAGAGTGGGGAATACACTGGAAGTGCTTTGCAGAAATGGATGACTTTTATGGTGTAAGGCCGGCAAGCGGTGGGAGGAAAGTGGGCTAGATTCCAGCTCCAGCATCGGCATTTAAAATGTTTGAAAACTGTGAGTGGTGACTGATTTTTAATGGAACTTTTCTATGCTGAACCCGCCCATATCCCCGCCAACTGCTGCCTTCCTGATATGTCAATGGAAACACAATCCGGCCGTGCTGACCATATCTGGCTGACCCGACCCAAGTGAAAAAGGGCAATTTTTTCCAACATGTTCCTGTCATATCTTTTCCTTATTTAGCTAATTTTGAATCTTTTCTCTGGTGAACCTTGTAAATAAACAATATAAATTTGTTTAAAAAAAACCCAAATATTGTTAATGACATTAAGCAAAAAGAAATGAGTAATAAATGAACTCCATGATGTGTAGAAACCTTGACCAATTAATCTGTCAGAAGGCTCCAACACTGCACTGGATTCTGTTACAGGAACTAATTTCTTTTGCCCTAGAGCTCTGTCAGTTGGCAAATTCTTGGCTTCCCAAAACTTCAAGTTAATTTTGGCATACTGAGCTGCTTCGGCACCATCAGCTCAATTGTCACCACATCTAGTAATTCCTAGTTCTTCATTTCCTGGGGGATATCTGTAGAACCCTACCTCTATCACCAACCACATTTTAAACAGAAATGATCTTACCTTGCCTAGCTGCAGGTGTTTATCTGTGCTCCAGCATAGAAAACACAAAAATACATCAGATGTAACTTACTCTTTTGAATTAACCCAAAATAAATACACTGTACTGGTTATACAAACTGCTAGTTACAGTCTAATTACAAAAGCACTTACTACAGCTGAAGTATTTTCAGTTACAGTATAGATTATTGCTCAAATTTGGAATAAAATACAGACAGTGATGCATCATGTCTGCTTTCACAGACAGATGATAACGTATTTGCACTTCCTACCAAAATGATATCAACTGTTAACAAGAGTACCTTCCTGAAGTTAACAATGGCCGGCAAGAACGCCGGCATATATCGAAATCATGCCAGAAGTCTCAAGCAGAAGTTAGTTAAACACAGTTTATTACTAAGTTGAAATGTTAACTTTAAATGGATATAACTGGTCCTAAATGTTGAAATTAACAGATGGATCACATTAGGCACTGGTCCTCAAGTATTAGGATTAGGAAAATAGTAAAGTTAGGTTTAGGTAATGCTCCTTGAATGCTAAAAATAGAAAATGGATGAGGTTACGCTTAGGTTGAATGTTAAGAGGGTTAAAGAGATGAGAAAGGCAGGACTTTGCCTTTAAACGGGTACAATTCTGTATGGACGTTGAATAAGCAATACGTACATTATACAAAGAAGAAACCTATGCTTGGGACTTTTCTTCATAGACTTTATCATTTGATAAAACTGCCGACCTGTCCAGGGTGTACTGGTCCACCCCCCCCAATCCCCCGTGACCCCTTGAGGATAAAGGGTTTAGAAAATGGATGGATGAATAGAGCGTCAGTCCATGATGCGTCTATGTATCTTATGTCTATGCTTCTCTGCTTCTTTTTGTTTTATGACGGTTTCCGCTTGGGAATTCGGACGCGGATTCGATATATGGCGGTGCCCTTGTCAGCCGTTGTACCTCCGTTGGTTACCTCTCACTTTTAACAGTTCCAGCGATCTTTGTTTATTGTTTTTCCCAGTGTTTTTTCACCCATAATGGTCTTAAACTATAGAAGGGCTGGTGGCATATTCTTCTTTACATGTCGTCCTGAACTTAACTGGCTTCCCAATTAAGTGGTTATTCATGTGAGTATAATATGTATACTATCAAAAGACCACATAAATACAAGAAAATTTATTTTGAATAGCTGTTCACTGCAATGAAATTAAATACACCAAACCTGAATCCTCTTTCTCTTCACAATGAAACCATCGGTAAAATAGTCGTTTGGGTCCTCTGTGCTAACAAGGAGCTGATTCAGAAGGTGCATGCTTAAAGTCAACGTAAGCAACAACATCTCCCACTTTATTTTGCTGTGCTGCCTTCAGTCTATTACTAGGCAAAGGGATCCCATAAGAGCAATTCTCCTTTATTAACTTGGACACCAGAAAACAAAATCATTAGGCGGCAAACGTTGAATGATTAACAGCTCTAAGTTAAGCTGGAAAGAAAACAAAAGGTTAAACTATAAACAAAGAGGGATTTTTCCTAGATCAGAATTAGGATAGTTTATACTTTTTTACGTATAATGAGCTACCAAAAATAATGAGGTTGCACAACACTTGAACATGACAGTAACTAAGACATGCACTAAAAGTAAAAACCTTCGAATCCGTTTTTACTCTTAGGCATGAAATAATTACAATTATTCCATGTTTTGTAGCATATTGCCATTGACTCTGAACTCTGGCAAAGATCCTTATAGGGACTGCATTTCCTTGGCTTGAGTTCGTTCTCATTAAAAACCTGCGTTAATTGGGGTTTTAGCAGCATGGAATATTTTAGCAGCTTAAAATATTCATATTATAAGATTCGGCCTCACAGCAGGCCAAGCTGTTGGTAGTTGTCTTTGCCTATACATGCTCACCCAGGCAGGGTTGCAGGAGGGCTGATCATTGGGTGAGTCCAGGTGCAGTTAATCACAATGAGTGAAATTCTTTATTACTTTTTTTGGATCTGTTTTCTGTGGTCAAAATATCTTTTTATGTCATTTCTATTTCCTGCTGGTAATATACAGTATAATATATTCTAATGCGATCAGTGAGGGAAAAGTATTGACATACGGTGCCTTGAAAAGGTGTTTATTCCCCTTTGACCTTTTCACATTTTCTCACATTGTGAACAAAAACTATGGAGCTTTTAATTTTCATCTGGATTTTATGGGATTGACCAATACATGGTAACTGGTGGATGTGAAAGGAAAATAATACATGGTTTTCTTTTTAAATGTTATTTTGTATGGTCTGTAGTTATAATAAACCTTCCTGAGTACTAGACCAACTTTTTGCTGCAAACAATATTAGGCTTTTTGAGGTATCTGTCGCACATGATAAAAATATGTATTTCTGCCCATTCTTTTATGCATAGATAGATAGATAGATAGATAGATAGATAGATAGATAGATAGATAGATAGACTTTCAAATACACAAGTAGAACAACAAAAATGCAAGGAGCAAGATTAGTGTTTTGAACTGTTAAGAGCAGCAACGGCAGAAGGGACAATGCTTTTACTACAGCGCTTCCACCTCAGAGTCCCTGTACCTGCGTCCTTAGGGCAGCAGGTAGAAGTAGCTATGGTTACTGTAACATGTCTGTTTGCGCAACACTTCCAGCACACAGGACAGACTCCTAAGCAAAGGGTTGAACTATGTCCAAACAGCTCTCAAGCGCCATGCCTGGGCACTCTACAATCACACCTCTCCTACACAACACAGGGCAGAACGCAACCCCCCCCCCCACCACCACCACCCCAGAAATATATGCACATTTGGTCACGACACACTGTAAAAAAACGACTGTTAAAATGTAACCAATAAAATGGTTTTGACAATTTGCACTGGTATATTTGAGTAAACTTTAACCACCACCTTTATTACATATTACCCAGGTTTCACAAATTGAAGAGTTGTGTTAAATTCAAACACCTTTGTTACATTTGTAATTAATTTAAAAAGTTTGTTAAATTCTATGCATTTTATTTACTGGTTATTAATAAAGGATTAACTAATTTGTTTAAATGCTATTAATTACATAAATGAAAGCTTTTAACTCAACAGCACTTTTTAAAATATGAAATTAAAGCACCATATTTTACTTGTTCATCTCTGTTATTAAGATTGTCTTTTAGCTAATGCTAATTACTGGACTAAGTGAAAGCTTGATGGTAAATGGATTGAATTTATAGCGCTTTTCTACTGCAATTGAACCTTCAACCATTCGATAACCAGCCAACTATAGTCATCATTCAGAATTAATGTGTGAAAATGTAATCAGCAAATATCTGCTAACAAATAATTGCTGACTACAAGTCTTGTGATGCTTCTTAAAGGAGCAGGGGGCAGGACTTCTTAAAAAACTAAAGAATGCATGTCCAGTTTTTTATGTTATTGAGTGATGAAACTCTATAAACCAAAAAGAATGAGCCCAACCACATATCGTTATATTTTCTCAAGCGAGTTATATGCAGAAAAATGTGCAGCAATTCGGGCCCAAATTTCCCATGCTGTTCTATGGGTGTTACGTAAGTCGACCCAGCTTCAAAACAAGAGCCGCAACCGGCACACAACCAAACACAAAGTGACACTAAGAAGAGGAAGGTTTTATTAGCAGCATGAGTCAAAAGCAAACTATGCTAAATGTCAGACATTCAATGAATGGAGGCTGCTTTAGCTAGACTTGGGACAGAAAACAGATTCTGACAGGGTTCCTTTCCTAGTGACCAGGTAAGAAATATTATAGGCTGTTTTTAGAGCTTGATGTGATAATGACATAAGTTCTGTGATGACTCAAGAGCCCTGACGTGCTGTGGCGCCAAGCTGCCATGCAGCTACTCGCGTGCGTCGGCACAGCTGGCATCAGCACGTCAATGCAGCTGCTGCTCTGACGGTCCTTCAAGGCGGCCACGCAGCTGCTGCATGAAGTTGGGAAACTTGAACTTTGGGGCAGCAACCAATCAGCGACGGGATGCCGGCATTCAGGGTGGAGAAGACGTAGGACGAGCTGAGCCGCTGGCTGAAACTACCTGGGGAGAGGGGAGGATAGAGGACGAGCCGTGCACTGTAGCTACTCAACGAGCAGGGTCTCCGTGGTGATCGGAGGGGACTCGGCTAGATCTAGCTAGAAGTCAAGGACTCAGGAAAAATATCAGACTTTATTTGGTGGAAGATATCGGACTGCCAGGTAAGCAGTTAAATAATTTAGTTTGCTAATACTAGAACAAACCCGGTTAGGGCAACTACGGTTACTAAATATACACTACTAGTTTCCCGGTGGAAGAGAAATCCCCGCCCGCTCGCTGATGTACTGACGTGACGCGCCACCGCCGCCGCAGAGTACAAATGTGCAAGCAGCTGGGTTTGAATTTTTAAAGCAGCAACTTTCATCCATTTGAGCTGTTTAACACCTGGCAGCAAAGTGTGGTCCGAACGTGGCATTAAGCTGAATGTTCATTGGACATTTTACAAACCAAGCACTGGGTTCATTAGAATTCTGTAATATTGCACCTACAGCCCCAGCTGTAAGCAGGGATATTACTTTAGCAGCTAATGCTATTATTTGTGTTGGTGTAGTAATACAGCGGCCTACACTGCATCTGATTAGGTTCTGCAATGCAATGTTCACCCTACGAAATCTACGTGTGCCTAAAAAATCTGTAGAGGTTTTTCTGCCCACCAAAGGGACCAAAGGAAGATTTTACTTACTATGTCGCTCGACATGGTACTTGTTTTCATAATAGTGGTATATACGGAGTCGTCTGGCAGTATATCACTTTGTTTCTTTTAAGAGTTTGTTCTCGCTCCCTTGCAGGTCGTCACGTCGCTCGAGAGGTTTGTTTGTTCATCCTGCCCCTGCCTCCTTTAACTTTTACATTGCACACATATGCACTCATAATACCACACACAGAGATAAAAGAAACCAATCAGCTCAAAATATTATACCAGGTGACTCTCCCTTTTTTAGACGCTTTAGTTGGGAACAGTTCCAGATCGATGTGTAGACTCGACACAAGGCAGGGGTTAATTTATATGTTTAGTTACACTTTAGATTATTTTGTTAGATACTGTTTGTTGTTCCTAAAAATCTTTTTTTCAGTGCACCTTCAGAATTAACATGCAGCTCAGCAGCCACGGAATTCACTTAGGTAGGAATATATTATCAAAGCAACCACTTCATCTGCATAACATAAACAAAAATAAATACCTTTAGCAAAAGCTGCAGAAGTCATAAAAAAAGTCAGTTTACACTAATACTCCTCATTCAATTAACAAGCAAAACAACAGAAAGGAAGTGGGAACATCACATCTACTCCCACGCAGGCAGAATGGCACTTCAGTTTTAAAGTTATGTAATAGTCCACTGGTATGAGATTATGTTTGTTGTGCCCTCAGAGGGGAGACAAGTGATCATGAGCCTGCAAAATAACAGGTCTGAGTGGATAATTGATTGCTGGCCTTTCTAGTGAAGGCTCAGTTTGGCCAAAGAAAAGTGGATAATTGCCATCAGTTTGAAATAATGGAAAAAATTAACCATAGCTGCTGGATTTGATTAGCAACACCCTTTTTTAATATAACGTACACCTACATATTCCCCATACTCTGTCTGTAATCTAACAAAAAACAGTTCGCAGTGAGTCAAGGTAATCCCTAACAATCATAGGTCCATTTGATGGATAACACAAATCAGTTAATTGGCAAATTATACAATAGGAGTGGCATTACGCACGAATCCAACAGAGCTGCATTGTTTACGAAGACATCCCCTGCTGACCGGAAACTACGTTAAACAACAACCGCCAACGCGCTTTGAACTTGAGAAGAGAAAGGGACCCTAAACAGGAGGAGAAAAACCTCAGAACACGCTCTGTAAAGCCTGCAGGCGTTCAGCATGTGCCAACTCTTCACAAACTCATCTTGGATGTTTGGTTTTCTCACTTCTAATCTGGGCAGACAGCCGCACTTGCTTTTTTTTTCGTTCAACGAAGAAAAAAAGAGAGAGAGAAAATATTCCAAATCCTGTCTCTCAAATGTCTTACCTTGTCTCTGAAGGAGGGAACAGGTGGTGTTGGTCTGTAGGAGCTTTCTGCTTGCTTATCTAAATTGTCCGAGATATCTGCGGTGCTGAGCCGCCGAGCTCGACCACCATGCTGCGGTAGAGGAAAAATGCGCACAACGCTGGTGACAAGGCGGAGGAGCGCAGATTTTTAATTCTATCTGAGCATCTGAAGTGATACACAGTCACAGCAGACACTGTATTTGTGTGTGTGTGTGTGTGTGCCCCCTCTCCCGCCTCCATGACTCTGACAAAAACATAAACCAATCCCATTTACATTATGGCACCAAAATGTTTCTTCTTTTGTTTTTGTTTTTTGTAAAGGAGGCGTTACCGTTTATTTAAACACAAGAAAGTTCATCATACGATTTAAAAACAATTGAGATTATTATTTTATTAGATAAACTACTATTTTAGAATTAAACAGGGCTTTTAATTCCAAATTGTGAAATATAATGACAAAAACTACTTTTTAGTAGAAATCAACTATAAACAATTGAATAATAACGCTTTTAATTGGAATGTGAGGCTCGATTCAGATCACAAAAAGGATTACTGAACAATATTAAGACATTTCACATTTCTTTTTTACAGTTTAAATGATGTTATTACACGCGTCGCCTAACCGGATATGGACTTCGAAGCACGGTGCGCTTAATTATTTTGTGTCTGTGGGATATTTCTGGCTAGCTGCACTACACTGTACAGCCATCACTTCACGTTTCAGGTGAAAATGCATGTGTGATTCTATTCTTGGCCACTGGATGGCATCAAAGGCCGCGTTTACAGTCATTGCAAAAGTCGAAATCACACAAGCGCCACAGTTTAATGATGCTGGATGCCTGCCTGTTTTAATCGTAACCCTTTGAGGATAAGTGGATGGATGGACTAGAAACACTTACTCTCGAGTTATATTTATATAGCATATAACTCGAGTTATTGCATTCACACTCATATGCACGACGGGATGGGTTGGGGTTGTGGATTCATTTCAGTTTTTATCAGTGGCTTTCCTACATTGATTCCCTCTATTGCACACACTGTTAAGTGTACTTTAAATCGATTTTATCACGAGTTATGTTGGTGCTTCAATATCTCTCCATGGACTGTTGCTGCGTTCCTCCCGTTTTACTTTAAAGAACAATGTAAAAGAGGTACCATTTTTGAAAATAATTTTTTTTTTCTGATCGGTTTTGTGGAATAAACCAACAATATGGATATTAATTTATACCCATCACAGCAATCAATGTGAAAAATATATTGAGGATAAAAGACCTCCTTGCCATCACACCTATCTTGTGCTACCTCTGCAGGCCATCCATTATGTTAAAGTCTGGCTGGGTCACTCTAAAAATTCATTGTTGATAGTGTGACCATGTTTTGATTTTCAAAAAAGATCACGCTTGGCCCAGTCCTGAAATTCTTTCAAAACTGTGCCAAGACATTTGAACATATCTATAGCGTGCATTCTCTATGTGGCGTCCTTGCACAGTAGGAAAAAACATGGCTGTCAGGTTAATTGGTCTCTCTGCAATTGTCCTTAGGTATGTGTGTGTGTGTGTGTGTGTGTGTGTGTGTGTGCATGGTTGTTTGTCCTGTCTGTCTCTGTGTTGCCCTGCAATGGACTGGTGACCTGTCCAGGGTGTACCCCGCCTCTCGCTTGTTGACACCTAGAGATAGGCACCAGCCCCCCGTGACCCCTTGAGGATTAAGCATCTAAACTGAGTGTCAATTTAGAATGATTTAACAACAGGTTAAAGAATGAAGGCTCAAATTCACGCACTCCAGCAATTGGCAAGATTCTGGTAATACAATATGTATCACAATACAGGGGGGACGATACGATACATTGCAATAATATAATTAAGACTATATATTGTGGTTTTAAAACTGAATTTAACTGTAGGAAAAACTTTCACAGCATTCTAAACACTCCAACCAGTTTCACATGTAACACATCCAGTAACAAACTAGCCGTCATACTTTTAATTTTAATACAAAAATCACTATCATACCTGTATATTGATACAATATTGTATCATAAAAATATTGTAATATGTTGTGTTGATATTTTCTCACACCCCTAATAGACAGCAGTAAATAATATATAACTATTAGATAACATGGAAATGAATAAAACCATTCAGGTCATGAGATCATGAGTGTAACTGGAATACGAAAGAACCAGAGTCCTCATGACAATACAAAGCTGACAAAAACCAACACAAAAACAATAAGACAACAAATCCAGTCTTCATCATTTCATGACATAAGTCCTTTATATAGTAACACAACTAAAAAAAGAAATTAAGTTAGCTGGTTAATAGTTTAGGCTATCTGATCTGGTAGTCTCTAATCAACTTTTTAACAGATGTACTCCTTTACTTTCCTTTTCATCAAGTGTTTTTTCTGACTGCAACTGCAACAAACCGCTGATCATCATGGAGGCATTTTGGAAAGCATAAATGATTAAACTAGCTTGTACTTAAATAGGTACAAGTATGCTTCATCTTGTCTAAAATTCATAATAATTTTCTATATTCCTCAGCTCATATGCTTAGAATACATTATTGATAATTGCTTGAGCTTATATATTGGGTTTCCCAGCTGATTTTTAAATGATAGTTTACCAGAACCCTCCTGGTCTCAGACAGTGATGTTTAATTGTTTTTATTGCAGCCTTTGCTGCTGATCTGCCAGCTCCAGGTATTTGGATTCTGATAATGGATCATTGTTCTCTGGGTCTCTGCCATGTATCCTACTTTCCAATTTCCAGTTTAATCCTGGGTTTATTCAACCGTGTCTCCCATTATGGTGTTGGGAGAGAAACTATTCTCTCATCAGGGCTGTAAAATGACATTCAAAACAAAAAACAGATTATTTCAAGGTCAGAGAAAGGATTTGATAAAAAAAAGGAAAACATCTACTTTTGTCATTTATTTATTCAACAACCTGCCGCTACAGCTACTTTAAAGTTGCATTTGAATTATGTTATCTGCATTAAATTTCCTTAATTTTCCTGTACAGTAAGCTCAAAACTGGTTAAGATCACTTTAAATTATTTTTTATATTAGGACCAGATTATGCAATATTTTCAAACAAACTTTCTAGAAAACCACTCACTCGTAAAATTGAAGTGTGAATCTGTTATAAAAGACTAAATAGCCTGAGAGATGCAGCTCAAAGCAGCAAAAGAAGCAAGTGGACTGTGGATTTAGGTAATTTTCTGGTATAATGAGACCTTCAGCTCTAGGAGCTCCGCAGAAAAGGGTCAAGTGGTTTTTCATTTTCCCCCCACTATTGCTCTTTTAGAATTAAGATTTCGATGATTAAACCCAGTCTGTTCATACAGTTTTTTCCCCCTATTTAGACCATAAAAGTTTTAACGAAAACAAGTCTAAACATTTGATTACTGATGGACCTAGAAGAGACGTTGGGGTCTGTAGAAAGCTCTAAAAATGGAGAAACTAAAGCTTGATTTCTATCAATACCTGGGTATTTATATTGAAGATTTATCTTATATCTTCCATAGGGAGGGTTCTATGTCTTGTGTCTTCCAAACTTAACCAAAACATGAGGAGTCACTTAATTAGATTAGAGTCTCTTCATGGACTTCTAATGATCTCTTATTATACCATATTCCCAGTTACCTTTAATAATAATTACTCAATCAGTCGATAGAAATAATATAAAAATATTTTTCTGTAGCAGTATGCACACTTAGATGCAGATTACTTTTAATGATTATAAAAGAGGACAACACAAGATTGAACGAGTCACGAGTCAAGAGTCATAAGTTTGTTTGATTGTTTTTGCCAATGCCATGTTTTTCCTGCCTTTATAAGACAACAAATGCTTAGAATATTATAATTTTCAACCATCTAAATATTGTATGGGGCCAAATCTGGTTACATAAAATTAAAAAGATTCTTGAGGTACATCTCTCTCTAATTAAGTGAAAGCATTTTTGTTACGGTAATTCACATCAAAATTGACCTAAGGTGTGTATGTATGTCTACATGGCTTTTGTTTTTTTGTCTACTTGATGGACCAGTAATCTGTTGGGTGTGTATCCAACATGCGCAGAAAGTAACTGGATAAGCAATGGGAACATATTTCCGCAAGGGGGTGCTGTGATAAGTCACAGGCATGTGTCTTGCGCACACACCCACACACACACGCATACAAACTAAATATAAGCAAAAAGTTTTAATACAATACACTTCCAGCTGGTATCAGTGAAAATCAAAATTCCAAGGACAAACTTAATCAACATTGTATGATGACATTACAAAAGCTTTCATCTGCAGCTGAAGGTGCTGTCTGTTCTTGTTAAAGTCTGAGGGCAGTAGGAGAGGGCAGTCAATTTGCTTCATTAAGCAATGGGTCTTTCTCATAATTTTTCACTCTGCCGCTAGGTTTTGGGTCTGTTTCAGGGACATTATTCATGATCTGGCAGTCAATATCAGCGGTTCAGTAAAAAAAAAACCTAAAGGACACCAACCATCTATCTATCTATCTTAATAGAGCACTTTTCATACAAACATTGCAACGCAAAGTGCTTTGCAGATTAAAAATCACCCAATGTAAACCACTTTCCCATTCTGCCCCAACAGATTAGACTATGTGTTGGCCTATGTGTATGTGTGACATAGCAAATACAATAAAATATGTAAAATAAGCATTCATATCTTTAGAAAATATTACATTGGAACTGTGTTAGTGTTGAATTACAAAAATAAAAACCAACATGTTTATTTAATTTACTTTTGCTTGCAAAATTTCTACATGCATAACATTTGTCATCCACAGGGGGGTGCTGCAGCACTCTTCGCACCCCTACTTTTAACGACCTTGTGTTTGTTATATCATTTTTTTATTTGATTTCAATTAGCTTGTCATTAATAGCCTAAAAGAACACATGCACAAATGATTTGTGTTGTTCCATATAATTATATTAGCAGTGTGAGCTTCCTGGTGACAACTCAATTTGACTAAAGGAAGAATCTGTGTCATCGCAAGGTCAGGATGTGGGATAAGTATCTTTTTTTTTCTCCTTCTAAATGTCCTATTTTCTCAAGCTGCGGTCTGCTGCACACCTTCAGGGGAAAGCTGTGCTTCAGATGTGGTGTGTTTCTGAGAGTTTCTTCGTCTTGACAGGACAGCCTCTTCTCTGCAGCAGCTTTCACGTGTCATGTCTCTGCGGGCCGGTTCCTCCATCCGGCCCGGAGAAAAAGCCTCTGGTGTGTCAGTCTGAAGCCAATGTCAAACCAGCAGCACACGGCGGATGCTAATTAATTAAAACGAACACACCCACACACACACCCTGTCTATTTTTTCCTTTCACTCTTGCTCTGCCTTCCCACATACCCATGCAAAACAGATGCGTTTCTACTCAGTCCGTTGCATGTCAGCCCAATAGTTCCTCAGAGAAGATAAGGAGATAGATAGAAGACAGGTAGCTCCATAGAGATGAGCAGCAGTGTGTATAGCTCAGAAGAGTTGTGTTTTTGTGTTACTGTCCTTAGGAAATACTGTATCTGACTGTGTGCTCATCCATTTTTAACTTCCATCTACATCAAAGTGGCTGTTCAGTGTTGGAAATTTAAAAAAAAGAAAATTCTCAATTCAAGCTTTAATATCACTCTGTAGCCTACTTTTCAAAAGGGCATTAAGACACATTTTTACGAAACTGACCGTTGTTTGTACACATTTGGTTTAGTTTACATAGCACACAGATCAATTAGAAAATCAAGAGGAAATCAAATAAAGGATGGCATACTGGATGGCGTACGTACTGTATATGTTAAAGCACTGTTTAAGCTTGTTGGTGTATTTTTGTCAAGAAGCCATCAGGCTCAACCTAGAACAGCTGTGCCTGATGGTCTTCTCTCCAACCATCGGCTATATCCTTTCCTTCAGGGATTCAAAAACCACTGCTCCCATCTCACCCTCGCTCAGTCATCGTCCCTCTATGACACAGAAGCATCAGATCTGCGCATTACGCACAGAGACTTACTTCTCCAGTCCGGACCACTGTCAGCCCTCCAGCATCCTGACCCTCTGCGGGGAGGGACAGCTCCTTGATCTTCACCGGAGCAACCGACCGGTTACCCTCTTTGCAGCAGAGTTTTGCACCCTGGCGGCCCAGCTGACTTGGGGGTACGACGCCCAAGAGGTCCGTCTTCTTGGAGGGGCTGGCCGACTATATCCGGGACAAGATGGTCGACAGGGAGGCTCCTAAGACCCTCGATACAGCGGTGACCTTGGCTCTGGACATCGATCGCAGAGTGATGAGCAGCTCCAAGACGTCTCCTCATCCTCCGACGCGTCGACTCTTCCAGCCCTGCTACTCCGAAGCCAGCACTGATCCTCTCCACTCTAACCCGGAGGATCAAGTTGAACTGATGCAGCTTGGACACCTGCCTCCTGAGGAACGAGAGCGGCAGCGCCGAGAGGGATTTCGTGCTTACTGCGGTGCGTCTTCTCATTCTCGGTGGAACTGTCCAAACGTACAGGGAAAAGACCAAACCAGGTGAAAGTTGGAGGAGTTTCTCCTGGTGTCTCCATTCAGAACCGCTTCCTCCTTCCTGTCCAACTCCTCCACCGTAACCCGCAGCGGATGTTATCGGCCCTGCTTGACACTGGTGCGACAGATAACTTAATTTCCATCCAGCTGGCCAAGGATCTCCAGCTCCCGTTGGAACTGTTGCACCGCCCCATTCCGGTGACCTCCATTGACGGTCATCCACTTCAGCCAAGTCCCGTTCGACAGTTCACAGCGAGGATCCGGATGTGGGTTGGGGATCACGTCGAACAGATCAGCTTCCTGGTTATCGCCTACAGCTCCACTCCGCTCATCTTGGGATATACCTGGTTCCCTGCACACGACCTGCACATCTCCAGGTCAATGCAACAGCTCCTCAGCTGGGGATCCTCCTGCACCTCCCGCTGTCTCCACCCTCCTTCCACCAAGTCGCCGAGGGTTTAACCTGCTCTAGATGTTGGAAAAATCTTGCCTCCCTATCGAGACCTTGCAGAAGTATTCAGCAAGAGCAGAGCTGCCACACTTCCTCCTCACCAACCATACGACATGGCAATCAACCTCTTGCCGGGAGCAGCGCCCCCGCGTGGTCAGCTGTTTCCTCTCTCTTCAGAAGAAACTACACAGATGGAGGCTTACATTTCTGAGGTGCTGGATCAGGGATTCATTAGACCTTCCATCTCACCAGCTTCAGCTGGATTTTTCATTTTAAAGAAGAAAGAGGGGACCTTGCGTCAATGCATTGATTATCATGGGTTGAATAAAATTACCATTAAAGATCGTCATCCACTACCTTTGGCCAGTACAGTTCTTGACTCTCTCTCTTGTACCTCCATATTCACCCGCCTAGACCTACGTAATGCTTACAATTTGGTCCGGATCCGTGAGGGTGACGAGTGGAAGACAGCATTCACCACACCCACTGGTCACTGGAAATACCTGGTCATGCCTTTTGGCCTGTGTAACAGCCCTGTGGTCTTCCAGTGCCTTGTTAATGATGTCCTCCGGGACATGCACGGACGCTGAGTCTATGTTTACTTGTACGAAATTCTAATATACTCCACATAAGAGGTAGATCACGTCCACCACGTCCGAGCTGTCCTGGGGCGTCTTCTCAAAAACCAACTTTTTTGCAAATTTGCAAATTGGTGAAGTGTGACTTCCACCAACACTCTACCACCTTCTTGGGATACATCCTTTTAGCTGAGGGCGTGGCCCCTCAGAAGGTGTCTGCAGTGAAGACCTGGCCAATTCCCACCACCCTCAGACAACTCCAATCCTTCCTCGGGTTCGCCAACTTCTACCAGCGATTCATCTGGAACTACAATTTCGTTGTGGCTCCCCTGACCGACCTCACCAGACTAGCTGCTCGACTATGCTCATTCCAGCTACCTGCTGCAGCCAAGCGGGTTGATGCGCCTTTTCACTTCTGCTCCTATTGTCCTCCATCCCAATCCTTCAAAGCCCTTCACTGTGGAGGTGGACGCTTCCTACTTCGGCGCCAGGGCTGTACGCCCCCAACAGGGTCCAGATGGGAAACTTCACTCATGCTGCTTCTTCTCCCGAAAGTTCTCCGCCACAGAGAAACCATATGGAGTGGGCGACCGAGAGTTACTGGCGTTCAGATGGGCTCTGGAGCAGTGGCGCCACTGGCTCATGGGGACGGCAGTACCCTTTCTAATCTGGACTGACCACCAGAACCTTATTCACATCCAGAACGCGAAGCAGCTGAACCCTCGTCAGGCTCGATGGGCCCACCTATTCGAACACTACAACTTTCACATTTCCTATAGACCTGGGTCCAAGAACGGGAAGGCTGACGCCACTCCCCCTGCCCCTATTATCCCTCCGGAAAAAGTCTTGGCAGCGCTCCACTGGCCTCTAGAGGACTCCATCCATACGGCACAGGTGCTGGAACCAACTCCACCAGAGACACCACCCAACCGTCTCTATGTCCCGACCAGCTGCTGCCAAGTGGGGTCACTCCTCTCCAGTGGCAGGGCACACTTGGGCATCAGGACGCTCCAATTTATCCGCAGAGCTCTATGGTGGCCGACCATGGCGAGGGATGTCCGCAGCTTTGTCAGTGCCTGCCCCGTCTGCGCCAGGGCCAAACCCTTTACTAAACCTGGGTCCGGGCTGCTCCACCCCCTTCCAGTTCCAGCACGGCCGTGGTCACACATAGGAGTGGACTTCATCACCGGCCTACCCACCAGTGATGGCATGACCATGATTGCAACCTTTGTGGACCGCTTCTAAGAGGCAGACTACTTGGTCGCTTTCCCTGGACTACTCACAGCCACAGCGTCCTGATCCTCTGCATGTGGAACACTGCAAGTTCCGAGCTCTGGCGGCCTCCCATTCACAGTTCCCCCTGACAATTTTTTGCATGTTTTAAACCAAAAACCAAATTTTCTATGAATAAGTATTGACCAAGGATTGTATCTGAACTGTAACTATGAGAGGAACAAAATCAACATTGTTTGTTTATACTGTTATACAGCTAGACTTGTATCTTGCAATTTATTCCTTACTCCAGACATTTGCCAAACAGATGGGGAAATATATATTTGTAGTTTTTTTTGTTCTGTTTTTTTATTTTTTACAGGAATTAATCCTTTTGAAATTGGATAATTGGTGGTAAACAAAAATTGACTCAAGCAGGATTTGGTGGTATAGCAATGAGTAAGGAATATGAAACATATTCTTTTAATTTTTTCATCTAACTATTTTATGATCAGTATTGCCGTGAAACGTATTTTTATTCCGAAAACCATATGCCATGTTAACATATAATGGTCCACCATGATTGACATCAATATTTCCGAACTCTTAACAACTTCAAATGATTTCCCCCAAAAACAGACTAAAGAAGATGTTAAATTTGATTACCATAACATATTAGGAAAAGGGGGGGTGCATGGTTTGTCTTGCAATCTGGCCAATCTACATACAAAATCTCTTAAAGGCCTTAAGGACTGCAGCCTAATTTTTGTTTAAAGGAAGAAGTCATATTCTCCCATGACACTGGTGATTAACCTATTTGGCTAAATCACATATAATATGATCTCTCCAAATCAGAATTATTGCCTTTATTGAACCCTATGCTTCATAAAAACATATTTGGACTCTTTTTAAAGGGAACACCCTCCAGTTTCACCCATAGCAGTTAGAATCACTCTAGGTATGAGTGATAAAAAGTTACTCACTTTAAAAGGTGCTAGAAAAACAGATTTGCCTTTTATTTTAATGCAAGCAGTGATGCACACAGCTTCCACAGTACTGTTTAACCATCAATCCATCCATCCATTTTCTATGCTGTTTTAATCCATGTTGGGTGTAGGACTGACTGGTGCCTAGGCCCAGCTTTCATAAGGCAAGCAGCTGTTATCTCTTACAAAGGTTTTCATCTCATACATGCATAGAGAAAACATGCAAAGTCTGTAGACCACTCCACAGTGATTTAAACAGTGATTTAAACCTGTGCCACTATGCAGCCTTGAACATCGTTTTTTTTCCCAATCTAAATGTACTAAACCACAAGAGAAATAAAAACAATGTTAAGTCTGCAATGGCATCTTGGCAACTTGTATGTATTTATTTAAATTTCTTAGAAAATAACCCATCCACCCTCCTGCATTACTGCATGCACTTAATAATACTTAAGAAAAAAACAGCATACTAGTGCTTCTCATAGAGGAAGGGAACAGGTGGACATAAAAGAGGTTTAAGTAGTTTGTTTATGTTTTAAAACAATGAATAAAATATATATATAACAGCAATATGTAGAGCAATGAAAAATCACAAATCAGTGTGAACAATGGCAGGAAATTATAAGTATAGTCGTTTATTAAGTTGCAATGTTTCCTTGTTGAAAGGAAAAAAACGCTGATATTTATTTTCTTCTTTCAGTTCTGACGGACATGCAGGAAGTTTTATTTATTTATTTTTAATCCAAGAAGCACTTAGTTCCAGAAAGTAACACTTGCTTCACATCGAGTGCGGAACGGATGTGGTCCGGTTTCTGTACGGACTGCCATTTACTCCGACTGAATACATGACATGTTACATTTTAAGATATACTTGTAGAAATAAACTATCATAAAATGTGAACTGATATCCCTATAATTAATAATAAAAGTAAAAACCCAGAAAAAACAACAAAATGGGTTTTATTTTTAAATAAACTGGATGCATCTAGCTGTCTCACGTCTCACTTCCTCTATGGTTCATGTAATTTCTTGAAGTTAATGGAATACCGCATGCACAGTGTAGAAAAAAAAAGACTTCATGCGGAGCTCTACATCCCAATGCACCTCAGCTAGTGAGAATGCTTTCATTGTATACAACTTTTTTTCATCCATTCACCACCGTTCCACATTCAGTGTGAAAGAGGTGTATATGATTTTTGACAGACATCAGATTTTTCTCCCCCAGCTGATTATTTTATTTTTTTATTTAATTTTTGCTCAGGCGTAGCAGAATCTGAGCTGTATTTTTTTTTACAATTTTACTTTGCTATGATATCCTTTACCGCTTCTGATAATCCTGGGAGATCATGCTCAGTCCTCTTCCCTGCTCTCCTAAATCAGCCTGCTGTCTGGTCCATTCAGTTTCTCCACCTACACTCACTCTTTCTAAGCGCTGTCTGTCACTGCAGACCTCCTGTCCTCCTCTAGGTAAACGCACCTTCCATAAGAGGCTCTTTGCTATAAACGCTCCCATACTCATATTAATTATGTTGCTTTCAACATTTCTCGGTGAGTCATTCTTGCACCATCATAAATTCTCTCTCTGCACCAAAACAACAACTCTGCCAAGTTATACAGCTTTTAGTGGGCCTGTGTTATAGGGCCTTTGACAGAACAACAAAATGGCTGTGCTTTGAGAGTCATTCATTTATGTAGAGCCTGCCTGTGGCCTTTCACTGTCATGTTAAAAAGAGCGAAAAATCAGTTAGATTTATTTATTTTTCACCAAGGATCCTAACTTCAGAGATTTCCATGAGGGAAAAGGAAAACATATTGTCTAATAAACCATCAGTATCTCTCTAAGTCAGTTTTACAAGCATAAAAATTATTTATCTTTATCTTTCAAAGCATTATACTGTATATAGGCTGCTGGCTTCTTTGGTTGTTGAGGATGCAATCAAAATCATACTGTAGTGGAGTACAAAAACTATACCAAAGAACAACAGACTTACAAGGCTGTGACAGACATAGAGGGAAAGAATCAGGAGTTGACATTGAAGAGGACAGTGGTTTGGATGCAGACAATGTAGACAATGCTATTGCATTTACTTGTGGGCTGTAACTGCTCTACTGTATTGTAGATAATCCTCACCACCTGTTTATTTTCTCCTCATCTCCATTTCTCTGTGCAGTACTCCTGGTTCTAGTAATCAATGTAGATATATTAATTAAATTACCTTATTTCACAACTGGTCTCCCTGGTGGTTTTCTGCTCATGGGTCAGAAAAATTAAACTCAAACATGACAATATGTGGTAACCCCTAATTTCTGTGATTTAAAAGGCTTTCTCTTTGTCAGAAAAATATGTTCTGAATTTACTTATCAATTTTGAGAAAGATTTATGTTTACTACTCTTAGGTTGTTTTTAAAAAAACCTAATGATGTATGCCCTTTAAGCATTCACACGAGGTCTAGTCACAAGGTTGATCCCAGTCAAGTCCACTGCCTTTTTTTCTCTATAATAGATAAATAAATTATCTTCATCCCTTATGTTTAGTAATATGCATCGGGTTGTATTTTGGAGCTGACCAGGTGTTCAAAGTAGTACTGATAATGATGAGAACAATCAACATCATATACCCAGCAGGCCTTGAGGCCTAAGCACTTGAGATGGAGTCCATTAACCTGGAAAGGTGTATGATAATGGGGGATTTATTGCTGCAAGCATCTATTGCCACACTATGTGGGATGATTATTTTTATTGTTATAACAGAAACACGTTTTGCTGCTTTGGGTACTTTTAGCAAGTGGTACCGCAGTCATTTGGATAAGCATTTTTTGTAAACATAGGAAAAATGTAACCTGACAGACTCTAATCAGAGCATGGTGATAAAACCCCCCGACTAAAATAGGTTTTTATCACCTAAATTACATGGCCAGATTCCGCCCCTTTCTCTCTCAGGCCAATGCAGAGATACTGATGCATGGTTTTATCACCAGTAGAATTGATTACTGTAATGTCCTGCTTTCTGGACTTCCCAAAAAGAGCATATCTAGTTTACAGCTTCTACAAAACTCACCTGCACGTATACTGACGAAGACCAGGAGGAGGGAACACATTTCACAGGTCTTAAAATCCCTGCATTTGATCCCTGTATGTTTTAGAATGTATTTTTTGGTTCTTTTAATGGTTTTTAAGTGTTTTAATGGTCTCAGGCCTTCTTATCTTTCAGAATTGCTTTTATTTTTTTACTTCCTATGTCTATTTCTCATCCCAAAATCCAGGACACACACTCATGGTGAGGCATCTTTCCAGTATTCTGCCCCTCATCTCTGGAACAGGCTGCCAGAGGACCTCAGGGCCGCAGAGAACGTTCATGTTTTTAAGAGCAGGCTCAAGACTCACCTTTTTCGCCTAGCTTTTAACTGATTATTACTTATTACTGTCTGGTCAATTGCTATTCAGGTTTTACTTGTTTATACTCTATCAGCGTTTTAATGTTTAGTCTTATCATATTTATCCCCTGTTACTGTTATTTTAACCTGTTATTTTAATCTTCCCTTCAATGTTTCCTTTGTGGGAGCCCACCGCCTCCAGATCAGTGGTTGCCTGTGGCTGCCTGGGTGTTGTCCAAGTAGCACTTTACTGGAGGTGGGGGTTTTGGCCTTGCTTCCTCTGGGCATCCTGGGTCAGTAACTTGGTTGCTGCTGTTGATGTGCTGATGCCGTTGCAAATGACTGCGTTGATGACATTTCCTTACCTAAACTGGCTCATCTCTACTTTGCTCATTGTCCATTTTAATATTTTTTTTAAAGGGCCTATATCCTGCAACATCTAATTTTTGGAGTTTTCAACCATCTGGTAATACGATTTTCTCATAAAAAAAACACCACCAGAGTGGTTTTTGGCTTAATTCACGCATGTCTGAGTAATCCTCCTGAATTCTGCTCTCTGAGCAGTTTCCCCTCCCTCTCCTAGAAATCGACTGAGTGTTCAACTAGTCACATCACTAGTTGAAAACAAGGGGGTGTTTAGCTGTCTGCACCACCTCTGCACGCAAAGCGGCTTACCTGTGATGGAGTTCAAACACACCTTCCTCCTCAAAGTTCATGTCTCCTTCAGTATTTGGCATCTTAAAACACTTTTTTGTTGGATTTTTTTACTTTCTCTGTGAAAACGGCCTTTTGGATGCATGGATTACAGGATTTTATTCTACATTCCTAAAGAACAGCAGCTGGTTTAAAGAACAAAGATGCCTGATAGACAGAGAAGTAAGTGGCTACATGCTAATGTGGGTTAGCCATTTATCAAGCTGCTTATTTGATCTTATAACAGCATTGTGTGGTTAATTCATTGATCTGTAGCATCTCATAATGTTTAATAAACAAGTGCAAACAACACCCATGGCTTTTTTATATACTGGGCTGGAAATATTTACTTAGTAGATAGCTATGTTTGTTTGGGCTCTGTCTAAAGCCTGGAAATTTATCAACTGAAATAGGCTTCATTGACTGTGTTTTAAAAAAAAAAAAAATAAATAAATAATAAACCAAACCTCTGAGCCCTTAATATAACAGTTTCATTGTGGTACTTCGTGATTTTCAAATTCTTTGTCAGAATATTGTTTGAGATTAAGTTCAGCACTGTTTGTCTCATTGTGATCTGCTCCTGGCTGTGCAGCAGAGCGAAGCGTAGCGTTGGGGTGCAGGAGGCAGGTTTATAGAGAAATGAGCTGTTTCACTTCCTGATCTAACATTAACTACAGAATACAAGTTAAATTTCAGGACAAATTAATACTGTATAACACTGACGGTAGCATTTCATCATAAATATGTCTATCCCAGAAGTTGAAAGATGTAAAAAGCATGTTAAAGTCCCTTTAATGTTGCTTATGAGTGTGTCTGCACCTGGAGATTAGATTGGAGGGAGTGGGACATGAATGTGATCCTGTTTTAAATATTGGGGTGTGGATGGGTGAGAGGGGATGTGGTATATTTTTTAAATTGTAAAGCACTTTGTTGACATTCTTTATATGCAATTGCTTTAAAGAGTTTGATTGGTTGATTGATACATTTTAAATATAAAATTCTGCATAAAATTAGCCAATAAGTTTATTGACCACAACTATGCAGATGACACTCAGCTGTACATTACATTGTCACCAGCTGACTTTAAACCCATGCAGACCAGAAATGAATGCACTGAACAACCAATCAATAGCTGGATATCCCATAACTTTCTCCAGCTGAACAGAAACAAAACTGGAGCAATTATTTTTTTAACCTAAAGAGGAACGTTCAAGAGTGAACGCTAAGGTTCAGCAGCAAGAAACTACTGATCAGGCCCGTAATCTAGGTGCAATAATGGACTCAGACCTGAACCTCCAGGGCCAAATCAAAGCAATAACAATGTCAGCCTCTATCACCCGAAGAACATTTCTAGAATTAAAGGACAGATGTTGTAATGGGACAATGAGAAATTCATCCAAGCATTTATCTTTAGTCAGCTTGATTACTGGAACAGCGTCCTCACCGATCTAAAAAGTCAATGAGACAGCTGCACCTTATCCAGAACACTGCTGCTCATATCCTCACCAGGAAAGGAAATCACGTGACCCCAGTTTTAAAGTCTTTACACTGGCTCCCTGTAGCTCAGAGAATAGACTTAAAAAAACTCCTACTAGTTCATAAATCATTAAATGGCTTAGCAGCAAAATATGTTGAAGACCTGCTGTCTTTATACTGACCACCCAGACCACTCAGGTCCTCCAACTTTAACTCATTAATAATCCCTTGATTCAGAAACAAACACTGAGAAGCAGTTTCTATGCTCCTCTTATCTGGAACAAACTTCCTGATGACTGCAAAGCTGCTGAAATGCTGCAAAATGACTAGAGCTGCCTTTGAGTAAATGATTATGACGCGTAATTGCTCTCTAATGTTTTTTAAGCTTTTTGTGCTTTATGCTTTTCCTGTTTTATTCTTAATAGCTGTTTTTATTGTCCATGCTTTTACAATTAATTCGAGCTTTTTTACTTTCTCTAATGTTGCATTTTTGTATGAGTTTCATGTTTTATTCCTAATTGATGTTTTTACTTTCCATGCTTTTATCATATCTTTGATTTCTTTACCATGGAATAATGTAAAGCACCTTAAATTACCCTGATGTTGAAAATGTGCAATACGAATAAAATTGCTTTTCCTGCATATAGATTACAGCTAATGATCATAATTTACTGCTAAACAACCATAATTATAAAACATATAAAATAATTTGATTTCAAAATTCAAAATTAACCATCGATAACAGGGTTGAAAAGACATTTACAATATAAATTGCAAGCTTACACAAAGAAAGAGAAAGCATAGGTTATGTATGATTCCTAATTAAGAAAAAAAGTCCACAGCTATCCTTTTCCATACCTACAGCAGACAAATGAGAGGCTTACACCTACCTCCAGTTCATCTACATCAGCAGGCTCAATCTCTATCCTCTCAGACTTGTCTATGTCACCAGAAGCTCCAACACTTGTTATAGAAAGCAAGTCTGTGGCATTGTCCACCAGGTTATCTAACACACTGAAACATAGACAGAGGGAGAGGATGGAGACATCGGATAGATGTGTTTGTTTATGTTGGTTTGGCAGGAGAATGCTGAAGTCCTTCTCCTTACTGAGAGGATTGACGGGAAGTGAAGAAAGTGTGAAACGACAGCATGATGATCACACCTCTCGATGATTAAGTCCCGTTCTGGTTTTTGGCTAATTAATGTGTTACATGATTAGTCATTGATAAGTGATTGACAGATGGATGCAGCATAAAGGAAGTGGAATCTAATAAAAGAATCAAATCAAACTAAACTAAACACATAGCACATCCAGGTCTTTACACAAGCTTTAATGCGTTTCATGTTTGTTTGTTTGTTTTTTTGTTTTGTTTTTTTACTTTGCGATTGCAAACTGTAATGTATTTCTATTGGGATTTTAATTCAGAATAGTAGTGAATGCATAGCTTCAGAAAAGACAAGGAACACACCAGCCAGTTCAAGGATAAAGCTATGGAGAACTTTAAAGGAGAGTTAGGTTACAAAGAAAGATGGAGCTCTGTTTAAAGATCATGAAGATGAAGAATTTGGATAAATTATACACTTACCTCAGATGCCTGCTGGCATGGAGAGTGGTATTATTTTCAGTGTTGGGCAAGTTACAAAAAAAATGTAATATATTTCACTTTACTAGTTACAATGTCAAAAATGTAATATATTTGCATTACATATTACTGTCTTAAAAATGTAACTTTTGGCAAAACATCTTAAATATCTAACACGACTTCTAACCCCTGTAACTTCAATGTACATTTTACACAAGTGTCACACCACACGATTTTATTCAAATTAAGTCCTAGTTCCTTTGCATGCCTTCCATATCATGGTATGTTTGTTAAATCTAATCAAAAGAAGGTGCTGAAAGTACTCATCAAAAAAGATGGTTGACAAAGATTAGATGTCTGAAGTCTTACAGCAGATGGTTAGGAAAACAGTGTGAAAAAAGTTTAAATGTACAGTCGATCTTTTCCTCAGCCGTCCTGATTCTCTGATGTTTTAGTTTTGGGCAACAGGAAGTGGATCTTGTTCTAGTGTATCCAACCTTATTTGGTCTGTTTCATTAGTTTGCCAGAATTTTTTTTTTAAACGCGATTGTGACTTGAGTTACTGACATTGTAACTAGTAATATATTGCTGTATATTTAGTAAGTAATGCATTACATTACTCAGTTACTGAAAAAAGTAATATATTCCTGTAACTAATTTCTTTTGTAACGCATTACTCCCAACACTGATTATTTTTAGCTTCTTGCTCTTTTTTGCACATAGTACCAGCACATAATGACTCTCAATGAAAGTCATTAGAATTGAATGTCTGCTTGATTTTTAACTTTATATTGTATAAAAATGTCTTATGCTACAAATACATGTCAGTGTTAGAGCTTTTTTTTCTGCTCTGTGCAACTGCAGATCAAGATAGGGGATCAACATACAGATAAATACCTTGACGGCCAGTCTTTAGATTGTCTTTTTTGTACCTTGGGGCACAATAATATTCAGTGTAGCATGTCTCCTGGATGCCTCCTTGGTGAGGTTTTCTGGACACATCCCACACAGAGGAAGACCCAGGACATGCTGGAGGGAGTATGTTTTTCGGCTGGCGTGGGAAGGCCTCGGGATTCCTCAAAAGGAGCTAGCCCAAGTGGCTGCGGAGAGGGAAGTCTGGGTCTCTCTGCTTAAGCTGCTGCCTTTGCCACCCGACCAAGGATAAAATGGAAGAAGATGGATGGATGGATGGATCTCATCCAAGTGACTCTAAATTGATAGATTGATGGATGGAATTTTTATATTTACTGGTTCACAAAGGTCCTTAAAATACATTGGATTTTGCTGTTTCAGCTAGTTTTAGGCCTCATTTATCCATGAACATCTTTTTGATCAATTCTTGCCAGATTTTTGCTGTGTTTTAGTGTTCTTTACACATCGACCCAAAACTGCCAGCTTGTGAGCTGAAGGAACTGTGATGAACTTTAGCAGATCTTTTTTCTAGACATTCACTGAGCTCACCACCATGTCTGTGTCTGTGTGTATCTATGTCAAAGTCTATAAAGCTTTGTCTCTGAACCAGTACACTGGAGAACAGGGTCAGGATGAGATTCAAGTCTGCTGCCAGGAACAAATTCTTAGTTCACCAGCAGACACTCAGCATGGTATACGCTTTCTATTCACATTCAAGCAGGGGATCTTCAGCAAGTGACTAAGGCCACGTCCACACTAAGCCGGATAATGCCTTAAACGTATAAGTATTTTGTCTACACCCCCCTATCGTCCACACTAACACTTTGTTTGTGGTCTGTGGCCAGATAACTATAAGTAGCCTGGTAAGAGAGCCATCTAACTGTTATCTCAACGGCTAAATGAGCACGTCTGGACGCAACTTATCCGGTACCCGGCTAAATCAGAGCAGCGACGTCAATCAAATGCTGCGTCCTAAGTTGATGACGACAACAACGCGACACCAGATAATGACAACAGCAAAGATGGAGACGAGTCTCGCTATGCTACTGCTTCTTTTGCAAATTCAGACGTTTGCAAAGTTAACCTTAATCTACTTGCGGATGAGAAGGCGACACCGGAGGCGATCCAGGAGGCAACGCAGGATTACAGGACTCCCAGAAACATTATATGCGAGACGGCGACTTAATACCGAGCGTCGATTTTGGGTCAGCCCTGGCAGAACCTCGGCCTGGTGGGATATGTTTCTCCAACAACGTGTTGTGCCAGAGCAATGGCGAGAAAACTTTCGGATGTCCCAGTCAGCTCTGGTCCAGCTCAGCGAAAGATTGCGTCCGTATTTGGAGAAGCAGACGACGACGATGAGAGCTGCTGTGGATGTCTTCACAAAGGTTGTGTGTGCACTGTATTACTTGTATGACGAGGGAAGACTACGAAAAACAGCTAATGCTTTTGGACTGTCGAGGCAATCAGTTTCCGTTTTTGTCCGAGATGTTTGTAGAGCTATTACTTATTATCTGGGTCCAGTCTACATAAAGCCCCCAAGAACAGAAACTGAAGTCCAGGATGTTGTGGCTAATTTCTATTCGTGCCATGGCATGCCACAGTGTTTGGGGGCAATTGACTGCACACACATCGAGATAAAGCAACCGGCATGCAAATCAACTAGTTTTCTTAATAGAAAGGGCAGATACTCCTATAATGTACAAGCAGTGTGCGATTACAAGTAGTGTTTTATTGATGTTATTGTGAAATGGCCTGGTAGTGTACATGATGGGCGTATCTTCGCAAATTCCATTATATGCACAGAGCTAAAAGATGGAACTATACCTCCCTGTCCTAAACAGCTATTGGAAGAGGACGGCCCTGTTCCCGTGTTTCTTTTGGGGGACCCTGCTTACCCGCTGACGCCATATCTCATGAAAGAGTACCCCAACGGTGGGGCCTCCCCACAAGAGCAGTATTATGGATTTTCACTTTGCAAGGCTCGCAAGCCATTTTCATTAAAGATTTTATACTTTTATCCTATCTCTGTTGTGATTTTTTAAAAATGAATTCAGGATCAATCCTAAATTGGCAATAAAAATAATCAGCGTGTTTTTCCATTAATCTTTTAGAAATAAAAAAAATGTATATAATCAGGCTCTGCTTACAGAAATACGAATTAAGCACGTAAACCATGAGGTCTCAAGTATGCTGCCTTCATGCGGTATGGGAAACATGATGTTTTCCACTTGTCAAGTGGAAATTACATGTGCGTCATGTTCAAGTGCTTCTCTTTCTTTACTTGGGTAAAACTGTATTTTGATAAACGACACCAAGTGTTAAAGGCAACGTTATTAAGGTTATAAGGTCAAAGTTGAACTCACATAGGCGAAACGGGTAGCATGACAAAAAAATTCCAGTGGTAAGTACAACGCGAGTGGGTGTTAGTGTGCAATTGCGTTGTTGCTTTATGGTATTTACAATAATTACGAGAGCACTTGAAGGCAGCGTCATTTTTGGGTCAGAGCACGTAACCGTTCAACACCACAACTACGTTCCCACAGATATTAGGCAGATGTTACGTCAAACTTCCATAACTTATATTGTAGCGTTGAGTCCTCATGGGTTTCTGGTTATATTTTGTAAATGTGTTTCTGTAACTGGTATGTTCAAAATGGCATCAGGTTTATTTATTAATGAACAAGACTCTGAATCACAAACAAAGGTTTAATAAAATAAATACAAACAAATGAAAATCACACATGACCTCCGCACAACACTGCACACAATTTAAAACAAAACTATTTACAAATGATAAAAAGGGGTTGGGTTCAAATGTGTGTGTAATCGGAATATGTGGAGCTGGGAGAGGAGTGTGGCCAGTAATCAGCCCTGTATTGCCGTACTGGGGTGTAGGGGGAATTAGGGCATTGTGTCCCTAAATGTAATGGTGTTTGTGGTTGCGGTGGAGGAGTCTGCTGTGAGGTTATGTGCGTTACCAGCACTTCAATGTTCCTGGAAATTCGGTCTATACTCTGTATGAACATTCTGTCCACCTCCTCTTGCCTCTCTTCATGCCGCAGGAAACGCTCATCTTGTAGCTGCAGTCCCTCTTCCTGCCTTTCCAATCTTTCCTCCTGCTGCCGTCTCAGCTCTACATCTTGTTGCGCCGGGGTTGGCTTCTTCCTCAGTTTATTATGTCTGACTGACCCTGTCGACCCGTGTCCACAGCCTGTCGATAACGAATGCGAATGTTTTTCAGCTTTGTTGTGAGGATGGCTGTTCAAGAATGAAAAGGGTGCATTGATTAGTGGCACGCAAACACTCATGGTTCATGCTTCAATCAAAATAAGTTCAAAAAGAGAAATTACAGAGGCACTCTGAAGTTGAACAATTATTTTACAAAAGGCTTTAATGAAACATGGCAAGGCCTGTTAAAAAGCACATGGGCCTACGCGTTGCGGCCATATTGGTCTTTATCATGAAGCCAGCTATGGCCGCAACGCTACTTCTCAAACTAACAAGTTCCTTTGTAGGCTTATCTTTTCATAAACAAAAACATACCTTTTGTTATTTCTTCCTCCTTGTGAGGAAAATCCTTTGCAGTCGCAATGGCCTCCTCTGGCGAGGGATAAGACTCCTGGAAGCGTGCAAGAATGTCGCCATATTTTGTCAGGACTGACTCCCAGTCCACATTTTGTAGCGTCATGGCAGCTTTGTAGTCTTCTGTCACTTTTAATAATAAGTTGACCTTGTCGTCGGTCCACACCACAAACTCTCTCTTCCTCTGAGCAGCCATTGTTCTCTTCGGACAAGGAAATATTATGAACTGTGCTTGGAGCTTCTTGTTTATATTATGTAGGCGCCGACAGTGACGTAGATTATAAGCGTCAATCTGTGTTCTTTTTGTTTTTCCCCGCGCATGCCCAGTACATGCATAGGTCGGCATTGGATTGCACAATCATGGGACCTTAAACGGACCTTAAACGGAGCGTAAATGGTCGTGTTGAGTGGATAACATTAGGCGTCTAACTCCCCGTGTAACCTTATCCGGCTTAATGTGGACGTAGCCTAAGGCAACACATGAATATATTTGGACATGTAATCAGGGCATAGGCCACCAATTAGAAGGGCTAGTGCGTGTGTGATTGTATGTGTGTATGTTTTTGTGGCCCATTAGTCCCAGCAGGGGACAGAGACAGAGCCCAAAGGAGGGGAACAAAGTGCATTCAGAGTTTGTAATCCAATTCTGAAGGCTGTCTTTCAGAAATGAAGTAGTGTGTGTGTTTACCAGACTGAGTGGGGTACGAGAAGTAGCCGAGAGTAGATCTTTAATGTGAAAGTAAAGTAGGGGAGAGGTCAGATTACGTCCCTCATCTCTCCTCCCATAATGTTCATCTGCTTTTAAAATCCATGACTACCTCTCTCTGGGGTGGCTGCTTCATTTTACAACCCCCACAAAGAGCTCTATGGGCCTCTGTTCGATAACTCAGTAACTAAGTCCTTTTATTTGAGTCTCAAGTTTCTCACTTTAGCTTTTCAGGGTCCTGGACACGAAATATAAATGGCTCAGACATAGAAGGAAAAAAAAGAGAGTGTAACGGATTTGGGGTGTCGCAAGCATACATTACCTGAAAACACTTAATTATTATCTGGTACACGATGATGTAAGACCTTAAAAACGTATGCAGACTGCTTCTACAAATATTTGTGAAAAAATGGGTCTTTATCAGGAGTTCATTTGATTCTTAAGCGGGCCCATGACAGGGTGCCACCTTCACCTTAAGTCCTGTCAGGAAATTTCCCCACTACTAAATATTCTACAGTTGACTGTTTTTAGTGTTGTAACAATGTGGAAGCATAGATGTTTTTTTTCTTTACCAGCATAGAAAAACAGCCTGCACACAAAATGCGCAGAGCAATTACTTCATTTGTAAACTGAGATATAAAACCCACCTCAAGCAATTTCCTTTACACACCATTTACACACATAATCCAAAGAAAAAAAATTGAGCAGATCAAATAAATCTTTAAAAAAAATTTTATTATACATGACTTACTCACGGCAAGTTCAAAACAGTTCGCAAATGGTGCGCACGTGGTGCACTAGCAACTTAACATGTAAATGCATTAGCCTACTAAACATGTGGGTATGCTAGCTTACTTTCCACAGGGTAACTCACATACAACTCATTAACAGCTTATAGCTGTTACATTCCACCCAAAACAGCACATCCAACAAACAAACAAAAATCACATGAATCACTTCGGTCATCACAGAAGTTCAAAACTCACCAGGATATTGTTCAACAACACGTACAACCTCCTTGCTTAACAGGTTACAGGGCCGAACCTTCCACAGCAACTTTGCACATCTACAAAACAATTTTAACACTCAAAAACATGTCTTTTGACGGTTAAAACGGTTTTAGTCATCTGACCCAGCGAGAAATATAACGAGGTCTACCTCGCTCCGTGTGGCTGACACATTGAAAGAAAGCTACCAGCTCTTAGCAGAGATTTTTCCGTGAGCAACACTGCCGTGTCTCACAGTAAACAGGGAGTTTTTCTGTTGCGGTGCATTCACGGTATGTACGGAAAAATGACATCCTCGGCGGGAATTTACATTTCAGAATAAAAAAAATAAAAAAATGTAAACAGAACAAATTTGCAAGTAAAATAACCATGGGTTACATGGACATTTTTTGAAAGAGACATACAGACCAGCTACTTCAAGGATCTGCTGCACACATGGATGGGAAAACACCAGCCTAGTCAGAATCATCAGAAAGAAACAACATGGGTTCAAACACTGAGTTGACATAAGGGGGTTCCGTCTGAGGATCTCTGAACCACTATGTCTGCAGTTCCTAAGGTTTCACGAGGTTCACTGGGGATCAGCCACAGAGTCAGCCTCACTGCCGGTACCCACTGAGGGAGCAACAACCGGCCAAGCACTTTGATTTGTGGAGTAGGACATACCCCATTTACAGGGCAGAATACTCCCAGGGGTAATGTCGTGGTTTTGGTAGTATACCTCATTCCCTAGTTAGAGAGTTGAGAAAAAAAAAAAAAAAAGGGGGGTTGGGGTGGGGTCATGTTAACAGACCTACACACCTATTATTATGGACTGTTATGTTGTAAATTTCTGAGCAGGCACTGACTATGTGGGACATTTTCATTTAATGGGGAGGAATATGTTACAGTATGTATTCCACGTATTATTATGTGTACAGAACTGGAGCGTTATCAGCTGGCGTAGTAATTGTAGGTCCGACAAAAATAATGCAGAACAAGACTAGCCCGTGTTACAGTGTGTTGCCCTAAATAAAAGGGCGCTCCAGCTGGTGGCTAAATTGTACCTTCAGCTTTATTATTGTCGAATGCAACAAGGGAAGTCGGGAGATACAACGACCAGTTTCTTCAGGACTGCACTCTAACGTGCAAAGCAAGGACCATGACAACATGAAGGGGTGGATCCAATTCTCCTGGCTGGAATGACTTCATGAGGGAATAGGATCCTTCATTCTAAAATGTTTTCAGGAGTCTTGAGAAACTAAATATGTTCTGAATTGAATAATCCAACCTGAAAACAGTGCTTGACAGGGGTTTTGTTATGATTCTAGGTGGCGCTGTGCAGGTATTAGGCCAATTTCACCAAATATTTCCATACATATGTGTTTAGGACAGGAGTAGAATGCATGTTGTTGAATTTGGAGCAGATCAGATGATGTGTGTGGATATTAGAACCAAACGTATTTCCATGGCGTGACATGAGGATTCGCCATGCTGCTACAGCCACACCCTCCTTCCAAACATCTGAGCTCTGGACAAAAAACATTAAAGCAGCCTCTCCAGTCATTGTCCACAGGGAGATTTAATTAGATAAAGGAAGCCAAATAACCACCTTATTTACATTGCACTTCTTGTTGGCAGGGGGCGGGATTAGATGAGTAAATTACTTCAATACAGTGTTAATTGGTGGTATGTGATGACGGCCCTGAAGTATGGTAGACCTGTGACGTTTAATGTGCAGGATAATAGAGTTTGTAATTATGTGGCGAAGAGGTACGACTGTGGACATGGCCACGCCAACATGCTATGATAGAGCCAAATCCTTCTAGAAAAGTCTTGTCCCCGAAGTTTAAGATACTCAGTCATTTGTAACTGTATAAGTCATGAATTGAAAGATGAGTTTTTTTTCATGTGACATGTATAAATACAAGAAAATGACAGTTTCGATTTAAAATGGCTGAGTTGCTGTGATGTTTTGAAGTGGGTTCAAAATAATTTTTTGGTAAAGGATATCACAACATACATACGTGTGCTGAATTTCAATTTCCTATATAAAAGCAACAGATTATGTTTATAATTGTAATACTCCTAGGGGGCGCTGTGCCGGAATTAGACCCCATCAAGGAAATAGATGCATGTATATCTCTTACAGGTTGGGCCAATATCCATATTCTTGATTTGTGTTTAGATCATATAATGCCTATGGAAATTTGAAACAATCGTATTTTAATGGCATGCAGCCCAGCTTAACCATGCCGCAGCATCCACACCCTTTTTCCAAAACTGTCAGCAGTGGGTAAGAACCTAATACAATTTATTTTCCATCACTGACCAAAGCAAAAATTTTGATTAAATAAAGGGAGGCAAATAAGGACCTTTCACTGTAAAACATTGCACTTCCTGTTCTTAGGGGCGAGGCTTAAGAGATGTCTGCATATGACCATCTAGGACTGCCAGGGACCTGATAAACATCCAACATAAAAGTTTTCCCCAGTCTGTGTTTTTCTGAAGAGGAGTTGTAACTGTTTTAATATTTATGGCAAGAATCCTATGTTTGTGACCTAGCCACGCCCACCTGGTTCTATGCAGAATCATTCCTGTGATAGCCTTTGATCGCCACTGCCTAAAGTCTCTCCACGTGGTTTAGAAGTGTGTAAGTCAGAATTTCATGGAGCAGTTCGATCAAGTACGACATCATTAAACGGCAGAAGACGGTGTGTTTGATTCAAAATGGCCGACTTTCTTGCTGTTTTTGGACTATGGCGCTTAGACTGTTTTATAGTTACTGAAGCACTACATTTGTGTGTTTAATGAAATTGTGCTCAGATGAATTATGGCTTGGGACTGATGTTTTTAAGGGTTGCAGGGGGCGCTGTGGAGTAATTTAGCCATACCCACCAAATATTAGCATACACAATACTCTGGACATGGACTAATAACCATCATGTTGACTCTGGTTAAGATTGGATGAGTTTTGTGGAAATTAGAGTCAAACGTATGGCCGTGGCGTGAAGCCGCAGTTCGCCATGCTGCCAAAGCCACACCCATTTGTGAAGATCCTCTGCATTGGACAGAGTTACCCCAACTGGTTACCAGCTGCTGTGCTGCACTGTTATGCTAATTTGCTCAACTGTGTAAATTCTGGAACTTTCAAGGCAAAACATTATACTTCCTGTTCTGAGGGGGCGGGGCTTAGGTTATGTCAAGATTTAACCTTCTATGGTCATCAGGGACGTTAGGAACATCCTCCAGAGAAGGTTTCAACCTACTCTGACTTTCTGAAGAGCAGTTCTAACTGTTTCAATATTTATCGCGGGAAGCTTATGTTTGAGGCATAGCCACACCACCAGGTTCAATGCAGAAAAATTCCTTTGATAACTTTTGATCCCCAATCCCTTCTGTCTCTGTTCCCTGGTTTAGAAGTCTCTAGGTCAAAAGCTGTAGGAGGAGTTCGATCAAATACGACGTGTACAAATGGCACAAAACGGCGTGTTTGATTCAAAACAGCTGACTTTCTGTTGGTTTTGGACCATGGCTCCAAGAGACTTTTTTGTAGATCTTTAGGCACTACATATGTGTGTTAAAGGACATTGTAGTCAGATAAAGTATGGCTTGGGGCTGGTGTTTTTAAGGGTTTTAGGTGGCTCTGTGGAGTAATTAGGCCACGCCCACCAGATATGACGCTACGTAACTCTCCAGGGATGGACTAATATCCATCATGTCAAATCTGGTTAGGATTAGATAATTATTCTGGATATTAGAGCCAAATGTATGGTCATGGTGTGAATACTCACTTCTCCATGCTGCCACCGCCACATTCTTTTATGAAAACCCTCAGTACTGGACACAGAGTTACCCCAACTGATGTAGAGCCGCTGTGCAGCGTTGTTATGCTAATTTGCTCAATTGTGTAAATTCTGGAAATTTCACAGCAAAACATTACACTTCCTGTTCTGAGGAGGTGGGGCTTAAGTGATGTCAATGTTTGAAGATATAGGATCGTCAGGGACGTGATGAACATCCGCCACAAAAGGTTTCACCCTTCTGTGACTTTCTGAAGAAGAGTTATAACTGTTTTAATATTTTTGGCGTGTAGTCAAAGTTTGAGGTCTGGCCACACGCCTTTAACATAATGGAAAACTCAAACCTTTGATAACTTTGATAAGCTCCCCCATGCTTGAAGGCCATCTCGCCCAATTTACAAGCTGATTGGTTGAAACCTGTGGGAGGAGTTCGATCAAATGCGGAAATGTCAAAAACGGGGTCAAAATGACATATTCAAACCGAGACTTCCTGTAATTTTGGGACCATGATGTCTTGAGGCTTTTTGGTAGGGCTCCGGAAGCTCTACAACTCTGCGAAATGGCATGTCTGTACGATGAAATAAGGTCAATGCCAAGGCCATTTTGAAAAATTCCAGGTGGCGCCACTGAGCCATTTCGCTTGCAATTTTTTTGAAACCCTTAAAATACGTAAATTTCACACACTCCTGACGCCACTGCCAAATATTGTATTTTTGAATATGTTCCGGCCTCCAAAAAGCCAATTCATTTGGGACAAGAAAAAGAAACAGTACAGATACAATAGGCCTTCGCAGCCCCAAGCTGCTCGGGCCTAATAAAAAAAAAAAACATTGGAGATGTAATAGGCCTTCGCAGCGCTTAGCTGCTCGGGCCTAATAACTAAAGCTCAAAACTTAAACACCTTAACATCAGGACGTGTCTGCTGAAAGTTTTACCGGTTGTGTATGATTTATTTTTCTTTAATTGTATTTTGTTTGTTTAATTTCTTTAATCTGTTCATAATTTGCTTTTTATCAAGTGAAGCACTTTGTGCTGATTGTATCATGAAAAAGGCTCTTCAAATAAAATTCAATATGAAGTTTGGACCAGAATGTCAATCAAGGTTCCACTTGCCTCTCTAAGACTATTGATGTGCTATATTTGCTCTTGTTTTATTAAGATAAGCTCTAATGTCCATTTTGGAATAAAAACTATCTTCTTTACTTCCCCCCTAAATTTGCAGTAATAGCTGTCGTGATTGATATTTTTTTTAGGGCTACTTTATATAACAGTCTCGTATTGAATATGTTTATATAATCTTTAGTTAGTATTCAGAAAGTAAAAGTCTGTTTTTATTAGCTTGCATGATAGTAAAGAAATGTTTTGTCAAGTATTGTTTATGGGGGAAAGCTTTTAAGTCGTAAAACTCTAGGCTAAAGTTTACTGCATGTTGTAAAAGTAGGATGCGGAGATAAGAAACAGAGTAGGGAGTAGACAGTCATAAACAGACCGGACGGTTACAGCGATAACTCAGGAAACCTTGAGAATAAACGTTTGGTGTAATAAAAATCTAGGGGGAAGAGAATAGACATGTGACTACGTTCTTTGTTCTTCTTTAATAAAAATGGTACACCCCTGTATACGACGGTTCAGTTCAGTTCAACTCAGTTCTGACTGTTCCCCATCTGCAGATGTGTATGAGTGTGAAACAGAAATTCTGTGTCTGTGCATTATTTCACTCTCTGTCTCTCAGCTCTGATTTTATTTTGAAAAACTCCCGCCGGGGTAAATGTTGGCGCCCCTACACTCTCCGGAAGCGAGTGCCGATCGCATGGGAACGAGGAGCCAACACATGGTGGAGGATGCGTGCTCCGTAATTCGGTCTTAGGTTGTTTCGGAGCTGGAAGAGATTGAGTGTGAGTAGTAAACTGTGGCATAACTGGTTGATGCGTGTGTTTGTGACATTGCAGTAATTTTGTGTTTTTTCCTTGGAGTTCAACAGAGAATCGGAGAGCGACTGGATTGATCCTTGCTAAATCAGCACCCGGGTGGTTTTGTATCAATCTGGAACAGCGCTAACACCAAATTAATAGGTATTGATTGATCTAACCGTTCTCCGTTTAATGTTGATGTGTTGTTTTTTTGGTTAAGGGCCGACCAAGGTGTGGATCGGGCTCGAGGGTGGCCGTCCGGCCCAGCCAGGACGCTGGTTTGGGACCTCTTTAGCTGGCAAACGTATTTAGCGGCAGGCAGGGCCCGGGAGCCCTCTGACTGCTAACGGATTACTTTGGAGTGGCTGCGTTTTCTTCCAAAATGCGCGACTGAGCATCGCAAACGTTGGAAGTGAGGATTAGGGTCCAGTTGTTGGTCGGCCCGGTTTGAGGTTAGTGTTTGATAAATATTGTAAAATTACTGTACTTGTTTTTGGTGTGATTGTGGGTGTGCTTGGACGGAGTGGAGGCTAGGGAAGAAAGCTACTAGGTAGCTTTTTGCACACCGGCCTCATATAAACTCCTCATTTAGGGGAACTAACTGACTGAATCTAAAACCATAATTCCTCTGCGAATTTTAAACGCCTAGTCGATGCCCTCGTTTTCTGTTTGTGCAGATTGCGTAGAAGCTTGGCATTGTAGAGGAATAATGGGAACTATCATTTTCGGTTAAGTTACAGTACCACCATATTTACCTTACAGCTAACATACAGTGTGTGTGAGTCTCGCCTGGAATAAAGGCGTTCAACCTTGTACACTTACGTAAACACGTCTAAAGCATTGTTTAACACATATATAGGACTATTGTTATGGATAACTGGTAGTAAACTCTTTAGAATATATATATAAAATAACTTTATTGTAAAGAAGCGGCACCGTTTTGTTCAGATTGAGCTGGGGTGCTCATGCTTACAGCTACATTCTGGTAGCCTAGCTTCCGACCGGTATTTGTTTGACACGGTTAAACAGCTATTAGAGTTTATTGGAGACGAAGTGTGGTTCTGCTGGAGGCATTTTGTTTTTGTCTTTGGTTGGTTTACTTATGAGTACAGTTTGTTCGGTTTAACATTGTAGTGAAGAATTAGCCGTCTTTGTCCCGGGTGTTTTTTTTTTCCGTTCCGCATGGTGACCCGGAAGTTCTATTGTGTTTGACTTGGTCCGCTAACTCGGTCGACTTCTTTTTTGTAAAAACGATCTACGATTGTGTTACAAAGCTAGTTTTACAGATATTTTTTCGGTTTGTTTTAATGATAAATGAGACTGCTTTTATATTGGGAGAATTCTATTTCTTTGTGTGATTCGTGGAAGTGTCCGTCGCGGGTTTTGCCGCCGGCCGGACTTCATTAAAATTCTTTGTGTTTTAGACAAAACAGCTGATGTCTCAGTATATAAATAAATTAATGAGAAAATAAAAAGTTCGTTATAAACCTTTTTAGATTTCCTTCGTTTCGGCTTTGCATAAATCATTATTAAGGTTAATGTTATATGACTAAAATAATACATAAACCACTTCACTATAAAGAATAAAAATAAATAGGTTAAATAACATACTGCCTGTCTTTACTATTAACTGCATTAATATTGGGATAAATTTGGCCTACTAATTGATAGTTTTTCAATTAAAATAAATAATTTACAGAGTTATTACAAATTGCCTACTTCAATTTTAATCCATTTTGGATTTTGTTTTAAACTTTCAATGGCAGCCGAATATAAATTGCTTCCTGCTCCATTGGGACACGAGTGGCTCACGTTAGATGCCCAATTGTTAGTATACATTTCAAAACTATATTCTGTATTAGTTGATAAGCCCGGTGAAACAGATAAAAAGCAGTTTCAAGCCGACATGAAGGCCATGTGGTCTCGGCATGCTGCTAGTGGTGAACATAAGAGGTGTCTCTCTCAGATGTGTTTTGAGGAAGGAAAGCGTTTTGCAGGAAAAGCTAAAACAGCTAGGAGCATCACTGGTGCTAAGAAGAGATACTTAAAAACTGAGAAAATGTGGAAGACATGGGGTTTAACGGGTCAAGGCATTGATCATTTGTGTGTTACTGCAGATAATGTTTATTCGGCAGACCAGACTCCTCCGCCTTATCAAAATATGTATCCCGTCTTGTCTACATCTGGTAAAACAAACATTTCTTGGGGGTTGGAAACTGACAATGGCCAGAGCGTACTTCAAAGCACGCAGGCTACATCACAGAGGTGTGCACCACCCTCTCTGGGTACCTCTCCTGCTTCCCCCGCTTTCCCCCTCCCTTCAAACACTGCAGTCTTACACTGGAGTGGCCCATCAAAGAGGTCTGTGGCCCATGACCCATTAACTAATAAACCACAGGGTGATCTGAAGGTGGACGATGAGGGACAGGATTATAAATTGCATTTTGAGGTCACCGGTAAAGGAACTGTAGCACACACTGCGGAGGAGGACAGACAGTTGTTGAACTTAGTTAAAAACAGAACAGACCAGGAGACTGATAAATTGTTTTTGGCTTACAATGGTAGATTAATGGAGGAAATAGAGCAGCACGAACACAGGTTAAATAAAGTTCAACAACAGATGGATGGGGTCCTGAAGGATCAGGACAGATTAACATCTTTGGTGCGAGGGCAGGCTGCTGACCTTCGGGGGAGTACCAGCCCCACTAAAAGTGATGAATGTGCAACAGTTGGACAGGTTAACGACGTACAGACGTTGAGAGTTGACCAGGGCGAGGGGGTTTATCAGAATACCAGAACTCATGGGGGCCCTGATTTAATGCTTCCTGTAGTGGGAGCTTCAGATGGTTCAGGAATTCACAAACCATCGGAGAGACACATAACACATTATTTACAAGAAGCTCAAGATTCTGCTGTGGAGGATAAGAAAATGGAGACTGCTTTGCTGAAGCTCCAATTAAAAGAGGCTCAGAATAAATTGAGTGACTTATATCAGTCAATAAAAGTGAATCAGATGGTGGCTAAAGCAGCGCCGACTGTTGGATCAGCTACAGTGTTGCCTTCCTTTCCTGTAATGTATGCTGCAGCCGCACCGAATCAGCCATTTGCTGCTCCTTATCAGACATGGCACTCTCGGGGACGGTCACGTGGAAGGGCCAGGTTTGGTGGTAATAGAGGCCTGGGAAGAGGGCAGCCAGGTGCTGGCGGTTGTCGGAGGTGTGGCTCAAATGAGCACTGGGTGAGGGAATGTCCACATCCACGAGAGGGCGCTATTCCTCCCGGTCAGCCACCTTCACATTTTGCTCCGAATCAGCATATGGTTCCTCCCTACTATCAAGGAGGACAGGGGGGGCCTCAGTTTTGACAATGCCCGCAGAGTACCTTGGTGAGCAGGACTAAGGGGGATCCAATGCTCACAATGGACATATATGGACATTCATTGCCATTCTTGGTGGACACTGGTGCTACTTTCAGCACGCTGGACAGAGTTTTGCCAGACGTCAATTTTTCTGGGAACACAGTGTCTGTGATGGGCATCTCTGGGGCTCCGATGATTCTCCCTGTCACTCAACCATTGCCTGTTGCGGTGGGAGGTCAAAGACTATCACATCCTTTTGTCATTGCTCAAAACACTCCTGTCAACTTGTTAGGCAGAGATCTGCTTATCAAACTGGGTGCTACTATCCTGTGTACCCCTGATGGACTTATGGTGACTTTTCCGAATGGACATACACATTGCTGTGACACCATGAGTGGTCAATTTTTGCTGAAAGATGACACTTCACAAGTGGCTGATATTTTCTGGGCCAGATTGACTACGATGTCTGCAAGTGAATCTTCTGCGGCTGAATTTCTGAGATGCTGGAAGCCGTGGCTGCTTGAACTCCAGCCTTTTGTTCCACCGCCTGACCCATTGCATGTAACCCTCCTATATGAGAGGGGCGATCCTACTTTGTATCAGGAAAAATTTGAAACGGAACTTGGAGGACAAACTTGGTCTGTGGCTTCGGGTCCATGCTTTGTGGGGAAGGAGGGTGTTGCACTGTTTGCTGATCTGACTTCAGAGCAGCATAAATGGTATATGATGGAAGCTGAAGCGCTTCCGCACATATCGCTATTGTTGCATCCAAAACATCAAGCTAATGATTTGGGGGGAATGGTTAAAAGGGGAGTTGCATTAAAGGATTGGGTTCCTACCCAGGTACCTGCGGTCTGTTTTTCTTCTTCTCAGATGTACAAAATAGACACGCAGCTCTCAGACACTACTTTTTTGGAACATTTGCAGCTTTCTAGAAATCATGGCAGAGAAACAACAGATCATCCTGATGCAGTGGAGGCATTAAAGGTCGTGCCTGACTCTTTGTGGTCAGATGGTCCCACTGATGTTGGTCTAGTGCATACAACACCCATCACATTTGAGATGAAACATTCTGATCCAATTTGGCGTCCGCAGTATCCACATAAACCTCAGGCTGAAGAAGGTATTGCAGACACTATTGCAGGGTTACTTGAAGTAGGAGTTTTAGAACCATCAGATTCTCCATATAACACCCCTATTCTTCCTGTAGAAAAACAAGGTACTGGTAAATACAGAATGGCACATGATTTGCGTGCTGTCAATGAGGCCCTCAAAACCCCTCCCATTGCTACGCCCAATCCGTATACGGCTTTGGCATCTCTTACACCTGATTTGAAATGGTTTACCTGCATAGATTTGGCTAACGCGTTTTTCTGTTTACCCCTCCATCCTTCTGTCAGGGATGTTTTTTCATTTACATTCAGAGGAAGGAAGCTACGTTATAGTAGGCTTCCGCAGGGTTTCGCTTTGAGTCCAGGTTTGTTTAATCAGGTTTTGAAGCAGTCATTAAGCACTGTACAGCTCCCTCCAGGCTGTGTTTTGACCCAGTATGTGGACGATTTAATTTTGGCGGCCCCTACTGTTGAATCATGCATAGCAGCTACTCTAGCTGTGTTACAACATCTGGGGAGAGAGGGTTATAAAGTCTCCCGTGATAAGCTTCAGTTGGTCAGACAGGAGGTCCAGTTCCTGGGGCGGAAGGTGACAGCTCAAGGCGCTGGACTGACTGACACCCACAAAAATGCTATTTTGGCTCATTCAAAACCTCTAACTGTTAAATCAATGCTGTCATTTCTGGGACTGACAAATTTTTCCAGACATTATGTGCCTCATTACACGGACCTAACCACACCACTCAGAGCGCTTGTAAATGCTCATGGTATGAAGAATCTGCATGCTAAATTAGTATGGAATATACCAGCTGAGGAGGCATTTATTAAGTTGAAACAGGCTCTAGCACAAGCAGCTGATTTGGCCACTCCTGACTATACATGTCCATTTTTTCTCAACACATCAGAGACAGATGGGATTGTTAATGGCATTTTGTTTCAGAAAAAGTGTGGTCAGAGACAGATTCTTATGTATCTTAGCATAAAGCTGCAAGCTATTGAAATGAGACAGCCACCTTGCAAGAGACACGCATCCGGTATTGCTCATCTAGTGGAAAAAACATCACACATTGTCAGGGGTTATCCACTTCATATTTTGACATCTCATGGGGTCATGGCATTGGTTAATTCTGAGATGTTTACTCTTTCAACTTTGCGTAAACAGCGAATTAGCAGAGTTTTGGAAGCACCGAACATTGTTTTTACGCATGAAGGAATAAACATGGCTGACCAAATGACCATCTCTGGGGAGCAGCATGACTGTGTCAGACTGAATTCGGTTGCTCAAAAAATGCGTCCTGATTTGCGATCTGACCCTTTGCCTTCAGGTGTTGTGCTTTATACAGATGGTTGCTGTTTTAGGGATTCGCAGGGGCAGTTGAGATCAGGTTTTGCAATAGTAGAGCAAAATGGGGATTCCTTTCAGACTGTTGTTTCTGGGAAGCTTGATGGCAAGCAGAGCGCACAGCGTGCTGAAATAAGGGCTCTTATTGAAGCATGCAAGTGGGGCAGAGATAAAGATGTGACGATTTACACTGATTCGAATTATGGGTTTTCTGTCATTCATTATGAATTACCGCAGTGGAAGAGAGCAGGTTTTGTTACCACTACGGGTAAGCCTATACAGCATCATGCGGACATTATGGAACTTTTGGATGTTGTCATGTTGCCGGCTAACCTTGCTGTTCTTAAGTGTAAGGGTCACAGCAAGGCTGACACTGTTGATGCGCGTGGAAATGCTGCGGCAGATTTGGCTGCAAAAGAGGCAGCGGGTTACCTGTCACGTGTCCACACACAGCTGATTGTCACGTCAGCGTAGGAACTGTCAGACAGTTTTACTGAGGAATTGCAGTTGGCGCAGCAGGCTGCTGCGCCACAGGAGATGACTGTGTGGAAGGATAGAGGTGCTGTTTTTGTTGATGGTTTTTGGCGTGGGCCTGATGGCCGTTTGGTTTTACCTGCCGCGTTAAAACACACCCTTTTTCAGGAGGCTCATGGTGTGGCACATGTGTCATACACTCAGATGAAACGTAATCTTTGTTTTTGGTGGCATCCTTTCCTGCCACATATGATTAAGAGTTTTTTGAGTGAATGTGTGGTGTGTGGTCAATTTAATCCTAAGTCTACTATCAAGCCAGAAATGGGAGCCTTCCAGGACTTGTGCAGGCCTGGCGAGGAGATCGTGATCGATTATACAGATATAGGGACACCTGTTAGGGGTTTCCGATACCTGTTAGTGATTATTGATTCATTGACCTCGTGCTTTTCTGCTTTTCCTGCTAGACGAGAGACTTCTCAAACGGTGGTGAAATCTTTGATTAACCACTGGATTCCGTGCCATGGCTTTCCGACTAAGGTCAGGTCTGACAATGGCACACATTTTAAAAATAAACATCTCCGGCAGGTTGAGGAACAGATGGGAATAACCCACAAGTTCGGCACTGTTTATCATCCGCAATCGCAAGGTGTTGTCGAGCGTTCTAATTCTACTATAAAGTTGAAGCTGGCAAAGATTTCAGCTCAGACGGGGCTTAATTGGCTAGATGCTCTCCCTATTGCTCTGATGGCCATCAGATCATCTGTCTGTAGGACGAAAGGTCTTACTCCTTATGAGATGTTTACAGGCAGGATCTTCCCTGGTCCTTGGGCTGGCGGAGAACCACAGGTTTCGCCCCATCCTGATCCAGATCCTCGAGGTGATCATCAGCAGCTGAAGGGCCTGGTCTCCTCCTTCCTTCCGGCTCCCCGTGACGTGCAGGGACCTGCGGCGTCTGCTTCCGAGGCTGGACGAGTTTGGCTGAAGGTGTATAAGAGAAAGTGGCAGGAGCCTCGCTGGTCTGGCCCGTTCCAGGTTGCTGCTCGTACGACTCACGCTGTCCAGATGCGTGGGAAAGGTTCTACTTGGTTTCACTGGTCCCAGTGTGCTCCGGCCCCTGACCCCCCCTCCTGTCCCTCATCTGCAGCAGCTCTCTGCTGACCTGGGGGAATCTCTCTGCAGTGGGTGGTGTCGGTTCTGACTAGGCAGTATCGACTGCCGAAGCCAGGAGGCAGGGCTTGGCCCACCCAGAAGATTGGTTCCGGTTGCTGTGATCATTCAGTGTGATCTTTATGTGCCAAAATTGGGCGAGATAAGCAATTTTGGCTTGCTTTTCTCGAAGAGGGAGTATACAGAAGAGAAAGATCGCAAAACATCTAACACATTACACAGCAGGTTTTGACCACTTCACAATCGGTGAAGGAAGCCAGGAGGCGGGGCCTGTCTGTGTATGTGTGTTTAATTGGGGGAAATGTTCAGTTAATGAAGTAGCTGGCATTTCATTGAGGGCGATCTGAAAAAAAATTGGAAGAAATAAAGAGCCCACACTACTGAATCGTCTCACCACTTGCAGCCGCTTGGTGACGGAGGAATAAACAAGAATAAAGACTAAAAAATATAATAATAAAGACTGAACATTTATTAATCATTTTTCTGTTTTTTACAGGTTGTTTAACCAATTTTTATTCTACAGGTGCAGATTGTTAGACACTGCCTAAGAGGGTGTCAAAGACTTTTTAAGTAGTAAATTTGTAGGATTTTGTCATAATACTCAGTTTTTACGGTTTTATAAAAGTTTTTATTAATACGCTAAAACATTTTAATGGGTGTTTAAATCATAATTAGGTTGACTTGATTACTAAATCTTGGTTTCAATTATCTTTTTTGATGATATGGTTTTCTGTCAATGTTTTTTAGGTTGTGACAATTGCTAGAGTTTGCCTTGTACTAAAAGAATATTGAATTGGGTTAAAACGATAAAAAATAAATTAATAAAATAAAATAATTGCTTAAAGGTAAAGATAAAGAAAAACAGACACCCTTCCTTGGTTAAAATAAACATAGGATCACACCACTAACAGAAAGTATGCATCTTTGGGAAAATAAGAAGGTGCTGTGCACCACAGGTATTTGCATAATGTTATTGGTCAATATTATCTTTTACTGTTGTGGTGAATGGCCCTACAATAGTTCTGCAAATCAAACACAGGTTGAAGTGCACTCAATTAGACCGAGAAGAAACTTAATGGCTAAATCAACTCCCTATTCACTGTGTGGCTCTTCTGCCGCACATTGTGGATTTTCTCAATTTTGCATACCAAAAGGACGATCTGCAGTGATTACTATTCCCTTAAATACATTAGTTTATAAGGGAGAACAAGCAAGTAAATATAAAACCTACCCCTTGTGGTACATAACAAATGATCAAAAAGATACTAGTTGGTCAACTTTAATTGCTGATCCCCGTGGATATGACTGGAGAAGGTACACTACTACAGCTTATGCAAAACATATGCGTCCTTTGGTTAAATTGGATAAGGTTGCAGATAAATTACTTCTTACTGTTAATTTAACTAAAAGTGATCTCCTCCCCTTAAAATATCTCGAGAATGGGCAAGGTTGTACTCTCTTTAGAATTTGGGTTTATAAAGGGGGAAAAGATGTTCAATTTCCTATTATGATCTGTCAGGATTCTTGTAATGCCTCCACCTCGGTAAGTCAAAATCAGGCCTCAGCAGCAAGAGGTAGTATAATTAAAGAAGAACCATCTGTGGACGATTACTTTGAAATGATGACAGGTGTGGTGGCTCCACTAATAATTGGTTGCTTATGGTAGAACAAGCAGGACAAGAAGCGAGGCGGGATTGTGTTGTGTGCATGGGAGCCAGACCTATTCTCAAGGTGGTCCCTGCACCTGTTGAGCTCAACACAACTTGTCTGGTTTCCCTGCTGTCTAGTGTAAATCCAGTAAAAGGTTGTAGTAACTGGGAGAAATTATTCCCTATAGCTGATGACAGAGCTACCCCACCTTTCTTTGATAGTAATGTTGCTCCAAATAATTTTACTTGTTTCAAAAATGATAAGCCTGGAAATAAAGTAGTGGGTTCAGTCAACATCACGTATTGCAATTCAATCCAAAACTCTGGCAATGTCAATAATGGTTTCATTAGCAGTATTTGTGTCGACTATGGTGTTATGTGGATGTTGTTGTATTCCATGTATACGTTCATTATTCATAAAATGCATTGACAAAGCTGTTGGTAATAATATGCAAGGTCAATATCTGTTAATCCCTCACTTGGAGCCTGAAGGAGAAGTACAGAGAAATGGTCAATCTATTTGAAAAAAAGATGGAAAGAGGGAATTGTCGTGATTTATATTTTTTTAGGGCTACTTTATATAACAGTCTCGTATTGAATAGGTTTATATAATCTTTAGTTAGTAATCAGAAAGTAAAAGTCTGTTTTAATTAGCTTGCATGATAGTAAAGAAATGTTTTGTCAAGTATGGTTTATGGGGTTAAGCTTTTAAGTCGTAAAACTCTAGGCTAAGTTTATTGCACGTTGTAAAAGTGGGATGCGGAGATAAGAAACAGAGTAGGGAGTAGACAGTCATAGACAGACCGGACGGTTACAGCGATAACTCAGGAAACCTTGAGAATAAACGTTTGGTGTAATAAAATCTAGGGGGAGGAGAATAGACATGTGACTACGTTCTTTGTTCTTCTTTAATAAAAATGGTACACCCCTGTATACGACAGTTCAGTTCAGTTCAACTCAGTTCTGACTGTTCTCCATCTGCAGATGTGTATGAATGTGAAACAGAAATTCTGTGTCTGTGCATTATTTCACTCTCTGTCTCTCAGCTCTGATTTTATTTTGGAAAACTTCCCGCCGGGGTAAATGTTGGCGCCCCTACACTCTCCGGAAGCGAGTGCCGATCGCATGGGAACTAGGAGCCAACATAGCCTACAGCACCCTATTCTGGTTGTCTTAAGTCAATACTTTGCATAGTTCCAATTTAATTTACACAGGCATTGTAATTTGTCTTGGGCAACCCAGTGGCGCCAGGCCTGCATGAACTCCTGCGTTGACTATTTTGTTTGACATCCTCCTGTAAGAAATCATTTAACAACAATAAAAAAAGAACAGTTCTGTCAGCCTTAGCAACAGAGTGATTTGCTTATTTCTAGCAAGGAAAACCTGCACAGTTAGAAACAGGAAGAACAACAAGCTCTGAAGGTAAATGAAAGTGTTCTTTAAGGTGAGGAAACAGAGGGAAAATCCAAAGAGAATACTGTGTGGATGTTTAAATCATGGATACTGTTTTGTAATCTCAAACTGCTTCATTGTAGTTTATGGTCATGATGCAAAATAAAAATGTTAAAGTCTGAAATAATATTATTATTAAGAGGTATTGCAGTATAACTTAAAAATCAAACGGTCCTCTGAATGCCTAGACGGCTGATTAGTTTATATATTCTTGGTCCTAAAGTAAAGAAGTGCTCAGGCTGAAATTTGCTGGGTCCCTGTTGCTCCATGTTGCATAACACACACATTCTGTTCATTTAGCTTCATAGATGCTTTTTCCACCAAGTGAAATCAATTTGAAGATTTGTTTTGGCTGAGAAAACTTTCTGGGTTGTTGAAGACAAAACAGAGTTTTGTTTGCAGGCTTTGCTGTGGAGAGGTCAGAAAGCAGTTTGTGAGTCTTTTGAATCATGTATAGAGAGGGGCTTAACGCTGTGTCCACACCAAAAGCGTCAAAACGCGCCACATGCCCCCAGCTGGATGCTTGAACATTCGCACATTGAAGCGTGTACAAAGCAAACTGGACGCGCTTCAAATATGGTATTTTCACGCGCGAACTGGCCTTCAGCTGAGCTGGGGCCAGAGTGCAGCTGCCGGTGGATTATGGACTATGGTCTCCGATCTGACGGAGGGAAGAGTGGATTACATGTTCGGCCTGGCCTCCTGTAGACCGTGGACCGCTGCAATGGGGGTTTGGTGAGCTACAGATATAGTCTAGCTACGGCGGAGGGATCAATAAACAGCAGCGAGCACCCTCTCATAAACACCGGCTCCTCGCCGCCTGGAAAACGTGACCTGCTCGCCCAGTTTGTGCCGTGAAGGTCCAAGCTTCGACTGCCGACACACCAACTACATTTCTAAGCAGCTGTCCATCTGTCTGCGGTTTGTAAAAGTTAATAATATTCAAGCAGCGTGGGATGTGGTGCGGGAGCTGCAACCAGGAAACCAGGTGAGGAGGCTGTTTCAAGGCTGACTTCTAGGCCGAGAGGTGCTTTTACAGCAACAACGGCTCTTTTAAGAGCCACCCACAAACCTCTTAAGAGCATTCCTGTCTAAACAGTTTGACCTACATATTTATTTTTTTCCTGTCTCTGTATGGAAAACAGCTTGTGTCATGTAGCTCGGGGTGATTAGCCACGGTGTTTATCAGTATTTCCTCCATGTCCTGCTGAGGCTGTGACTCCATGACAGTCACAGAATCACGGAAACTCTGTCCCCTGATGGGTTGACGCGGCGCAAATTGAAGCTGGAGTTCAGAGATTTTCAACTTGAGCAGACTTTTTGACGCGCTGCAAACGCCTCATTCGTACAAATTCTCAGCACGAATCAGGCAGAAAAGCTCTGATTTGAAGCGGGACCCCCTGCCGCGCTTCAACAGGCTCCTCCATTGACATAACATGTACACCTGACTCGTCACTTGCTTAATTCGCTTTTGGTGGTACAGTCAGGCTGCTGCATTATTCAAAGAAGGTGGCAAAGAAGGATGAACTCTCCTTGAAGAAAGATACAGTCCCGTTTGGCATGTCTTTCTCAACATTGGATGTTGGGGTGACACTATAGGGAGAAAAAAAAAGTATTGAAATGTTACACTTTAAAGGTCTCATTCACTGAGAAGCTGTGTAATATCTCTTCTTTTTTAAATACGATCGGTCACTACGAGTTGCATATGTCTGCTGCACTTGAAAATGTTCTCCAATCGTCATTGCCTGCATTAGCCACGGAAAGGAAATAGATGGCAAAAACAAGCGAGTTAGAAAAAGCCAGTCCCTTCTATGTCACAGAGAAGATTAGTAGACTTATTCGTAGCCTTGTTCACCTTGGCTTGCAACCATCTACATAGAGGGCTGTACTGATTTCTGAGGAGAGAACAGAGCACAACTCTGTTATTAGAAGCTAACCAATAGCAACTCGTCTAGTAAAAGCTAACTGTTAGCAAATCCGCAACATGGCAGATTTATGGGCTTGTGGTAGGCTACATGTGGACATAGACATCAATGTTAGATTTTTTATCCAAGAAAGAGGAGCTGAGGAAGCAAGAGGTTTGCACATCATGAATAAAGAGTTAGACTCGTGATTCTGCCGTTTTCCTCCACCCACTCCTCCGATGAACTGCAACCTCCTGAAACAGGAGTGAGAGAGACCACAGAATATTTATTGAATAAAAGTTGAAGTGAATTAGACCTTTAAAGTCTGGAGATACCCTTTGAAGATTTTAATTCATATCATTTTTTTCCAGTGATGTTCAGATCCTTTTGTAGTAGAGGCAAAATCTATGTTTTGCTGTTTCAAGTGAGAGACTACAGATGAAGTTTACACCAAAATAAGTGAAGAGCAGCTGATAACAAGCAGAGAGAGGGATCCCCGTTAAAACCCAGCCAGGTACCCACAGACCTCTCAGAGGAGGCAGCCCTGCAACAGAGAAGCTGGTATTTTCTATGACAGTCTGAGTAACGAGATGTTCCACTCCCCAACTACTGAGTGACCGACAACACACAAAAACATACATTACATCAAATCAGACACGGAGGAACGCAAAGCCACAAACATGTTCTACACTACTAGCCTATATATCGTATATACTTATCATTAGCATACAGTGTTGTTCCAGTTATATTCTTTCTGTTAAATACAGCGGTGTGAGGCTTAATCAAACTGAGTGGTTCTGTCATCGTTCCCATACCACCTCCTCCTCTACATGTTAAAAAAAATAAATCCAAGGTTATCATATATATATATATATACTGTGCTCTGCATAAATGAGTACACCCCCTTTAAGAAGTATGAATTTAATCAGTATCTCAATGAACAAAAGAACAATTTCTAAACTTTCCACAAGGCCGAGTTAATTGAACACTTATTTAACTCCATAACATGAAACTAAGGTTAATAGTCTAATTTAGATCACAAAATCTCCACTTTTACACAAATTGGTTAATGCATAAATGAATACACCCCGCAACAAAAACTACTACATCTAGTATTTTGTATGAGCACCATGAAGCTTTTAAGTACAGCAACAAGTCTTCTATGGTCTAGGCAATCTAGGCAACTTCTATCTTTTTCCATTCTTCAAGAATAACCTATTTTAGAGCCTGGATGCTGAATGGAGAGGGGTTCTCAATTATCGCTTCAGAATTCCCCACAAGTGTTTCATTGGGTTCAGATCAAGAGACAAACCTGGCCATTCAATCACCTTCACCCTGTTCTGCTTCAGAAATGCAACAGTAGCTTTAGATGTGTGTTTTTGGATCATTGTGTTGGAAAAGTGCACGACGACAAGTTCACGGAGTGATGGCAGCATCTTCTCCTTCGGTATAGAGCAGTACATTGTTGAGTTCATGATACCATCAACGAAATGCAGCTCCCCAACACCAGCAGCACTCATGCAGCCCCACATAAGGACACTGCAACCACCATGTTTCACTGTAGGCGCCATGCATTTTTGTTGGAAATCCTCACCTTTACGACACCATACAGTTTTTAAACCTTTAGTTCCAAAAACAGTGATCTTGGTCTCATCACTCCAGAGTATAGAGTCCCATTAGTCTTAATTTATTTAGCATGGGCCCTAGCAAATTCTAGGCATGCTTTTTTGTGCATGGGCTTTAGGAGAGGCTTCCTTCATGGACAATACCCATGCATGCCAGTCCTCTGCAGTGTGCGCCGTATGGTGTCCCGGATAACTGTCACTCCAGTTTGGCTTTCTATTGCTTTAGCTAACTGCAGTGAACTTGCATGGCGATTTTCTTCAACCCTTATCAGAAGACGCTCCTGTCGAGATGTTAACTTCGGTGGACGGCCTGGACGTCTCTGTAAGATGGTTGCACTTCCATCTTTCTCAAATTTATGCATCACTTTTGCTACAGTATTTTGACTGATATCTAAAGCTTTGCTGATCTTCTTGTAGCCCTCACCTTTTTTGTGTTAAGAAATTATTTCCTTTCTCAGATTTCTCTTTAATGGGGAGCCATTACTGACAGCATGAAATGGGAAGGGCTTTTCTTTGTAAGGTAATACCTTTTTATTGTCACCTGTCTGCTGGACACCTCTTAAATGAATCTTTAGTCTCACCTGTGGTTGAATGCCTGTTAATTAGTTTGACTCCGGCAAAAAAAGTTTGCCGGAGTCAAATTCCTTGTATGTGACATACTTGGCCAATAAACTGATTCTGATTCTGAATTAGAAGTGTGTAGTCTTAAGTGTGGCTTAAGGACTACACACTTAAGGACTATAATTGGGGTGTACTCATTTTTGTAACATGGGCTTGAATGAATTTGTTAATAAAATCACTTTTTGTTTGTGCAAATGAACAAATCTTGTTTGCAATCAATCAGTATTTTGTAGTATAGTATATCATACAAAATGTTGATTCTGAAAGGAAGCTAAAAGTTTTCTGACAAACGTAGTGGGGTGTACTCATTTATGCAGAGCACTGTATATATATATATATATATATATATATACACATACATACACACACCATATATATACCATATATGATAATGTTTATGGTTTGAGAAAGAAGTGCAGAAGTTAGCAGAAGACATTCCTTCTTCAGGAAAAGTAGAAGGATTTTGAATTCATATAGCACCATTCAGTTTTGAATTAACCTTTAATGATGTTTAGAGTAAAGGATATGACTTTAATAAAAGTAACTGCCAGTTGACGAAAAAGCTTCAATTCTGCACCAGTCTCAGTTTCTGTGTAATGCACTAGAAGTACTCGCTCATATGAAAAACAAATGTTTATGGCAACATAACAAATACACGCAGATGGGTTCTATGTACAAACAGGGACAATAAAACTCCCAGTCAAGCAGACCATATAAAGGACATGAACAGTTAAAATAGGCAAGAAAAAGAATACAGTCATATTCAAAAATGTAGAATTCTAACAGGAAACTCTGTTACCAATGGATATTTTAACACTGTCACACCATGAGGCAATTTATTTCTAAGAGCAATGAATGACAACTTTTTAGTCATATACTTTATTTGAACATTTGGTTGTACTTCTGCTGAATTGTTTGTTGGACTGCTTAATTGGTTCCAGCTGGGGGAAATATTTGGGTCCACCTAGAACAAAGTACAAGTTAGAATATTCTACTATTGAAAACAATGTTAAATATATTTGTTCTAGTGTTATCGTTAGTGCGAATTGAATTTTAGAAAACGTTTGTAAATTAAACCCAACTTACCTGTGTTGTCTCCTCCAGAGTTTCCTGCTAAGAGTTTTCCAGCAACACTTGGCACCATTTTGAAGGTTCTGGGAGGAGCCAAGAGTCAGAGTAGGAAGGGGTGTGGGTTCTTGCTCTTTAGAATGTATATGGTGTTCAAAAGGAAGTGATATATATTTATATTTGGTGTGAGGGTTTGTATACATTTTAGGATGTGTTTGATATGGAAGTAATGTTATTTGGGTTATTTTAGTAGGGCTGTTAAGTGAATAGGATACGCTCTCACATGGTTGATTCCAGAGTGATAATGAGTTCCGCAGTATAAAAGGCGCCATTTTACCATGAAACTGGGATGCTGGTCAGAGCTCTGCTGGTCATGTGAGCAATAAAAGGAAGAGCTGTTTCCACTAGAGTCTTCGTTTGTCATTTGTGCTGCTTTGCCTTCTGCTTCTAACTGGTCAGTCTAACAAGAATATAGGTTCTGAATGGGCTTATTCTCAGCTGAAAACATTTTAAAAGAAACAAAGCTTATGCATATTTTAAACATACTTTTTATTAAACCCACCTTCATAGGTTACCAGACATAAATATGTAATCTTGACTTTCCTATTTTGAAGAGTGGATCAGTGATTTGGGACTTTGTTTCATAATCACATTTCAGGAAAACTTGAAGTCATGGATTACTAGATCCAAGTTTCCGACAGTCTGACAAGTGATCCTAAAAGTGTGGCCGAGCTGATTTTGTTGAAAACACTATGTACTAACCAGGATTCTTTCTCCTTAATAAATGCAACTCAGCGTTGTTTTTTAAGGTCTGTTTTCTTATGTGAGAATATGCTATTGCCATAAAAAATACATTTATTTTAAGGTTTCCGCACATGTTTACTTGGGGTGGAGGGTGAGACGTTGATATACACATGGTGTTTAGTGGAATCAAAGCAAAGCTGCTAAAATATGGACATCTAGAAAATTCAAAGGTTACATTGGTCTTGTAATTTCTTATGCTCTTTGTTTCTGTGCACACTTCTGTCCTTGCTCTGCATTCTCAGTCTAAAGTTTGAGAGCAGTGAATGTTAACTTACCCCCATCAGTCAGCACTGGTGGCACAGACGTCATAAAAAAGATGTACAAAGATAAAACAATTTTTTTGTGTTGACAAAGGTAAGTAAAAACGTGGCATGCATCTGTGCATTTCGGTTTTACAAAGACGAATCAATGTTCTGTTCTTTTCTTACCAACTTTCAGCATACAAACACATCTTGTAAACATACGAATCACAAGCTTAAAAAAATTTAATGCGAGAGAAACAGTAAAGAGAAAGAGATACCTTTAAGGTTTCTCTTTCCATTAAACACAGAGCAAGATCCATTCGACTGATAACTAGCTGTTAGTTTTATTTTAGATCATTGCGCTGCCCTGTGTGGGCACAGGGTCAGAGCGTGGTGCACTGCAGGGGAGTGGATGAGTCTCTTAATCTTGGTAAACAGGGCTGATGCGGAGGCTGTTATGTCTGCAGTGGATTCAGCCCCCGGAAGAAGGGTGTGATGATTAGGTAAATTTTAACTGCAGTTGAGGTCTGCGCAAGAACATAACTTACAGTAAATGATTTATTAATTCAAGTTTTTGCATTCATCGGTATAACTACATAAACAAACCTAATTTTGCTTATGTCTTCCTTAGATGTGATGAGTAATGAGGTCAGGCATTTAAGCACATGATTCACAATAGCATGTAATTTATTTCCTCTGCATTTACCACTTTATCCTGCACCTCATCATCTAGAACATATATGTCAAACTCAAGGCCCGTGGGCCAAATACGGCCCTCTATTGCTATTTATGTGCACTTCCAGAGTCTGGAAGGCGACATTTAGATAACATTCAAGAGAAAAGTTGTGTGCTTAAATATGAGTTGATCAAGCAAATCAGTTTGTACAGTGTCAAAAACATGTCAATGTGAAGCGATGTTCGGTAATTTTAGAAAGTACTAATCAAATACAAAAAGTTTTTAATATTTTTACAGTATGTTTATGGGTTGTTGCATCAATACAGTTTGCTTTAAGCGGCCTTTTGAAGACAATTCTGATCTTGATGTGGCCCAAAATGAAAATGAGTTTGACATCCCTGATCTAGAACCATCATCTTTTGCATTCATCATGTCAGTCATAAGAAATATTGTCGTACTGAACATTTCTGAAAAACTGCACACTTAGATGTAAAACAACTGAAGTTTTCTTTCTTCCAATTTGTGTTTAGTTGACAGAGATGAGTAAGGTATCACTTGTATGATTCAGTGCTATTCTCTCAAAGAATAACATTTTTGACAGATAACTTTATTACACATCTTACTGAACCTTTATCTGTTTATTTTTTTGCTTTGCTTTTCTTGAACCCAATAAACTGCTAAATAGCTAAACATCATGGAAAAATAATAAGACATAATAGCCAAGGCAAGGTAGTTTTATTTGTATAGCACACTTTCAACAGAAGGCAAATCAAGATGCTTTACATGTGTCAGGCTGTGTGCATGAAGGTATGGACCCAAATGCAGAAGCAAGGTGCAGAACTGTTCATTGAAGGTGCAGAGTGATGGTGGTGGTCTGGATGGCAGGAACGAAGACACAGGACAGTAGGAGAAAGACGGCAGAGAAAACACTCGGTGGACATCTGGAGTGAAGTCCTTCAATGATCTGGTTCTGACTGAAGGGAGGTGACGGGTTATAAGCACATGAGGTAAGTGGCTGGAGATTGAAGACAGGTGTGGATGATGATGAAAGAGTGAGAGGAGCTGAGTGTAGAATCATGACAGGACCGCCTACTTTAAAGGCGGATCCCAGATGCCATGGAGGAAAAAAAGACAAAAAGAGAAGCACCCTTTCAGGGTGGGTGGACGGGGCCCAACGGAAGGAGGGCCAGAACCCGGATGGTGTCCCCTTGTGGGAGCTGAGTTGGGAGGGCAGCCCGGATGGCGTCCTCTGACGGGACGGGCGTCGGGCGGTCGACCCGTATGGTGTCCTCTGGCCGGACGAAAGACTGGCGGACGTCCCCTGGTGGGACGTGAGTCCAACGGACGGTCCGGCGGTCCTCTCCTGGGGATCAGGAGGTCCAGCAGGAAGCTGGACCGACTTCCCCTGACGGGACGGGAGACTGGCGGACTGCCCGGTGGTCCTCTCTTGCGGACGAGGCAGCGGCGGGGAAACTTGGCTGGTCGTCGACGGAGACAGAGGGACCTGGTTGGTTCCCCCTGACGGGAACCAAGGAACCTGGATAGTGACGATGGGCATGAGACTGGGCGCTCCGTGGCCGGCGTCGGGTCCCTCCTGGCCGTCACAGGAGACTCCGGCAGCCTACCTTGGTAAGGCAGGTGCTGAAGGGCTGCTGCTGTGATGCCTAAAAAGACAGCAGCTGCCACAAAGTCTGCTGGCAATTGTGCCGATGGCAGAGGTAGGCCTTCTTTAAAATCCTCTGGGAGCTCTGAAAGCAGAGGAGGGTCATCCCTGACCTTCCTCCGGGAGCTCTAATATGGGGACCCCAATTTCCAGGCGAGGTGCCAGCATGGGGGGCCGAAGATGTGGTACGGGTGTCCTCTGACTTGCCACAGGCTGAAGAGCTACAGCTGTGCAGGCCAGGAACACTGTAGCAATGAGGATCTCAGGTTCTGGGAGCGGTAAGTCCAGCAGCTCTGGTGGAGGAAAGTCCAGCAGCTCTGGTGGAGGAAAGTCCAGCAGCTCATGCCCGCTCCCTTTTCCAGGAGCACAGTATGCGAGCCGCGAGCCGATGAGCGAGGTCTGCTGCTCCACATACTGCTCCTCATTGTCCTCCCAGTGTGACCAGTCCGAGGGAGGATACTCCGGCGCAGCTTTGCGGCGTCTGTTTCGCCGCTTGCGTCGAGGATCTGACTCCCCTCTGGAGTAGAGGTACTCGAGTCTGTCCCGTGAAAGAACTCGAACAGCTCGTCTTCGCTGACATAGAGGGGACCCAGTTTTGGGCTGGCAGATGAAGCCAGCGTTGTAGACGAAGCTGGACGGCTGGCTGAAACCGGGGGAACCCTCGATGAAGCAGTCGGAAAAGGAGCGAAGACAGCCAGAGAGAGGATCGTTGGCGATGATGATCCGAAGACGGAGCCAATGGTGGAGGTAAGTGGCTGGAGATTGAAGACAGATGCGGATGATGATGAGGGAGTGAGAGGAGCTGAGTGTAGAATCATGACAACATGGTTTGGTGGTAAAGAAACCAAACATATGATAAAAGCATAACAAATACAACATTAAGGAATTAGACAAAAAAAAGCAGCGTAAAAATATGAAAATTAAAGACAGCAACAAGCATAAAACATGAGAATCAATCAAAGAAAACATTAGGGAGCAATTATAATAGTTTACTCAAAGGCAGCTTTAAACAGATACATTTTAAGTTTTGCTTTATGGTAGCTCAGTGTTTGGGCAGCTTTGCCATCATCAGGAAGTTTGTTCCGGATAAGAGGAGCATAGAAACTGAAAGCTGTTCCTCCACGTTTGTTTTTGATTGTAGGGATTATTAATAAATTATAGTTGGAGGAGCTGAGTGGTCTGGGGGGTCGGTAAAAAGACAGCAGGTCTTCAACATATTTTGTCGCTAAACCGTTCAATGACTTCAATGACTGCACTGAGGTCCAACAGAACCAGTGCTGTAGTTCTTTGACGAGGGCAGTCTTAGTGCTGCTGGGTCATTGCTAGGAATTTATTCAATTGCTGAAACACAGCTTTTTCTTTTTTTTTTTTACATGTCCTGTCTGGCTGTATGGTACCCTCTGGATCTGGAACTGTATATATTACTTTTAAATTAGCATTTTTATTTATCAATATTTTTACTCCCTGCTGTCTAGACTTAAAGCATGAAGAAAATACATTAGGATACCCAGGTGATTTAAGATCATCTGCAGCTGAGCTTAATTTACGAGTCTCCTGTAATCAGACATCAACTTTAAATCTTTTAAGATGGCTAAAAACGTAATTCTTTTATTTTTATTGCCAGATCCATGAACATTCCATGTTAGAAATTTGACAGAATTCATGGAATTAAAATAAAGGTTAGAGATTTCATATCTCCAAGGCGCCCTGATGCCTCCTGCCAACAGTTTTAACTGTTTTTTAATTATTTTTAACTGTTTGTTTTTTGTTTTTTTAAATCCTTTTTTTATGACTAGTTTTAGACGTTTTGAACTGTTAGCAACTTATGAAGTAAAATTCTTGACTTCGTTAACTCCTGACCTGGTCCTTAAGGGAACAGGCGCCCAAATATGGCATATACTGTTACCGTTGAAGTCTACTTTTCCAGTGTGTTCGTTATTTCTGTCGGAGAGCAAAAAAGTCCACTCGCACACTGATATATCGATTTGGCCAAACCCCAACCTCTGCAGAAGGATGCATCTAAGAATAGTCTCTTCAGAATGCATGCCGATCCAGAGTGGAGGAAGTCTTTTATTAGAATACAGATTATCACAAACAATAGTTACAGTCTGTCACTGACGCACTTCAGATAAGCCTAACATTGCATCTCTAAGCATGTGACCATCCTCCTGTCTCCACACTGACCTTGGTTCTCATCAAACTGCTAATACAGTTCCTTTTTTGGTCAGGTACCTGCTCAGTTCTCCCACACCATAGGTCCTGCTATCAAACTCAGTTTTAATCTGGTTCCTATCTTCTCACACTGTGGCTAATAGACCCAGCATTGTTCCCCTTTATAAGCACACACCCACATTAATTATTAGTGAATACACTGTATAAGAATATGGGATTACGAATAAAATACCCCACAGAGATGTTCTGGAAAGCCTGCAGCTGTGTTCTGTGACAGTAACTGTGGGAGCTAGATATCACTTACCAGCTAGAAACACTGAGTTCCCCCTGATCACAGGTTTTATTATTTTATTTGAATACATGACCCTAGTGATATATATATATATATATATATATATATAATTATTATTATTATTTTTATTACTACTACTTCACGCGTTTTTTAAACAGAGCACGGACCACTGTTACTTTTATCATGCCTCCACTCACCTCCGGGTGTGATGCTTGTATCAGGCTAACCAAGAAAATCAAGGAACTGAATCAGAGCATCACCAATTTACATCTGATCCAGGACCACGAGCACGATGTGGACATCATGTTCGGTCGGACGTTCGCTGTTGCCCCCAGCATCCAGCTGGCTGATCCAATCCCCTGCCAGCCCAGTGAAGCTGCGGAGGGGGAATCCATTTCTGGGTCTCCAGGTGGAGTAGGACAGAGAAACGCCAGCCCAGGTACAACATCTATGGCAGAGGAGGAGCGCTGGTTCCAGCAGGGGGCTAAGCCAAAAGCCCCCCTCAGCTCTACTCCGGTGGTCGACGGTCGGGCCTGGTCGCAGTGGGGGCGAGGAATAAATAGTTTTAGGAGGTTACTCTCTTTAAACACTTGGCTTTCCACTGGTACCATGATGCACAATATTGGTTTTATAAACCATTTTAACATTTTCTGGGGCAGGACTCAATTGTTTGGGGCAGATGGACTCAATCTTAACAGACAAGGTACACGAATGCTGGCATTGAGCCTGGCATACCCTCGCCCATCCCCTGTCCACCAAATCGGCCCCAGCTGTCCTGCCCTCTCTGCCCCATCCACAACATCCTGATGTGCAGCTGGTCCCTGTTCCTATGAACTCAATCCTGATTTTAACAGCAATTCAGATATCAAACTTGGACCTTACCCTACTTCATTCATATCTGTTGTTGTCACCAGAGCGCGAACAACTAATCATAAACTAAAAAAATGTAACCCAAATAATCTTAAACAGTTACTAAAAATCCCACCTTCAGACAATCATACAGTCACCCCATCAACAACCACTATTAATATGGCTCTTTTAAATGTTCGCTCTCTGCTGAATAAAACTTTAATAATAAATTATTTGATTTTATACAATAATATTCAGTGTTTATTTTCAACGGACACATGGCTGAGTGCAGATGCCCCTGCTGTTCTTACAGAGTCCTCTCCACCTAATTTCAACTTTTCTTATTCAACTTTTATCGTGAATGATTTTAACAGTAGGCTTAAATCTGCTCTCGACCTGCTGGCTCCACTTAAAGTTTTAAACATACATTCAAAACGTACAGTACCGTGGAGAAATTAAGATCTTAAAAAAATTAAAGAGCTGCAGGTCGGCAGAAAGGAAATGGTGGAAAAATAAAATTACAATAAATCATTGCTTTAAGAATTTCCAGAAATGCATACTTTTCCAGAATCATCTCAGAACATAAAAATAATGGTTTTAGACAAATTTGAGTGTTTGCCTTTACCAGAGGAAACAATGGACAGTTTTGTCCTAGTAGAAGCCGGGACCCTTGATAAAGTTTTCTCCTCAGTGAGGCCCACCACAAGCGCTTTGGACCCAATTCCCACCCGGTTTTTTAAGCAATTTTATGGTTCTTTTAAAGATGAGATTTTAAACTTTATGAATTGCTCCCTTCAGATGGGGGGTTTTCCGGCTGCCTTTAAAGTGCCAGTAGTGAGGCCCCTGCTGAAGAAGAGCAATTTAGATTTTAATGATTTAAACAATTACCGACCGGTATCTAACTTACCATTTTTAAGCAAAGTTTTAGAAAAACTTGTTTTTATTCAACTTAAAGACTTTATTAACACTTATAATGTCCTAAATAAATTTCAGTCTGGTTTTATGGTGAACCACAGCACAGAGACGGCTCTTTTAAATATTTTAAATGATTTTAACCTGTTTAAAACAGATCGGCCTCTCTGGTGCTATTCACAAATGGGTCACATCCTACCTCACAGACAGGACTTTTATGGTAAGTTTAGATACTTTTTCCTCTAAGGTTCATAAGATAACTTGTGGTGTGCCCCAGGGCTCAGTTTTAGGCCCAGTGCTTTTTAACCTGTATATGCTCCCTGTTGGCAGTATCATCAGAAGACATGGGGTTAACTTTCACAGTTATGCTGATGATACACAGTTGTACATCTCCATGTCTCCTGATGACACATGGCCTATGGATGCAATTTTTAACTGCATTTTAGACATCAAATGCTGGATGGCAGAAAACTTTCTTCAGCTCAAGCAAGGCAATACTGAGGTTTTAATTATCGGTCCTGAGGTGCAGAGAGAGAAACTTTTTACCAAAACTAAAATTACTGTCTTTTAATTCTTCTTTACAAGTGAAGAATCTGGGTGTGATTTTTGACTCTGAGCTGACTTTTATCCCACACATTAAAAATATTACTAAAATAGGTTTTTATCACCTAAAGAAAATCACCAGAGTCCACCCCATTCTCTCTCGGGACAATACGGAGACGCTAATGCATGCTTTTATCACCAGTAGAATTAATTATTGTAACACCCTGCTTTCTGGTCTTCCCAAAAAGACTACCTCAAGTTTACAGCTTTTACACAATTCAGCAGCTCGTGTCTTGATGAAGACCAGGAGGTAGGAGCCCATTATATTGGTTTTAAAATCACTGTATTGGCTCCCCGTATGTTTTAGGATCGATTTTAAGGTTCTTTTAATGGTTTTTAAGTGCCTTAATGGTCTTGGGCCTTCTTATATGTCAGAAATGCTTTTACCATGTGAACCCTCGTGGTCTCGGCGCTCCTCTGGCAGCCGTCTCCTTATCATTCCCAAAGTTAGGACACAGACTCATGGTGAGGCGTCTTTCCATTATTATGGCCCTCACCTCTGGAACAGGCTGCCAGAGGATCTCAGGGCCGCAGAGAACATTCATGTTTTTAAGAGCAGGTTCAATACTCACCTTTTTAACCAAGTTTTTAACTAATTATTATTTATTAATATATGTTTAACTGGTCAGCATGTTAAAACTTTTTACTTTTAACTGTTTATGTATTAGTCTGCTATGCATTTTTATCTTAATTCTATCTTATCATTGTTTTACACTTTATATTTTATACACTTAATATTGTAACTTATTTTAATCTTCCTCCCAGTTTCCTCTCTGGGAGCCCCCTGCATCGGGGGTGGTGGTCAGCTGTGGCTGCAGGTAGTGCTTGGGTTGAGGTGGGGGTACTATACCTCCCTCCTCTGGGCGCCCTGGGTCGGTGCCTTGGCTGTTGCTGCTGATCTGCTGCTCCCATGATGGCATTTCCTGGCTCATCTGTGCACAGATGTGTGTGTGTATGGCTGATGGGTTGGGTTAGTTTGGGGGGGGGGGGGTCGGGAGGGTTGGAGGGTTATGGGGTTGTTTTAAATCTGTAAAGCACTTTGAGAAACTGTGTTTGAAAAGCGCTTTATAAATAGAGTTTGATTTGATTAGACTGTTCAAAGTTCTATTATTTCTCTATTTAAAGTCCTTGTTCTATTGATTTCATGTAATATTCCAATTTTATGAGAGTTTTAATTTGGGATTTCCATACTCTGTAAGGTATAATCCTCAACATTATAAGCGAGACTGGCTTAATATATATCTCACTTTGCTTCTAATGAGTATATATCCTCTTAGTTTAATCTTTTACATTGAATTACTAAAATCAATTAACTTTTGTACAATATTCAGAAATGTCAAGTTTCATCTTTGCATTAATCCTGCTTTATCTAACAAAATACAGACAAAACATATTTTGGAGTGTGACTAATTCTGAAATATCAGTTATAACTCTGTCCTGATACCTGCCTGGTTTCTATCAGCAACGTATCTCTTTCACTCCTTACCTGAAGACTCTGCATAATCTTTCCAGCTCCTGGCCTCATGTCTTATCTCTGATCTTTCTATTAACAAGGGCAGTAACGATTTCTCTCAAGTATGTGGACAGCAATAGTGAGCACAAAATCTGCATAGAAATGGAAGATTACTAAGTTTAGTCTAGCATTAACTAACTAGCAAGTTATGTAAAATAACTAACACTAGTATTGTTAACTAGCTTAAAAGATATAATTACATGTATTAACTTGCTATCATTTAGCTAAGATTACTTGAATGCATCAGCAAAACTAAAACTGCAGCTTGTTTGGAAAAACCTCTGCAGAATTTGTAGGCTTTTTCCTCCCACTGTCTGGTTTGCTTAATAAGCTGCTCTGCAGCACCTGTCTGTGACCAATGCCTCGTTAGTGTGTGTGCACTTAAGGTGTGTTTAAAGACGCTTTGTAAAACAATGTTACTGCACATTAAACGGCAGTGACAGCTGAAAAAATTGTGGAGGCAACAAATCCAATAGGGTATGATTAAATCAGCATATAAATACTTGTGCCCGTTCAGCTAAATTAATTCATTCTTTAGTTAAAATATTTGACTATATTGGGGTCCTGCCTATAATTTAGGACAAAACCTAATTTCTAACCAAGGGGCAAACTCTGCTCGCAGAATATGAAGCCAACCAAGAAGTGGCAAAAATTGCAGTTCAGCCGTCATCCGCTGGGGGGTGGCTCCAAAAAGGAGCAAATTCCCATTGACTCCCAATGTTAAAAAGGCCAACTTTACAGCAAAAATAAACATGTTTACAGCCTGGTTCAAAAACCATTTTATGTTAGATAGTTCAGGTTTACCATCATGACAACTCTGAGGGGGGTGAATTTTTTTCTAACTTCTTAGTATATTGGTAATTTAATCTTGAAATTATGAATAATTAGGGGCGTGTTATTTTGATTGACAGGTCAATCTAGGCTAACGCTGGTGGCTAATGGTGGCTAACTGTAGCTAATAGCTTGCTCCGTAGTCTGCTGTCCCCCACTGCTTGCGGGGAAGCTCTTCACAGCCTGGGACTAACGTAAAAACTTCAGTCATGTGGTGTTTCTGAACTCCACTATCAGTTGCCTCTGCAGTTTTTATTCGGTTTTGGATGTTATTCTGCGATTATTGGACAAAGACGGCTTGCTGTGGTGTTGATTAAAGTAGCAGGTCGTCCAAGAAGCCTCTGCTTTGTGGGAGGTTTTATACCAGCTGATGCCTTATCAGCTGTGGGGGGGTTCTGTCAGGTGGCCGAGAGGGATGCTGTTCTGGTCGGAGCTTTTATCTCTTTCTACACGTGAGTTGGAGCTGGCAACCGGTCGGGTAACTGCAGAGCAGCAAAGTCGGCAGGACTGAGAAGCCACGGCATCAAGAGCAGGAGATGGCTAGATCAGGGTGGAAGACTACAGAAATGGACTCTAGACAGACTGGATGATCGCTGGTTAGATCAGTACTGGTGTGAGGAAAACAGCCGGAGGCATGAGCTAATAGATGTCTTAGATGTGAGTTGAGTCAAGAGCCTTTTATTTTTTGAGAGGATCTGAGTTTTTATCATGACTTTGTGACTGCTTTTTGCTGGATGTGTTGTTAAGATGAGCCGTCTATGTCCTCACCCTCCACCAATGGTAATGGAAATAACACCATATTGGGCCGTATTGACCCGACCCCTTTGGGTCTTATTATATCGATATGTTTTCTCCACTTGAGATGTTTCTGCATATAAATTATGGCATGCCGTTCAGGAAAATATTATATATTTATATTGATATGTTGGAATATATGGAATGAACCTTGAATATATTGCTTGAACTTTGAATATATTGAATGAACCTTGAAATTCTCATGGAATGATAAATCCTGAATATACTTGAATGATAAGTTGATGAAATAGTGAATGAAAGTGATATGAATATATGGAATGGAAGTCTGAATATATAGAATGAACCTTGAATATATTGAATCAACCTTGAATATATGGAATGAACGTCTGAATATATATAATGAACCTTGAATATATTGAATCAACCTTGAATACATGGAATGAACATCTGAATATATTGAATCAACCTTGAATATATGAAATCAACCTTTGAATATATGGATTCATGAAACGTCCTGAATATATTGATTTCAACATAGAAATATATGGAACTTGAACCTTGTAATATATGCGTAATGAAGTCTGAATATTATGGAAAGAACCTTGAAATATATGGAATGATAATCTGATATATGGAATGAACCTTTGAATATATGACATGATACGTTTGTATTTACTGAATATGAAGTCTGAATATGTGAATATATGGAATGATAGTTTGAATATATGGATGATGAACCTTGAATTATATGGAATGAAAGTCTGAATAATATGCGAATGAACACTCTGAATTCATGGAATGAAAGTCTGAATATATGGAATGAAAGTCTGAATATATGGAATGAAGTTTGAATATATGGAATGAAGTTTGAATATATAGAATGAACCTTGAATATATTGAATGAAGTTTGAATATATGGAATGAAAGTCTGAATATATGGAATGAAAGTCTGAATATATGGAATGAAGTTTGAATATATGGAATGAACCTTGATATTATGGAATATGAAGTTTGAATATATAGAATAGAAGTCTGAATATTGGTTGAAGTTTGAATATATGATGAAAGTCGCGATTATATTGAATTGAAGTTTGATAATATAGAATGAAAGTCTGAATATATGGAATGAACCTTGAATATATGGAATGAAAGTCTGAATATATGGAATGAAGTTTGAATATATGGAATTAAAATCTGAATATATGGAATGAAGTTTGAATATATGGAATGAAGTTTGAATATATGGAATGAAAGTTTGAATACATTGGAATAAAACCTTAGGCCTTAGTATTATGGGTATTGAGCAGATTATCATACCTTTCATTATGTGTTAAATTAATGGTTTTGCTGAGATGAACTTTATGATTTAGGCATCAAGTTGCCTATTTCAACAACTGAATCTCAGTTATTTAATTTCTAACTTCTCATTAGGAATTTTCCTGTTTTTGAAACCTTGAAAACAAATTGGACATTGTCAAAAGCGAGAGATATATGTATCGTCCAATTCATGAAAAGCAGGGATTATTTCCTTATTTGACCTTTTTTTTTTGGGGGGGGGCAGTTATTACAGTAGCGGATAAATATGGAGGGTTTCTGTAATTTTGACAGATTAATTTGTCCGTTTGTCGTGCAGACACGTGGAATACAGTTAACTAAATTAATAAAAAGAGATTTACATTTGAAGCATTTGTGCATAATTTCATGGCATCTCATGATCAATGAGCTAGCAGTGTGTTTCAAGATTTACGGAGGCTTTGGAGCAGTCACAGTCCTGCTCCAAAAACCGTAACCCTGTACAGAAGTTGTGCTTACTACTGAACTTACTCCCGCTGAAGCAGTTAAAACTAAGATGATGATTGTATTTCAGTCTCCAGTGTGGTAGTGGAGCACAGATTCAGCTTTAAGAACATTTAATGCCTTGTCCACATGTAGCTGGGTATCTCAGAAAACTGAGATATTTTTCTACGATTTGGCCTGTCATCCACACGTAAACTGAGATTTTCGGCACAAAAAAACCCAACATTTTTTTAAATCTGGCCAAATTGGAGATCTGCTATTTCTCAATTTTCAGCATCTATGTGTGGACGGATGAAAACTGAGTTTTAAGTGCTGTAACTTCACAAGCTGCATTTACACTCAGAAACAGCATTTATGCCCTCAGAGCTGTGTTGGAATCATCAATTGTCAAAGCATGTTTTGTTTGTTTACTTTTAGAGCTCTGTTACTGCTGCAGGCTGAATATAGAGAATAGAAAGTTACTCTGAGTGGATAGCATTTGGGAGAACTATTGCCCCTACAGGTTTGCCATGTCTATGAAAGTGCTGAAAAACACATTTATCCGGATTTTTTTTCTAAAGAAGCGGTGGAAAATCTTTGGGTTTTTTATTAAACGGCCATGTGTGGATATGGCCTAAATCCTTAGAAGTCCAAAACTCAAAACAATTGGCTACTGTATGTGCAGTTCAGATCCATGCGAATAGAGGTATTTGTGACTTGTTTAGGCCACAGTAGGTGAACTTTTCATATTTTACGTTTAAAATGGGAGGTTTTTATTGTTAACTTGAAGTTAATGGGGCCTCAATCAGTGGTTGTCACTGTGGGGAAAAAAATAAAAAGAATCTGCTTGAGATTGAACTTTCTGGCCTTAATTGTAAGTGGTTTATGTGGAGAAAACCAGGCACTGCTCCTTAGCAGCCCAACAAAACCCTACAGTAAAACATGGTGGTGGGAGTATCATGTTGTGGGGGTGTTTTTCATGGAGAAAACCAGGCACTGCTCCTTAGCAGCCCAACAAAACCCTACAGTAAAACATGGTGGTGGGAGTATCATGTTGTGGGGGTGTTTTTCAGCTGCAGGGACAGAACTGGTTGTAACTGAAGGAAAGATGAATGCGGCCAAGTACATCCTGCAAGAAAACTTCTACCAGAGTAATTAGGACCCCAGACTGGGTTGAAGCTCCACCTTTCAACACGACAGTGACCTAAGCACACACCTAAAATAAAAAATGGTGTGGCTTTGGAATAACTCTGTGACCGTTCTTGACTGGCCCAGTCAGATCCTTGACCCAAACACAATTGAGCATCTCTGGAGACCTGAAAATGGCTGTCCACCAACATTCAACATCCAACCTGATAGTATATATAGATTTAAAAAGAAATTGGTACAATTTATAGCAGTAGTGGTGTTGTTCTGTTGATTAGAACAATATACAGAGCTGATGTAAACATCCATGTTTGTTGGCAGCAGTTTTGATTGAACAGTCTATCAGCTGCAGAGAGGAAGGACCTGCAGAAAAGCTCCTTCCTGCATCTAGGATACAGCAGTCTGTCAATGAAGGAGCTCTACAATCCAGCAACATTTCCATGCATGGGGTGGGAGATTCTCTCCATTAGAGATGTTATTTTAACCAGAGTCCTTCTGTCTCCAACCACCTGTACTGGATCCAGGGTGCGTACTAGAACAGAGCTGGCCTTCCTGATGAGTTTATCTTATCTCTTCCTCTCAGCTGTCGATATACTAATGCTCCAACATACAACAATGTAAAAAATGACAGAAGTCACCACAGGGTCATAGAAGGTCTTTAACAGCGCTCCCTGGACTCCAAATGACCTCAGCCGCTCAGCAGGTAGTCTGCTCTGATCCTTACCACAGAGCTTGTTGCTGTAGGATAGTCTCATGAAGAGGATGATCAGGGTTGTCCATAATTTGTTTTAATTTTATGAATAATCCTTCTTTGCATCACTATCTCCAGTTGTTATACTGTATATACATAGAAAAAGGGTAAAATATATTGGAGGGATTTTTTCTTCCCCATTGGTAATCTCTGACATAAAGCATCCCTGTGTTTCTTACTGATGAGCTATGATACTCATCTGCAATATGGATGATCACAAAATGATCTTATAATTTGTCAGCAAATTTTATAATTTTCCTCTTGGGATTTACAAACTATATTGCTTCACTTAAATGAAGATGGTATTATAACAAATAGTTTAATTTTTTTGGCATCCTCTCTTTTTTTAATTAAATATACTGATTATAAAAGAAACATTATTTCATTGATAAATAAATGGTACATTTTGAAATCCATCCACTAAAGAAGGATTACATAAACCCAACCTCAAAAAATAAACACTAAAATAACACATCCTAGACCATAACGATTAAAATAAATGTTGAACTGCAGAGGTCCTTCAGTGACAGACTGCTGCATCCTAGATTCATGAAGGAGTATTTCTACAGGTCCTTACTTTATGCAGCTGTCAGATTTTATAATCGATACTGCTTCCAACATAGATTTTTACATTACTGCTGTAAATTGCACTAATCAACCGAAGACTACTGTTATAACTTGCACATTCTTTTTCACAGACTATATACTAACTTATTGGAAATTACTTACATATACTTTTTAAGGCACAGTAAATGCGGAATCTGCACTTTTCTAAAATTCTAATTATTTAAACATCTTTAAGTATCCTGCTGTTTGCACTCAACCTGGGTTTAACACCTTATCTGTACTTAACCTGTTTTTGTAAGTATTGTACATGTAAATATTTTCTTTCTGTTCTGTTTCCTGTTCAGTTTGTATATGTGTTTTTGTTGTTGCTGCTTTTAAGACCAAATTTCCCCTTGTGGGACAATTAAAGGATTATTTTACTCTATTCTTATTAAACACATTGTTCTTTACATAGTTGACAAAACAATTATACAAATAGAATGATCAATTATCAATGGAAATCAAATTGAACCCAGAGAGGTCTGGATTTGAAGTCACACTCCAAATTTAAGTAGAAAACACATTACAGGCTGATCCAACTTTGATTTAATGTTCTTATAACAAGTCAGAATGAGGCTCAGTATTGTGGCCTCCACCTGCCTGTACGATCTCCCTACAACACCGGGCATGCTCCTGATGAGGTGGCGGATGGTCTCCAGGGGGATCTTCTGCCAGACCTGGACTAAAACATCCACCAACTCTCATCTGTGGTGTAACGTGGTGTTGGTGGATGGAACACGACGTGATGCCCCAGATGAGCTCAACTGGATTCTGGTCTGGGAAACGGACAGGCCAGTCCAGTATCAATCTCTCCATTCTGCAGGAAGTACTGACACACTCCAGCCACATGAGGTCTAGCATTGTCTGGCATTAGAAGGAACCCAAGGAACTCATCTACACAATGTCAGAGCACTGGGTTCCTCTTTCTCCTTTTCATGCCAACTAGCTACGATAATTGACAGAATGTCTGCTGCAGAAAGCGTTATAACATTTTTTTAAAGGCAACAGCTTTGTTACGTGTCCAGTTGTGCTTTAAAATAAACTTGGAAAAGATTTAGGCACCTCAAAATCTCTGAATTTCCAGTTCTAGAATACAGAATCATATCCCACTCTTTGTGGTTAATGTGTTGAATTCCTGCATGTGCTGATTAAAAAGTGTGTTCAGATACAATACAACAAAGAACTAAAACAAAAACCTGTTTTTGGTTAGCCATGAACACCAGTGACCTCATAAATCATTTTCCTTATTGTTAAAGTAAGATCAGAATTAACTGCTAAAATGTTTTAAGCACAGATTATTATACAGGGAAAAAAACAATAGTGAAAGCTGTGAAAGATAGATGAATGTTTTATTCTTGTTATGAGAATTTATTTGTGGTCAAAGATTTTCCTTGTGGCTCTTCATCAACCTTGATGCTCCCCGGTTAGGTGCCAATCCAGAAGGAAAAGTAGTGGATACACGAAGGGGAAGGTTGGCCCAGACACGTCATACTGAGGGACAAAAGACA